>CM077468.1:10250994-10253494 GCA_039654755.1 Calcarius lapponicus
CTCCCTCGGTGCCCGCGCCGCTGCGGGCGCCGCGAGAAAAGCCGCCCGGGTGCCGGGAGGGAGGGGTGCTCGCACGGCCCCTCCCGGAGGCGCGCCCCGTCCCTTCCCTCGCTGCTTCTGCCCCGTCGAGCGACGGCCCGGCCCGGTCCGGCCGTGGCCACCCGTCGGCGGCCGATGTGGAAATGGCGTGGGGACCGGGTGGCGGGGGCGCCTTCGGGGCTCGGAGGAGGCGGCCTCCTCCGGCCCTTCCGCACCGGGGAGCGGGGCTCTGCCGGCCGGCAGAGTCTCCCGCTCTCGGGCCGAGCGGCTCCCCCTCCGCGGCGCGCGGTGCGGCAGAGAGCTCCGAGGGCCGAGCCTCCGGGCGTTCCGGGCCGCTCTTCGGGGCGCGCCGCCAGGTGCTCGGCGGTCGGGCCCGCGTCCCCCGCGCGCCGGCGGGGCGGCCCGAGCCGCGCGGTCCTCTCGGGCGCAGCGCCGGGCTTACTGAGGGAAACCCCGGGCCCCCGAGAAAGGACGCCGCGGGTGGGTGGCGGCAGATGTCGGCGCGCCCCCGCCGGTGGACGCTCCCCCGAGGGCGGCAGCGGGGGGAGGCCACCCCGGCGGGGCCATGCAGGTCGTTTCCCCTCGCCCCAGGGGCCAGGGTACCTAGCGCTCCTGCGCCTCGGCGGTCCCGCCCTCAGGTCTTTCCCTCGGCGTCGTCAAACGCTGCCGGGAGGGCCGAAAAAGGGGGGCCGCGAGCCGGGCGGCGGTTTTAAAAGACTCGGGCGGGCTCGGCGCGGCCCGCCGTGGCGGCGGCGGTGCCGCGGCGGCGGCGGCGGCGGCAGGTTGCGCCGGCGGTGGTGCGGCGCCACTGAGGGGGTGGGGAGCTACTCCCGCCGATCCCCTGCGGTGGTGTCCGGTCGCCAGCGGCCGCGCTCCTCCGTCGTCGTCGTCGTCGTCGTCACCTGCCCGCGCGCGCGGGGGTAACCGCGCCGCGCCGGGGAGGGGCGCCCTGCCCCCCCCCTCTCTGCGGCCCGGCCTCGGCGGAGAGGCCGCGGCGCGCGGTCGGCCGGCGGGGGCCGACCCGCTCGCCTCGGTCGTAACGGGCGACGCTGGCGGCAGAGAGCGCGCGCGTCTCTGCCCTTCCTCGGCCGCGGGGTTGCGGCCGCCGGGGCCCGCCGCGCTCTTCTCCCTCCGGCCGCCGCGTGCCGCGGTCTTCTCGCTGCGCGCGGCGCCGCGTCCGGCGCGTCCGGGCGGCCTCTCTCTCTCCCCCCCTCGACGGCCTTTTCCTCCTCGAACGGCGCCGGCGGCGCCGTCCGCCGGCCGTCCCCTGGCTCGACCGCGCCGCCCCGCGCCGGGGGGGGGTCGAGCGCCTCGGCGGGCCCTCCGTCGGCGGAGGCCCGCGGAGCGCGGGCGACCCCGTGGCCGAGCGGCGGCGGCGCCGCTCGACGGGTGTCCCCCTCTCCCGCGGGGGACGGTCGGCCAGGAAGGCGGCCCGCCGGGCCGGCGGGCCGTCCCGGCCCGGGCCCCGCTCGTCGTGGTCCTCCGTCGCCCTTCCCGGCCGCGTGTGGGCAGAAGGAAGGCGTGCGGGCGGCCGCGGGGGGGCGCTTCCCCGCTCGGTTCCTCCGCGTGAAAACGAGGAGAGCGGGCGTTGCCCCCCCGGTCTCGGCGCCGTACGCCTTCCGCCGGGCGCGTGCCCGAGGCAAGGGGCCCCGACGGTGCGACGGCGGGGCGGCGGCGGGTCCCGGGGAGTGGCGGGCCCCGGCGGCGGCGGGGTCTTGCCGTCCAGGCAGGCCTCGGGCGCTGGCGACGGCCGGCTCGGTTCTCGGTGGCGTCCGCCTCCGGGGGCCGCGGCGGAGCGCGTCCGCCGGACGCTCGCCCGCCTGGCGGGAGCGGTCCCGCCGGAGGCGCGCCGGCGGGTCGGTGGTCGTCGCGTGCCGTCTCGAGCGGGGGTAAGGCCGCTGGGGAACAGAGAGAGAGAGAGCCGGGCCGCGCCGTGACGGGCGGCGGCGCTCGGCGAGCCCCGCGTGGCGGGGCGCGAGAGGGGGACGCCGGCGGGGGCCGCACGGCCGGCCCCCGGCCGCGTGCCTGTGGTGTGCGTGTCGTCCCGTGAAAGCTGAGAGCGGGCGGGCCCGCCGTGCCCCCGCGTATCCGGCGCGCGCCGCGTGCCCTCCGCGCGGAGGCCGGTGCCGAGCGCCGGGCGCCTGGGCCTGCCTCCGAAGGACGGCAGGTGAGGTCGGCGTCCCCTCTCGCGGGGGGGGGAGGCGGTCGGGGGCGCGGGCTCCCCCTGCCTCTCTCGGCCGGCCTTCGGAGCGTGGGTTTCTCCGTTTCCTCTGTGCGTGCTCGTACGGTCGGAAGCCAGGCGCGCGCCTCCGCGCGCGCGTCCTCGGCGCAAGAGAACGAGGGGCCGCTCGGCGCGAGCGGCGCCCGAAAGCCAGACAACTCTTAGCGGTGGATCACTCGGCTCGTGCGTCGATGAAGAACGCAGCTAGCTGCGAGAATTAATGTGAATTGCAGGACACAT
>CM077468.1:10260994-10265994 GCA_039654755.1 Calcarius lapponicus
CTTCGCCTATGGCAGCCCAGGCCCTGGGGCAGACCTTTGGTCCAAGGCCCTGGGGAAGACCTGTTGTCCGGGGCCCCGGGGTTGACCTGCTGTCCCAGGCCCCTGGGGTAGACCTGTTGTCCCAGGCCCCGGGGTTGACCTGGTGGCCAAAGCCCCGGGGTAGACCTGCTGTCCCAGGACATTGGGTAGACCTGGTGTCCCGGGCCCCGGGGTAGACCTGCTGTCCCAGGACATTGGGTAGACCTGGTGTCCACGGCCCTTGGGTAGACCTGCTGTCCCAGGCCCCGGGGTAGACCTGTTGTCCACGGCCCTTGGGTAGACCTGCTGTCCCAGGACATTGGGTAGACCTGGTGTCCACGGCCCTTGGGTAGACCTGCTGTCCCAGGCCCCGGGGTAGACCTGTTGTCCACGGCCCTTGGGTAGACCTGCTGTCCTATACCCCGGGACCTTGGGTGGACCTGCTGTCCTATACCCCTATATCCCGGGCCGACCCTCGCCTACGGCCGCCTAGCCACTGGCTAGGCCTGCGTTCCCCGGCCGGCCCTCGCCTGCGGCCGCCTAGCCACTGCATAGACCTGTTGTCCCCCGCCGGCCTTAGCCTACGGCTGCCTAGCAAGCGGGGAAAACTATGCAGACGGCGCCGGGGAGGCTGATGGGGGAGGGCGGGGCGCCGGGGAGGCTGATGGGGGAGGGCGGGGCGCCCCCAACTGCCGGTGGGCGGGTGCGGCTGCGACAGAGAGGGCAGGGGCAGGGGCAGGGGCAAGGGCAGGGGCAGGAGCAGGCGCGGGGACGGGGACAGGGACAGGGAGAGAGGGCACGCGAGAGCGTACACGTGTACGGGCAGGTAGGTGGGTGGGCGGGCGGGCGGGCGGGCAAGCGGGCAGGCGCGCGTGCGTGCCTGGCGGGAGGAGGTGGCGGGAGGAGGGGGCAGGGATGGTTGTCCGCGCGTGCGTGCCCGCGCGACAGTGTGCTGGCCTGAAGGGGTGGCCTTGGGGTGTGAGCGTGTGGAGTGGGTGGGTGTCGTTGTTTCTGTTTCTGTCTCTGTCTCTGCGCGGACGAGGGCCGAGGGAGGGCCGGCGGCTTTGTGCCGGCCCCGGGCGCCTCGGCACTGAGCCCCCACGGCCCCCTAGGCTCACGTCGAGGGCCGAAGACCTTTTTGGACCGTGAAAGAACCCGCCCGAAAGTGGCCGCCTGTGTGCCGGCGGTGGTGCCGCCGGCGGCCGACTCTACTGGGGGGCGGGGCGGGGCGGGGCGGGGCGAGCCGCATCGGGGGCAGGGGGGCTGGGCTGTGTAGGGTCCCAGGAGGGCGTGGGGGGGCGGCAGGGCGGGGCGGGGGGTGGGGGCGCTGTTTCGCCAGTTCAGCGCGTCAGCAGGCAGAGCACAGGGCACGGGTTGCCCGTCGGCTCGGCTGCGAGTGCTCTGGATACGAAAGGAAAAGAACTAAAATTTGCCAATTTTTTCTTGTTGGTTTGTTTTTCCGGATAAGTTTCTCGTTCCAAGCAAGTAGAAGAGCCATTCTTTCAGGAAAGGAGAAAAGAAAAAGGGGGGGCCGGGGGGTGGGGGGGGGCAACCCAAGAAAACCCAAGCCCGAACCACAAACCCCCGCCCCAAAAAAACAAACCTCAAAACTCAGCATCAAACAAAGCCAAACTAACCGGGGGGCTGGGGGGGGGGGGGGGGCAAAAAAAACCAAAATGAAACAGAAAACAAACCACACACACCCCCCCCACCCCCCCCACCCCCCCCCACCCCCCCCCCCCCCCCGAAAACATCACAAAATCGAAAATATGTACTGGTCTTGAAAGGGGGGGATCCATTGTCTGGGAGGGGGCTGATCGAGCCGTCTGGCTCCGGGCTGTTATGAGGCTGTGAGCTTCGCCCGGCTCCGGGGTCGCTGGGCACGGCGAGGCGCCCGGGCGGCGGGCGACGGCGGGGGGACAGGAGGTCGACCACGGCTCCGGGCCGGTCCCGGCTCATCAAGTCAACCCGGCTCCGGGGCCGCCGGGGCTCGCTGTGGCGCCCGGGCGGCAGGCGGCTGTGAGGGGACACCAGGTCTACCCCGGCTCCGCGGGGACACCAGGTCTACCCCGGCTCAGCGGGGACACCAGGTCTACCCCGGCTCCGCGGGGACACCAGGTCTACCCCGGCTCAGCGGGGACACCAGGTCTACCCCGGCTCCGCGGGGACACCAGGTCTACCCCGGCTCAGCGGGGACACCAGGTCTACCCCGACTCCGCGGGGACACCAGGTCTACCCCGGCTCAGCGGGGACACCAGGTCTACCCCGGCTCAGGCGGGACACCAGGTCTACCCCGGCTCAGCGGGGACACCAGGTCTACCCCGACTCCGCGGGGACACCAGGTCTACCCCGGCTCAGCGGGGACACCAGGTCTACCCCGGCTCAGGCGGGACACCAGGTCTACCCCGGCTCCGCGGGGACACCAGGTCTACCCCGGCTCAGCGGGGACACCAGGTCTACCCCGGCTCCGCGGGGACACCAGGTCTACCCCGGCTCAGCGGGGACACCAGGTCTACCCCGGCTCCGCGGGGACACCAGGTCTACCTCGGCTCCGGCGAGACACCAGGTCTACCCCGGCTTCGCGGGGACACCAGGTCTACCCCGGCTCCGCGGGGACACCAGGTCTACCTCGGCTCCGGCGAGACACCAGGTCTACCCCGGCTTCGCGGGGACACCAGGTCTACCCCGGCTCCGCGGGGACACCAGGTCTACCTCGGCTCCGGCGAGACACCAGGTCTACCCCGGCTCCGCGGGGGACACCAGGTCTACCTCGGCTCCGGCGAGACACCAGGTCTACCCCGGCTCCGCGGGGACACCAGGTCTACCCCGGCTCCGGGGCCGCCGGAGGTCGGCCTTGCCCCCTGCTGGCGGGCGCCGGCCGGAGACACCAGGTCTACCCCGGCTCCGGCGGGACTTAGTCAATTCCCGCGGCTGCCGGGTAGACCTGTTGTCGCGGCCGGCTGCGGAAGTTCACCAAGGGGTCGCTGTTGTCGGCCGCCTCCGGCTGCGTCATCGTAGGAGGCGGCCTGCGGCGGCGCCCCTTCCCGGTCGAGCTCCATCGGTCCTCTTGGAGGCCTCGGCAGCTCTGGACTCGTCTGTCCGTACTATGGGAGCGAGGTGACGGGCCGCATCCCCACGGGTTGTGACCCCGTGTCTGTGTCCGAGGCGGAGTGGAGCGGCCGCGCGTGCGGTCGCCAGGGCAGAGCATCAAGTGCCGCCTAGCCGGGACTAGTCTGCGTGGCTTTGTCCCGGCTCCCGTCCTGCCCAAGGAAAGTTGGGTACAGCTTGGAGAGGCGAGAGAGAAGGGCTGTGCGAAAGAGAGCGGATCCGGAGAGGTGAGAGAGAGGGCCGCGAGAGCGGATCCGGAAAGAAGGTGAGAGAGAGGGCTGCGAGAGAAGAGAGGCGGGCGAGAGAGAAGGGCAAAGGCGAGCGAGAGAGCCGAGAGAAAGCCGCGAGCGCGTCCCGCTCCGGGCCGGCTTCTGGCGGCCGATGGGCACGGGGGGGGCGGCCCCCCCGTGCACCGGTGGCGGGCGAGGCGGCGGCGCCTCGTCCCTTTTCTGCCCGGCCTTAAGCCGGGGCCCGCTCGGCGGGCGCGGTTTTGGGCCGTCGGTCCGCCTCGGCGGTCGTCGCCCGGTGAGCTGCGGAGCCGGGGTGGCGGCACCCCGTCCCCGGCCCGCGTTGTTGAAGGCGTCCCCCTTCCTCGGCCTTAAGCCGGGGACCCGCGTTGGCGGGCAGGACTTATTTTTTAGTCGACGGACCCGGCACCCGACGGAGAGCCCCCCGGACCGGTCCTGGGCGAGGCGGCGGCGCCTCGCCCGCCTCGGTCGTGGCCGGATCGGCCGAGCCGCTCTTATGCCGGGCGGGCTGGGTTGCCGCGCGGGTCCGTTGTTTTTGATTTCCGCGTACCGGCGTGCGGGCGGAGAGGGGTCGCCCGCCCGGCCTCCGCGGATTTTTTTTTTTTTTTTTTTCCTCTGGCGGCCCTAAGCCGCGGCACCGAGGAAAGCGTTGCGACGAAGGCGCTCGCGGGCCACGGAAAAAAGCGATGATGGTGGAGAGAGAGAAGGGATGCGCCGGTGTGGGGTCCGTGGGGGGAGTGAGGCGCGTACCTCGCCCCCCGGGCCCTCGGCTCCGGGCCCGCGGCCCCCGTGGCTAGCACAGGTCGTTGCGAACGCCGCCTCCATGTGCCTTTTTTTTTTTTTTTTTTGGCGTGCCGTCCCCCGGCTTTTTTCCGGAAGGGAAAGCCGACCGCCGTGAGGGCCCCGGGTTGTTGAAAGCCGGCGGCCCCGTGGCAAGGAAGGTCGGTGGCACTTTTTCGCTCGCACGCTCGGCCGGGGTTTCCCCGGGCCGGAAGGGGCCGCCGAGTCCCCCCGGCCCGGCCCAGTCCAGTCTCCTGCCGTTGCCTAGCCGAAAGGGAGCCGTTGTTGGCCGCGGCCGCGGGTGGGTGGCGGCACCCCCCGCGCTCCTCTGCCGCGACCGATCCGCAGGCGGGCTGGGCTTTGGGCGGCCGTCGCCGTTGTCCCAGGACCGTGGCCGTGGGGCCCTTGTCGCTTTTCGCGCGGTTCCTTCCTCGGCCGCGCGCCTGATCGATGAGGCTTTTCGGGTGGCGTCGGAGAGGGCCCCCGGCGGGCCGGCTCTCCCTTCCGGGGCTTCTCTGTCGCGGGGAAGCCACGGCGGGGGGGGGTCCGGTGCTCGGGCAGGGCGGTCTCCTTTCCAATTCGCTTCCCGTCGCAGGCGAGGTGTCGCCCCTCCCGCTGCCGGGGAAGGGCGTCTTTACCGTCCCCAGCTGTGTGACGGCCGCGTGGCCCCGCGAGCCTTCAGGTGTCCTTAAAAAACCACGCGAGGTGCCGGTGCCGGCCCCGGTCCGGGTTTTAGCGCCCCGTGGGTGCCGGCCACGAGCAGCGCCGGGCGGCGTTGCGGCTGGAGCTGAGCTGTTGAGCAAAGAGAGAGAGGGCGAAAAACGACCGAACCGATGGGGTGCGGAC
>CM077468.1:10278494-10283494 GCA_039654755.1 Calcarius lapponicus
TGGGTAGACCTGTGGTCTGCGGCCAGCCTTCGCCTACGGCACCCCGGGCCTTGGGAAGAGCTGTCGTCCCGGACCGGCCTTAGCCCACGGCCGCCTAGCCACTGGGTAGAGCTGTTGTCCCGGGCCGGCCCTCGCCCACGGCCGCCTAGCCTCCTGGGTAGACCTGCGGTCGCCGGCCGGCCTTCGCCTATGGCAGCCCAGGCCCTGGGGCAGACCTTTGGTCCAAGGCCCTGGGGAAGACCTGTTGTCCGGGGCCCCGGGGTAGACCTGGTGTCCCAGGCCCCTGGGGTAGACCTGCTGTCCCAGGACATTGGGTAGACCTGTTGTCCACGGCCCTTGGGTAGACCTGCTGTCCCAGGCCCCTGGGGTAGACCTGTTGTCCGGGGCCCCGGGGTAGACCTGCTGTCCCAGGCCCCTGGGGTAGACCTGTTGTCCGGGGCCCCGGGGTAGACCTGCTGTCCCAGGCCCCTGGGGTAGACCTGCTGTCCCAGGACATTGGGTAGACCTGGTGTCCACGGCCCTTGGGTAGACCTGCTGTCCCAGGCCCCTGGGGTAGACCTGTTGTCCGGGGCCCCGGGGTAGACCTGCTGTCCCAGGCCCCTGGGGTAGACCTGTTGTCCGGGGCCCCGGGGTAGACCTGCTGTCCCAGGCCCCTGGGGTAGACCTGTTGTCCGGGGCCCCGGGGTAGACCTGCTGTCCCAGGCCCCTGGGGTAGACCTGTTGTCCGGGGCCCCGGGGTAGACCTGCTGTCCCAGGCCCCTGGGGTAGACCTGCTGTCCCAGGACATTGGGTAGACCTGGTGTCCACGGCCCTTGGGTAGACCTGCTGTCCGGGGCCCCGGGGTAGACCTGCTGTCCCAGGCCCCTGGGGTAGACCTGCTGTTCCAGGACATTGGGTAGACCTGGTGTCCACGGCCCTTGGGTAGACCTGCTGTCCCAGGCCCCTGGGGTAGACCTGTTGTCCGGGGCCCCTGGGGTAGACCTGCTGTCCCAAGCCCCTGGGGTAGACCTGTTGTCCGGGGCCCCGGGGTAGACCTGCTGTCCCAGGCCCCTGGGGTAGACCTGTTGTCCGGGGCCCCGGGGTAGACCTGCTGTCCCAGGCCCCTGGGGTAGACCTGTTGTCCGGGGTTCCGGGGTAGACCTGCTGTCCCAGGCCCCTGGGGTAGACCTGCTGTCCCAGGACATTGGGTAGACCTGGTGTCCACGGCCCTTGGGTAGACCTGCTGTCCCAGGACATTGGGTAGACCTGCTGTCCCAGGACATTGGGTAGACCTGGTGTCCACGGCCCTTGGGTAGACCTGCTGTCCGGGGCCCCGGGGTAGACCTGCTGTCCCAGGCCCCTGGGGTAGACCTGCTGTTCCAGGACATTGGGTAGACCTGGTGTCCACGGCCCTTGGGTAGACCTGCTGTCCCAGGCCCCTGGGGTAGACCTGTTGTCCGGGGCCCCGGGGTAGACCTGCTGTCCCAGGCCCCTGGGGTAGACCTGTTGTCCGGGGCCCCGGGGTAGACCTGCTGTCCCAGGCCCCTGGGGTAGACCTGTTGTCCGGGGCCCCTGGGGTAGACCTGCTGTCCCAGGCCCCTGGGGTAGACCTGTTGTCCGGGGTTCCGGGGTAGACCTGCTGTCCCAGGCCCCTGGGGTAGACCTGCTGTCCCAGGCCCCTGGGGTAGACCTGTTGTCCGGGGTTCCGGGGTAGACCTGCTGTCCCAGGACATTGGGTAGACCTGGTGTCCACGGCCCTTGGGTAGACCTGCTGTCCTATACCCTGGGACCTTGGGTGGACCTGCTGTCCTATACCCCTATATCCCGGGCCGACCCTCGCCTACGGCCGCCTAGCCACTGGCTAGGCCTGCGTTCCCCGGCCGGCCCTCGCCTGCGGCCGCCTAGCCACTGCATAGACCTGTTGTCCCCCGCTGGCCTTAGCCTACGGCTGCCTAGCAAGCGGGAAAACTATGCAGACGGCGCCGGGGAGGCTGATGGGGGAGGGCGGGGCGCCCCCAACTGCCGGTGGGCGGGTGCGGCTGCGACAGAGAGGGCAGGGGCAGGGGCAAGGGCAGGGGCAGGAGCAGGCGCGGGGACGGGGACAGGGACAGGGAGAGAGGGCACGCGAGAGCGTACAGGTGTACGGGCAGGTAGGTAGGTGGGTGGGCGGGCGGGCAAGCGGGCAGGCGCGCGTGCGTGCCTGGCGGGAGGAGGTGGCGGGAGGAGGGGGCAGGGATGGTTGTCCGCGCGTGCGTGCCCGCGCGACAGTGTGCTGGCCTGAAGGGGTGGCCTTGGGGTGTGAGCGTGTGGAGTGGGTGGGTGTCGTTGTTTCTGTCTCTGTCTCTGTCTCTGTCTCTGCGCGGACGAGGGCCGAGGGAGGGCCGGCGGCTTTGTGCCGGCCCCGGGCGCCTCGGCACTGAGCCCCCACGGCCCCCTAGGCTCACGTCGAGGGCCGAAGACCTTTTTGGACCGTGAAAGAACCCGCCCGAAAGCGGCCGCCTGTGTGCCGGCGGTGGTGCCGCCGGCGGCCGACTCTACTGGGGGGCGGGGCGGGGCGGGGCGAGGCGAGGCGAGCCGCATCGGGGGCAGGGGGGCTGGGCTGTGTAGGGTCCCAGGAGGGCGTGGGGGGGCGGCAGGGCGGGGCGGGGGGTGGGGGCGCTGTTTCGCCAGTTCAGCGCGTCAGCAGGCAGAGCACAGGGCACGGGTTGCCCGTCGGCTCGGCTGCGAGTAAAATTTGCCAATTTTTTCTTGTTGGTTTGTTTTTCCGGGTAAGTTTCTCGTTCCAAGCAAGTAGAAGAGCCATTCTTTCAGGAAAGGAGAAAAGAAAAAGGCGGGGCCGGGGGGTGGGGGGGGGCAACCCAAGGAAACCCAAGCCCGAACCACAAACCCCCGCCCCAAAAAAACAAACCTCAAAACTCAGCATCAAGCAAAGCCAAACTAACCGGGGGGCTGGGGGGGGGGGGCAAAAAAAAAAAACCAAAATGAAACAGAAAACAAACCACACACACCCCCCCCCCACCCCCCCCCCCCCCCACGAAAACATCACAAAATCGAAAATATGTACTGGTCTTGAAAGGGGGGGATCCATTGTCTGGGAGGGGGCTGATCGAGCCGTCTGGCTCCGGGCTGTTATGAGGCTGTGAGCTTCGCCCGGCTCCGGGGTCGCTGGGCACGGCGAGGCGCCCGGGCGGCGGGCGACGGCGGGGGGACAGGAGGTCGACCACGGCGCCGGGCCGGTCCCGGCTCATCAAGTCAACCCGGCTCCGGGGCCGCCGGGGCTCGCTGTGGCGCCCGGGCGGCAGGGGGCTGTGAGGGGATACCAGGTCTACCCCGGCTCCGCGGGGACACCAGGTCTACCCCGACTCCGGCGGGACACCAGGTCTACCCCGGCTCCGCGGGGACACCAGGTCTACCCCGGCTCCGCGGGGACACCAGGTCTACCCCGGCTCAGCGGGGACACCAGGTCTACCCCGGCTCAGCGGGGACACCAGGTCTACCCCGGCTCAGCGGGGACACCAGGTCTACCTCGGCTCCGGCGAGACACCAGGTCTACCCCGGCTTCGCGGGGACACCAGGTCTACCCCGGCTTCGCGGGGACACCAGGTCTACCCCGGCTCCGCGGGGACACCAGGTCTACCTCGGCTCCGGCGAGACACCAGGTCTACCCCGGCTTCGCGGGGACACCAGGTCTACCCCGGCTTCGCGGGGACACCAGGTCTACCTCGGCTCCGGCGAGACACCTGGTCTACCCCGGCTCCGCGGGGACACCAGGTCTACCTCGGCTGCGGCGAGACACCAGGTCTACCCCGGCTCCGCGGGGACACCAGGTCTACCTCGGCTGCGGCGAGACACCAGGTCTACCCCGGCTCCGCGGGGACACCAGGTCTACCTCGGCTCCGGCGAGACACCTGGTCTACCCCGGCTCCGCGGGGACACCAGGTCTACCTCGGCTCCGGCGAGACACCAGGTCTACCCCGGCTCCGCGGGGACACCAGGTCTACCTCGGCTGCGGCGAGACACCAGGTCTACCCCGGCTCCGCGGGGACACCAGGTCTACCTCGGCTCCGGCGAGACACCAGGTCTACCCCGGCTCCGCGGGGACACCAGGTCTACCCCGGCTCCGGGGCCGCCGGAGGTCGGCCTTGCCCCCTGCTGGCGGGCGCCGGCCGGAGACACCAGGTCTACCCCGGCTCCGGCGGGACTTAGTCAATTCCGGCGGCTGCCGGGTAGACCTGTTGTCGCGGCCGGCTGCGGAAGTTCACCAAGGGGTCGCTGTTGTCGGCCGCCTCCGGCTGCGTCATCGTAGGAGGCGGCCTGCGGCGGCGCCCCTTCCCGGTCGAGCTCCATCGGTCCTCTTGGAGGCCTCGGCAGCTCTGGACTCGTCTGTCCGTACTATGGGAGCGAGGTGACGGGCCGCGTCCCCACGGGTTGTGACCCCGTGTCTGTGTCCGAGGCGGAGTGGAGCGGCCGCGCGTGCGGTCGCCAGGGCAGAGCATCAAGTGCCGCCTAGCCGGGACTAGTCTGCGTGGCTTTGTCCCGGCTCCCGTCCTGCCCAAGGAAAGTTGGGTACAGCTTGGAGAGGCGAGAGAGAAGGGCTGTGCGAAAGAGAGCGGATCCGGAGAGGCGAGAGAGAGGGCCGCGAGAGCGGATCCGGAAAGAAGGTGAGAGAGAGAAAAGGCTGCGAGAGAAGAGAGGCGGGCGAGAGAGAAGGGCGAAGGCGAGCGAGAGAGCCGAGAGAAAGCCGCGAGCGCGTCCCGCTCCGGGCCGGCTTCTGGCGGCCGATGGGCACGGGGGGGGCGGCCCCCCCGTGCACCGGTGGCGGGCGAGGCGGCGGCGCCTCGTCCCTTTTCTGCCCGGCCTTAAGCCGGGGCCCGCTCGGCGGGCGCGGTTTTGGGCCGTCGGTCCGCCTCGGCGGTCGTCGCCCGGTGAGCTGCGGAGCCGGGGTGGCGGCACCCCGTCCCCGGCCCGCGTTGTTGAAGGCGTCCCCCTTCCTCGGCCTTAAGCCGGGGACCCGCGTTGGC
>CM077468.1:10288494-10290994 GCA_039654755.1 Calcarius lapponicus
GCGCCTCGGCGGTCCCCCCCTCAGGTCTTTCCCTCGGCGTCGTCAAACGCTGCCGGGAGGGCCGAGAAAGGGGGCCGGCGAGCCGGGCGGCGGTTTAAAGACTCGGGCGGCTCGGCTCGGCCCGCCGTGGCGGCGGCGGTGCCGCGGCGGCGGCGGCGGCGGCAGGTTGCGCCGGGCGGTGGTGCGGCGCCACTGAGGGGTGGGGAGCTACTCCCGCCGATCCCCTGCGGTGGTGTCCGTCGCCAGCGGCCGCGCTCCTCCGTCGTCGTCGTCGTCGTCACCGCCGCGCGCGCGGGGGTAACCGCGCCGCGCCGGGGAGGGGCGCCCTGCCCCCCCCTCTCTGCGGCCCGGCCTCGGCGGAGAGGCCGCGGCGCGCGGTCGGCCGCGGGGCCGACCCGCTCGCCTCGTCGTAACGGGCGACGCTGGCGGCAGAGAGCGCGCGCTCTCTGCCCCTTCCTCGGCCGCGGGGTTGCGGCCGCCGGGGCCCGCCGCGCTCTCTCCTCGGCCGCCCGGCCGCGGTCTTCTCGCGCGCGCGGCGCCGCGTCCGGCGCGTCCGGCGCCTCTCTCTTCCCCCCCTCGACGGCCTTTTCCTCCTCGAACGGCGCCGGCGGCGCCGTCCGCCGGCCGTCCCCTGGCTCGACCGCCCGCCCGCCCGGGGGGGGTCGAGTGCCTCGGCGGGCCCTCCGTCGGCGGAGGCCCGCGAGCGCGGGCGACCCCGTGCCGAGCGGCGGCGGCGCCGCTCGACGGGTGTCCCCCTCCCGCGGGGACGGTCGGCCGGAAGGCGCCCGCCGTGGCCGGCGGCCGTCCCGGCCCGGGCCCCGCTCGTCGCGTCCTCCGTCGCCCTTCCCGGCCGCGTGTGGGCCGAAGGAAGGCGTGCGGGCGGCCGCGGGGGCGCTTCCCCGCCCGGTCTCCGCGTGAAAACGAGGAGAGCGGGCGTTGCCCCCCGGCTTGGCGCCGTACGCCTTCCGCCGGGCGCGTGCCCGAGGCAAGGGGCCCCGACGGTGCGACGCGGCGGCGGCGGTCCCGGGAGTGCGGCCCCGGCGGCGGCGGGGTCTTGCCGTCCGGCAGGCCTCGGGCGCTGGCGACGCCGGCTCGGTTCTCGGTGGCGTCCGCCTCCGGGGCCGGCGGCGGAGCGCGTCCGCCGGACGCTCGCCCGCCTGGCGGGGAGCGGTCCCGCCGGAGGCGCGCCGGCGGGTCGGTGGTCGTCGCGTGCCGTCTCGAGCGGGGTAAGGCCGCTGGGGACAGAGAGAGAGAGAGAGCCGGGCCGCGCCGTGACGCGGCGGCGCTCGGCGAGCCCCGCGGTGGCGGGGCCGAGGGGGAGCCGGCGGGGGCCGACGGCCGCGCCCCCGGCCGCGTGCCTGTGGGTGTGCGTGTCGTCCCGTGAAAGCGAGAGCGGGCGGGCCGCCGTGCCCCCGCGTATCCGGCGCGCGCCGCGTGGCCCTCCGCGCGGAGGCCGGGCCGAGCCCGGGCGCCTGGGCCGCCTCCGAAGGACGGCAGGTGAGGTCGGCGTCTCCCCCCTCGAGGGGGGGGGGGAGGCGGTCGGGGGCGCGGGCTCCCCCTGCCTCTCTCGGCCGGCCTTCGGAGCGTGGGTTTCTCCGTTTCCTCTGTGCGTGCTCGTACGGTCGGAAGCCAGGCGCGCGCCTCCGCGCGCGCGTCCTCGGCGCAAGAGAACGAGGGGCCGCTCGGCGCGAGCGGCGCCCGAAAGCCAGACAACTCTTAGCGGTGGATCACTCGGCTCGTGCGTCGATGAAGAACGCAGCTAGCTGCGAGAATTAATGTGAATTGCAGGACACATTGATCATCGACACTTCGAACGCACTTGCGGCCCCGGGTTCCTCCCGGGGCTACGCCTGTCTGAGCGTCGCTTGACGATCAATCGCCGTCCGGGGGCCGCCCCGGCGGCGCGGCTGGGGTCGCCTCGCAGGTCCGTTGCCCGCGGTGGGCGGCGGCGGCGGCGGCGGCGGCGGCGTTGTCCCGCCGGTGCCCGGAGGGAAGGCGGTCGGAGGGGGATCCGGCGAGGGGGAAGCGTTTCTCCCTCGGCGGCCCTCGATCCCTTGCCTGCGGCCCGGCGGGCGTCGTCGTCGTCGCGGTCGTCGTCGTCGTCCTCGTCGCCGCGCAGGGCCTTCGTCCCCCTAAATGCAGACTCGGGGAGCGCTCCGTAGCTCCCCGCTCCCGGAGCGAGCCGCTGGGGCGGAGCTCGTCCTCGCCGGGGCCGTGCCGCGGATGCGGTGGCGGCGGCCGCGGGGGAGAGCGAGAGACGGCGTCGAAAGGCGCCGCCGAGGGGCCGAGCGAGAAGGACGGAGAGAAGGGCGCGCGAGAGAGGGAGGCGAGGCGCGGGCCTCGCCCCCGGCCTTCCCCCCGTGCGGGCGGCTGTCTGCGGGTGGGTATCCGCCGGGGTACCGTGCCGTGCTGCCGCGCGCGCGCGAGGCGGGAGCGCCGGGGACGGGGGGTCCCGACCCCCTCCTCCCTCGGCCTCGCCGCGCCCCCCCTCCTCTCTTCC
>CM077468.1:12097708-12400208 GCA_039654755.1 Calcarius lapponicus
CATTTTTAAAAAACAGTCAAGTACACAGAATAATTAGCTTGAGTTAAAATGAACAAAACAAACCATCTAAAACTCTTCGTTAAAAATTTTAGATATTTTTATGCCAACTCTGAAAAATTAAGCTCCCCTGCAATTATAAATCAACAGTGATCTGCCAGCAGGTCCTAATTTGGGCCTCTTAAACTAAATACTTATGTTTTACTTATAGGACTGTTTTGAATATTTATTTTACAGCTGATCATTTTAAATGTACCTACCTGTCACTCATTTTGGTGTGGGACTCTGGGATCTACTAAATCTTCGCAAGTTCAGCTCTAAACTGGCGCAACCAAGATGACCAAAATCTCTGATATCCCCCCCTGGGTTTGGAATCTGGATGATTTTAGAGAGAATACCAAGAAGGTGAAAGAGAACAAATAGGAATGAAGCACTGGGAAATACTGGATCAGAGATAGAGCTAAGGGAGGAGCTGGGGAGAAAAAGCATCCCAGCAATGACTGTGTGGAGCCCATAAAGATTCAGCTGAGTGCCAGATGAGGTGATGGAAGGGCAGAGTGGGAATGGAGCAGGGAATAGGAAGTTTTGGCATCTGTGAGATAAGGCTCTGTGGGATAGGTAGGACAGGACGTGAATAGAAGAGGAACATGTTTTGGCAGCTTCTGTTGCTGTATAGAGTTCAGCATCATTTCTGGCAGCGAGCTGGACAGCATTTAAAGGCTGAGTTTTAACTAAAAATTCTCATCAAGTAGAGGCCCAGTCACCCTGTCTAAAAGGTTAAAGCAAAAAAACCAAACAAGGCAGCATTTCCCCCACTGTTTTTTATGTAAGTACAGCTAATTGAACTGAACTTGGAGGAAATGCTAACTTGAACTTTTTTATTTTCTTTCCTTGAACAAGATTTCAGCATGAGCTGTTTGTTAGTTTGAAGTTTTACTAATTTGGAACAACTTTAGTCACTGCTGAACCCAAATGAGAACCAAATTGAATAAGTAACATATTTAACTGTCTAAGCAGATGTAAAAATTCAGGATCAGTTTGTAGCAGTTCTATTTTCTGCATTTTTTGTTTCGATCCCACTTTTCGCTTATCCTGCCCAGATTTCTTCCAGGCTCCTGCTTTGAATCAGGTGATGCTGTAGATTGTAGAAGACCTTCTGGTGGGATGAATTGGACAGAATTCATGTTGGGGTTTAGACTCTGTGAATAGCATTGCTCAGAGTCCTCTTCTTCTTCTTCTTCTTTTTTTTTTTTTTTTAATTTTTTTTTTTAATTGCTTGATAGCTGCTTCCATCTTCACAACTAGCTTCAGGAAGGGTGCAGAGGAAAGACCTGCCTGCCTACCAGACACCAGGTAGAATATCTCTCCATGTGGTGCTGTGCTGCAAAGTCAGTTGTTCTCACTGCCTAATTGTCAGATGAGCACTGCTGCGACAAGCCACTTGGAAAAAACAGGTATTGTGTGGGTTTTCATCTAGAGTTGACATCAGGTGTTTTAAGAAAAAAGCTGAGAGATTCATATAGAAATTGCCATGCAAGAGTTCATGCCAGTTATGTTGTTAGCCAACTTAAATGCTGCACAAGCAAGCTTTTGGAATTTGATTTTTGCTTTCCTCTGTCTGGAGAACATGGTGTCAAGCACCCATTTTTTTATTTTAAACATAGTCTCAAAGACTTGATTGTTCTTTGATCCTTGTGCTGCACTGAAGGTAGTTCAAAGTTATAAGGAGTTATGTATGCTGTGTCTTAATGAAATGCTTGTCTGAAATTGAACTGATAGCCTGCTGTGAAAAAATCAATTTGCCATCAGCAACTGAATGTACTTGATGCTCAATTTAGTTCACCCAACTATTTCACGTTTGTTCCCTGTAGTAAAACAAAAGGGTCCTGAGAATTAATTACAGTGTTAGCATCTGCTCATGGCAGCTTTGCTGATACACTTGGTGGAATAAGATACTTAAGGCAGGAGGGAGATGGAGTGTAAAGTTTTTCCGACTGCCATCTCTTATGCAAATATCTTTTAAAGGATAGGCTCCTCTGGTGTTTCCTGTACTTTTTCTTTTGGCATTAGAGCACTCAGTTGTGTTTAAAACTAGGAAATGCTAATTGCTTCCAGATAATTTGTGTTATGTCACTTTTTCATAGTTCATATTTCCATAACTATTGCTGGCTGCTCAGTGGAGTATTGTTTATTTGAATGTTTGGAATAGCATTTCTTAGTTTAAAGTAAATCCCAAACATTTTTGGGTATCAGTAGATAAATGAGAAGTTGCAAGTGGCAGGTTCCTGAGATTCCCAATGTTTGATCTTGTGTTAGTGTAATTCCAATCTGCTGTGCCAAGCACACTGTGGAGCAGCCTTGAATGCTGGACAAGAATACTTTTTTCTTGTGCAAAGTCTTCTTTAACAGCTTCGCCTTTTTTAACATTAAAAGTAGTCAGTGTGCTCACATGCCAACCTAAACTGAGGTTTTATTGAGCTGAACATAGAAACTGAACTGCAACACAAGCACACAAAATACCAGTAACTTAAAGATCTTAATATTTGGTAATTTTGTATTTTAAGTCATATTCAAGTAAATAAATCTTGGTCACTTGGTCTAGGAGATGGTTCAGGTCCCATACTTTTTGCCTGGGCTTTTTTATTTTATTTCTTTTGCTGAACCATCACAAGGTATAAATTATCTTTCTTGGAATGCCTGAGAAAATATGATCTCTAAAATCCAAGAGATTTTCATTATTTGTAAATTGTCTGTAAGTTCTGTCATGTCAGATTTGAAATGTGTTCATCCACATCACTATATTTTGGAGAGGGTCATCTTAGATTTCTGTGAGAGGATGCTTGAAATTTAATCTTGTCCTGCATGATTGTGATGCCTGTAATGGTGGTAGAGTTGTCCTGTTTGTATTGAGAATTTCTCTTAATGAATATATAATTAACCCCCTAAATTTGGAGAAGTAAGACCAGGTTCATTTCAATTGTCTGTCCATTAGGTTGCCATGTACCAAATGCTTTTAACTTCTTAACTCATAAGAAGATTGTTGAAGCAGTGCCTGACACTGGTCAGGTGTTAATTACTGGTAATTAATACTAATGTGAAAAGAAAAAGATATAAATTAAATATTTAATAATTAATACTCTTACAAAACTGCAGTAACATAGTGTGACATTTAATATGCACACCTGCATATCTTGTTTCTTCTATCCTCTAGAATTTTAACTGAGGGTTCAAAGAGTTTTTCTCAGCAATGGAAGAGCATTTCTGTATTTTGCAGATATGCTTTATTAGAACATCACATGACATGAAATTTAAACTCTTTGCACGTAGAACAGTTTTTGAAAGAACATTTGCTGCTCCTCCAGAGTGAACTCATCCTCTAAATAATTATTTTTGTATCTACTTAGCAAGGCCATCCCAATCAGGAAAAATGTCATATATCTTTATAAAAATAAGGTGGTTGTTTATTAAAAGTGCTGCTGGGAATGACTGTGATCTCTTTAGACAAGAGCAGATAGGTGAATTGAGAACTAATGGTTTTTATTATTCTTGAATATAGTTCTTATTAAGGAATATGCTTCATATGTTTGGCAATATTGAGGGGACAGAAAAGTCCTATCATTCTGTAATTTTTACAGTATGTGGTAGCTCTTACCTTGATAATACATTTTACATTTTTACATAAGCTGTAAGACTTCCAAAGCAATTTTTTTCTATATTAGCTTTGGTCCACAAGGTGTACGAAATCTTCTGATCTCCATTCCTTGCATGAGAAAAAATTGTCAAAAAGAAGTGGTTTTTTTTGAATACCTCAACAAAACAGAACAAAATTTGTATGTGCTTTCAATTTGCTAGGAAGGGAAACAATTAATTTTTTTTCCTTTTTTTTTTTTTTTGGTGTGGGAAAAGTATTCCTCATAGTCCAATATTTAATACAGTAGGGAGGAAAAGTGTAGGTTTTGTACACCACTTAATTTCTCTAGACATTGAAATGTCTTCACCTGGAGAAGCAGCCTATTTTGTGTCTAGCATTTTTCATTAGAGGTACTAATTAGCAACAGATAACAAATGATGCTGTTATGCATTAATACTCAAAAGTGCATGCAGGATGGATGGATCCACATTGGACCCATCACTGAAATTGGGGACACCTGCTCTCAGAGCTCTGGGCAAGATGCCAACTGCAGAAACAGTTCATCTGATGTTGAAACAGAATATATTAAGTATTTAATATAGTTTTAAACAGATGTTTTGTGGATTTTTTCGAAGTAAGAATCCTTTGTGTGGTTGTCTGTACTGCTTGGAATTGGACTTGATCATTCAGATTGTGCCAGGTAGAAGCTACAGTGGGAGGGTGAGGGGAGTATTGTCTTTATCCTGTTTGGTGTCACTAAAATATAGAATATTTTGTGACACTTTTATTTAACATAGATCAGTTTTCAAGCCAGATAATTGCCCTGGTTAATTCCTTACTACACTTGTGTATCTCTGTGGCAAAAGGACCTTTCCTTCAGCTTTAAAGGGTCTTCATTACTTATCTTTCCTTGATTTGTGGTAGCTACATGCATCACATTGCAACATTCACCTACATTTGTGGTAGCAGAAGGGTTTCAAGTCCACCTTAAAATACTTCAGGAGTTGAACTCATGTGTGTAGCTAAGAAAAATAAATTCAATAAAGTCAGTCTTTCAAATAATCCCCTCTCTGTTGACCATGGTAGGACATATGGGGCACATGGACACGTAACAAAACTCTCTTCTGTTCTCATTTTAGTCCAGCTCATACATTTGCCAGATATTGATTTCCCCCCTAAATTTTCCTAAAAACAATCAATTATAAAATCAAGCTAAAGTTATTATTTATGAGGTTACAACACAGCTGCTAATTTTTTGTGCTCCTGTATGTACCAGCAAACCAACCAAATGGACTTTTTTTTGGTGAGATGTTTTCATTTTGGTGTTTCCATGTTTGTTGGCTGCTTTGCACTGAAACAATGTTTTCCTCTGCTTCCTTAGCCAAGGCAAAAGAGTCTTGATTTGAACTTGGCTAATTTCTCAGGTTTTTTAGCATGTAGGTATAGAAAGGTTACAGGGTTGGATTTTTTAGATGATTTCTCTTTTTATGTATTGTCTGCAAACCAGAAGTTTAGAGGGAAGGTAGGGAATGATATCAGAACAAGTCTTTGATGAGCCATCACAGCAGGTACATATATGTTATTGGAGGCTATTCCACTGCCACTGCCTACTAAGATAAATATTTATGTAAGAGGGTGGTTTTTACCTGCATATCTTATTTCAGTTATATTAGTTATTTAGCTATGGAAAACACTCCACATTCTTTGTACAGCAGTCTGTGCAAAAATTCTGCGATAGATTGTGGTGTAACTGAAAAGCTTTTAGGAGTCTTCCAGCTGAAGAAGTTTGGAAGAAGTGCATTAAATTAGATGGCAGGCAAACTTTAAGGAGGAATATAGAGAGTTGTGTTGGATGAGAAAAGTAAAGTAACAGTGGGAATTAACTTTTACTCATGACATTTCTCTTCAGTAAATAACTATCTTACAACAATGCACATGATTCACATGCCCCTGTTTGTATTCTTAAATTTTGATAGATTCCTGCACTTTATGACTGTTCAAATTGCATGTTGATGGCAGTGAAAATGAATTATGTTTAATTTAGTACCACTGAGTTTTCATTTTCAAGGAATATCTTTAGTAAAATGCACCAATGTGGTATACTCTGGAAGATCCTGGGAACAGTTTTCTATACCCTTTTCCCCCTTTCTAATCCTTGAGAGCCAATCTTTGAGGTTATAGATGTTATTTTTAGATTTTTGCATAAAGTAGATAGCTGAGCATGTGTTTGTGTTCCCATGTGTGCTCCTGGGAACTTTTATATTTAATGTATTTAATAAAAGAGAAATTGGTACCTTCCCAGTTCATGATAACAAAGTATGGAATTAAGGAATACATATATTTGATTGTGGCAGAAAAGCAAACACAAAAGAACAGCACTGATAACATGACAGCAGGGTTAACATAACTTTTAGAGAGAAAGGTGTATTTGGTTGCTTACCTTTCCTTTTACTTAATAGAATTACCTCATTTGTGACTTTACATTAAATTCTGCCTTACTGTCATGTAGAAAAATAATTTTTAATTAGTGTTACCTTTAGTGCATTTTCAGAGACCCATTGAAATCTGTAATTACTTGAAATTTTATTGTTCATTTTAACTACATAATGACATAGCTGTTTACCTATGTAATCTATGTACTGGTGTGTGACTTCATGCAGCATGGAATGCTTTTTTTTATTGACAGGGCTATGTTTAGCTGATGATTTGATTTTTTAATGATAAACCTTAGATGGCTTTTAAAATTGAGATTTTTGTGTGTAAATAGTGAGTGACTGAACTATTTTGATTGGTATCAGACAGGTTTAAGGCTGGCTTTACATTTAAAGCTAACTTTATACATGTTATAGAGTTTTCATTATGAAAGCTTTAATACTGAGAATACCAAGTATCAGTACACAGAATACCGAGAGATTTTTCTGAAATCATGTCTAAAGCACTTTCTCTTTTATATTTACTGTGGGAAAAGTGTTGAACTGGATTCCATGACTTGCAAATTGATTCCCATCTCAATGGTAAAATCAATAAATGTTTGATCTGAAAGGAAGAAATATTGATGATTTCTGAATATAAATTCTAACAAGTCTTGATACAGTGGCCTCCATTTTTCATCTGAGGTCACAGCACCTTTTGTGAAGGACAGCTTGATCCTCTCTCAAGGCTATTAACAAAGGAAATGTAGAATAAAGATGCCACCTTGTGGGTGAACTAAATGATGCAGTAGATGGTTCAAAATGTTTAACTAACAGATTCTATGCATTTGTGACTGGTTGCTGGAAATTGAGTTTATTTTTTTTAACATTTAGATTTATTTTTGGAGTTTATGTTTGTGACGTTTTTATGAAGTATCTAAGAAACAGCAGTTTGACCATTCTGGAATAGGTGTTAAATGACTGCTAAAAATCATGCTTGTAGCCAACACATAATTTTGGCATCAAATTCAATGCATTTTTCCTAATGTATTAAGGCTCAATTTTAATGCTGTCTTCCTGATCTGATTGACAAAAAACCCCCAAAAACCAAAACCAACCAACCAAAAAAAAAAAAAAAAAAAAAAAAAAAAAAACAACCCAAAAAAACCAACACCATAAAAAATCCCAAAACAACCAAACAAAAAAGGAAGATTTTTCAGATACTTCCTGTATGAAAACAAAATGTTTATCCATTCAGGTTCCTGTGCTGGAATTCTCAATACATACCTAGATTAACACATTACATGTGTTAATTTGTCATTGTTAACTGCATGCCATGGGATTTCTTGGAGCTTTCAATGAAATACCAGGTGTCTACAGACCTTGGTGCCATGGTTTTGAATCACCTTTGCCTTGGGCAGGTTTATATAGAATGCTCTGGATTTTAGGATTCTATTGCAGTGTTTTTTGACTCAGTGGTAATGGCCTCTCACAGCTGCTCTATATGGGGAACACAATTGGGAGAAATGGTACTAATACCTCTATTCTCGTATAGATTTTTGCAGATTCATTTATTTTGGATTTTGCTTTGGAAGATACATGTTTGCTGTGCGCTCCATGTTTCTTGCATAAGAACCTTATAAACTCTTCAGGATCACTTAAGCTTGTTTGTGGCATTGTGAATCTTTGATGTGACACTTGCTGTAAGAAACACTCTCTGCTTGTTTAAGATACTATGAGCACCATCGTGTTCCTTTGGCTTTGCATTTATTTCCTGGTTTGTCTGCAGGTTTCAGGAGGATTGTTAAGGCAACTGATGTAAATACCTTGGTAGGATTCTTCTTTTCCATGAAATTTGGTTCAGATTAGGCAAAGGCAACCCCTGTCCTCCCCCTTTTTCATGGACAATTGGATTAATGCAGGTGGGGGCTCTGCTGGGTGGCTGAGCAAGTCATCACTGGCAATTAATTTCTCCACATCTGGAGACTAATTTATAAAGATTCTGGCATCTCAGACTAATTTATAAAGATATGGTTTTACTGCTAGCTAAGAATTAGAGATAGATCTTTTATTTGGTAGCTGGAATGGTAGAGGAATTCCTGACACCGGGCCACAGCTCTGAAATCTCCTTCTTGCTGGCATGCTTGACCCCATGAGCTGCTGAGAAGGCTGTGGGAGGCTGCAGTAGCGCAGAGTGAGCTCCACTGTCTCAGGGCTCTCCTGGGGGCTGAATAGTAGTGTGGTGGCTTTTCTTGGCTGATGTTGACCACAAGAGGTCAGGTGTTAAAAAAAAAAATCTATTATAGCACACTGCAAAATATTCCTAGCCTGGAGATGTTTTAGGCTGTTCTGTGTTGTGCTGAGAGTTATCTGCCTTGGGCACCCTTAGGAAATAATCAATGACATCAGAATCACCCAAGAAGTCAAGCAATAAGTGCCAGAAGCAGATTAATTTTTGTTTATGGTTGTGCACAACTTTTAAGCATGCCAAGCTTTTAATAACCCCCCACCCCATTATTTCAGTGGTGTTTATGTATATTTAAGCACTAGTGCAAGAAATTATCATCATGTTTGCTGGTTCAAAATCTATTACTGCACCTGTCTATTTCTAAAGTCCTATAAGAGTGCTTTTGATTTGAATGATTTTTTTCTTCTATGGCAGCTGAGTATTCTGAACTCAAGGCTTTGTGCCCTGCTCAGAAATTATAGGGTATAAAAAAACTATACCCTGAAAAAAAATATATCCTGAAATTCATTCAAACATTTAAAACTTATTATGTCTAGCAGAGACAGATTTAAGATTACTGAGGTTTCTGGTTGAAGTACTCCAAGCAGAAATCCATACTCCATTAGGTTCTGAAACATTATGTGACCTTAATTTTCCAGGTATTTTTCCCTTCAAGTTGAAGATGGTATTTTAATACTATTTAAGTCTCCTGAAGAGCCCTGTAATATGATAGGCTTAAGTTGTGAAACATTTGAGCAAAATGAAAGATAAAAAAGTATTTTAGGATTTTGTATTTTTTAAAATGTGTAGCAACATAAAGATATGCATCAAATAACATGTTGAAATAGGTGATAAAATTTGCATATTTTTGGTGCATTTTCCAGTGAAATTATGTGTACATGCAATCAACCATATTTCTTGTATGAAGGTCTTTCTTTGCATTTGAGTATTTTAGGCAGAGGCATTTCCAGTGATATGAACCTAGGGATTTGTCTTTTATGTTGTGGTATACTTCACATAAAATTCTACCTGCAGAGCAGATGTAGGATCACATCTCAGGAGATGAAAGAGAATTTCAGAACTAAACTTACTTTGTGGGGAAAAAATAGAAGAATTAGATTTAAAAAAAAGTCCTACAGAAAAGGTTAGGGGATAAATTTGTTTTCCTATTAATAAATGCAATGTTTTCTTTCAGCAATATTAAATAAAAGGAAATGAGAATTATCAGCAGCTGGTGGTATGCCCAACTCCATGAGATGTTAGAAGTGTACCTAATAAATGACAGCAATGGCTTCTGATATTTTATCCCCTCTAACATAATCCTTGAGTGCTCCCATGGCTGTGAAGTATGACAGAGGCAAAATACATCATTGCCAAAAACCTGGAAAAAAGGAAGACTATGTAATTGAACTATAAGGGCACTTATTCTGGGTGTGAAATTATATATAATTCATGTGTATATTTGTAGATGTTGTTAGTGTGTATCTCAATGGTTACCCTAAATTTTGGTGGTTTGAGTTTTTTTTCTGGTCCAAAAATCATGTTTTATTCATATACACCAAAAAGGTGTTAATGGCAGGGTTTTCTGTAACTGTGTACAACACTGGTTGTCATTATATTCTGTAACAATTTAGTGTAGGTTGTTTTACCTAAAGATTTTCGTTAATTTGCCTAAAATGTTATTGAATGGGCCTGTGTGCTGATAGCTGCCTAGCACATTCTACAATGTCACGATGTGGGTGTCAGCACTGAGACATTTTTCAGTCACAGCTTCAGGTTGGGCATTCTAGTTCCTGAGCACAAGAAGGAATGTAAAACATAACCCAGCAGGCAACCAATAATTACATTTAGCTTGTCTGAGCTGCTGTTTGCCTGCTCCAGGCTGCCAAACACTGAGCTCTTCCCACGGATTTCATTAGCTGTTGCCCAGTCCTGGGGGTTTGCTGCCTCTTTGGGATCCTTCTCTGAGAGCTGCAAGTGCAGTGGTCGGTGGAGGCTGCTGAATTGGGTCTCAGTGGCTGGCCCAGTTTTGGTGAAGTCAGAATAAATTCCTTTTGCTGACAAGACTGCCAGTTCTGGTTTTTAAGAGATGCAGGCTGCCTTGGCACTTGGTGAGTGTGAACATTCACCCTGTATTTCTGCCAAGCTAGGAGTAGGACAACTGTGAGTGCAGAAAGGCAGCCAGGAATCTTGAATCGGAGCTGTGGAAAATGATGTCCCCTTTAGTCTGTGCTTGTGGGTTTTATTTTGCCAAAAACTGCAAACTTGACCTCTGATTTACTAAATTTTACTAACTAGCAACCGCAAGCAGTCTAAAAAAGGCTGTATCAAATGAGTTAAGATTGTATATTTGTTGGGTTTTTTTTGTTTCATCTAGAAAGCTGTGAAGTTTTGTGTCTACTTTACTAGGAATAATTAACCCAGCACTCTGAAATGCACAGAGTGAAGGGTGGAACTTAGGAAGATTGTGGAAAGGAAAATGCCATCAGAATATGGAAAGGTTAAAAACTTATAAAAATTTCCAGTCTTGGTGGGGTTAAAGAAAGATCTTTGTCAGATTTCTAGAAGTACCAAGTATACACCATAACACATTCACTTAGAGTTTTCTTGAGTCATAATTTTTGTAATCCCATTAGTCCTTATTGAGAGAACAAGCTTCAATTTGATGCTGGAAGGATGAATCAATTTGTATCCTTCAATTTATATCTTGCTCTTAAAAAGAACTAAATAAACTTGTGGCCACTGTTTCTGTCATTTGTAGAATCTCTTCACAGTATTATGTCACTTGTAATTGTAATCTTGCAATCTCTGTCGTTCTGCATGACAAACACTCTGGCATTTTCAAACAAAATCCAGCTTTCCTGTTCTTCACATTCCAGTCACAGATAAAAGTGTTTTATCTCATAAAATATTGGGCAAGAATCTTTCTATCTATCATTTTACAAGAGAAGAACAAAACTAAGCTTAATCTTTGAAGAAACAACATGATCTTGTCCTTTTAATAGAAAGAAGAGATCCTTTGCCTGTGAAAATTAAATCCTCCACAGTTTGTAGTTGCTTTTAAAACTCCTCAGCCTGACAGTGAAATTGTGTAATCTGATAATAGCATGCCTGAGGCTTGTTGTGATTTTTTGGGCAATAGCATTGGCAGATGCTGTGCCTTGTTGATTTTAGTCACTTAGGGTTTGATCCTGATCCCAGTGACCTGAGTGTAAATGTAGTGTGATTGCTCTGACTTCACTGGAATTACCATACAGATTTTGGGGTAACTGAAATCCGCATTTATTTAATCACACTTGTAGTTCTGCTGTGAGCTTTTCAAAAGTCACTAAAGAAAGAAAGGCACAGGTGACTTTTCTCATCTTCTCTTTGTGACAGCTTTCTTAATTTAAAGAGTGTTTGCTGCTGACCAGTTGTGAGAATTGCCATGTATCTGTCTGTGTGTTTGTACTGATGACTCAAGGTCTTGGTGCTAAATGCACACACTGGGTGACTTTCCCTTGTCTTACAGCCAGTTTGAGTTGCTTTAAGATTCCTGTGCCTTGTCACTAGAATTTCTCTTTATTCATGAACCTGCTCACTGACTTTATAGGCAGTTTGATATGAATATATTTGAGTATTTGTGGTTGGGTGCAGTAATTTGACATATTCTGGAAGTGGTAAGCAGTTGGTGTTGGTAGGTGGCCATAAATAAAAACTAGGGAAATGTAGGATCTAATCCTAAAGTCATTTTTCCCCCCTCTGATGCTGTCAATGGGAGATCTGTCTTTGTAACAGGGACTAAGGCATCAGGATTGTACAGAACTGAAATTGTAACTTGTGCACAGCAGATTTTATAGCACAGATGTCTTCAGTGGCACAGACGTGAATGTTTCCTATTTAGTGAAGGCTTTTTCTTAACTCTGGAGGCTTTTCAGACTGCCAAACCAAACTCCCCACAGCAGACCCTTCAGGATTTTTTTCTTATAATACAACAAGGGTAGTTAATTTAATGCTGAGCCTCAGGTACTTTTTTCCTCCTTTATTTTACTGACCAAAGAAATTTAATGGGAATCTTGTGCCCCTTTGTTTCCTGTGGTTCTCAAAATCTCCCATTTCAGTATTTTAAAACTCCAAGTAAAAGATGCTAAGGGACGAAAGGTGTTAGAGATATCTGTGTTAATAACTACTGACTGCTACTCATAACTGGTGATTAAGTATTAACCAGTTCATTATTATAATTCCTGATAATAAACTGGTTCACTATATCTTTTATACATCCTCAGGGTAATTTAGGGATAACACAGAAATGCTAAACAAAATCAAGAGGTGAAAAAAAAGGGAGGAGAATGAAAGAGGTTTTTGAGCTGTTTTTTTCCTGGTACAAGGGGGGCTATTTGGGGACACATGTGAAAGCAGGATTTTAGCTGTGTCCAGGTTTGGAGGACCTGCAACACACAGAGAGGAAAGTCACTTCTGTCTTCTGCCTCCTCTCCTTTGTGATTCTGATCTCAGTGGCCACAGAAGAAAGCAAATGTGTTGGTCTAGGAGAGAAGGTCTGCAGAAATGTCTGACCTAAGTTGTGGCTTTCTCTTGGCTTGGACTGCCAAGTTCCTGTTCTGGTTTTGTCACTGAGGGCCGGGCTCCAGTGATTCTGCTCCCTGCTTAGGTGAAATCTGATGCAGGTGTTGAAGGGCTGTAGTGCTGCACAGGGCACACCTGGTTCTGGGAATCTCTAGGAAGGAGTTCATGTGCTTTTTAGGAATTCTTAGCTTGCTTTCTAGGAAATCACCTCTCAGCTTTCCAGGCATTTGCACTGTGCTTGCTAGGAAATTCCAGCTTCTGCTTTCTACTTACATTTCCTCATCATTTTCCAGGACTATTTCCCCACATTCTTTTGTGGTTTTGGTATTTCCCCCCCTTTGCTGCATCATGATAATTTACCCTCAATTTACAGGAATTGCTTATATGCCTTCTGGAAATTTCCTCTTTCATTTCCAGGAATTTATCTCTGGTTTTCAGGAATTCTCTGTGCCTGCTTGTTACAAATTTAACCTCCCATGTTTTGTGAATTTTCTTTGTGCTCTCTGAGGAATCTCCCCTCTAGGCATGTATCTTCCACAGACTTTTTGCTCTGTGCTTTGTAGGAATTTACTTTGCGTGTTGTAGAAAATTTTCCTAGTGCTTTCAAGGAATTCCTCTCTGCCTTTTAGAAATTTTATCTGTGCTGCCTAAATATTTTCTCCTGCACATTCAAGTAATTTCCCCTATGCTTTCTAAGACATTCTATATGTATTTTGTAGAAATCTTACACAGATTTTTAAGGAATAAACCCTTTTCTTTCTAAGAATTTCTCAAAGATTTCCTTGGATTTCACCTTTCAATTTCTGGGAATTACATCCTTTTCATTTAAACCGAGGATACAAACATACTACTCGCAAATGATTATGTATTAATTTATTAACTAGTAAGATAAACTATTTATATGGTTTATATCTCAGGTCTTTTGTGTTGACCCTTTACTTTATGCAATCTGCAATGGGGTCCTGGCCCTGTTTTTTGTCTTTTCTAGGTGCTGCTCTTTTGTAAGTAAAATTGTAGGATGAGGCCTCAGTGTACTTTCACAGCTCTTACAGTACTTGTCTTCCTGTACCAATCATTTGCCATGTAATAATATTTTATAATGTTAATTGTGATAACTGACGTTATCTTAATTTAACAGATAAGGAAAATTGTAGCAGGAGGGTGGTGTAACTTCTCAGCTCCCAAAGGAGCTTAGAGAAGATTTAATTTCTAGCTCAATTTAGAAGCAGATATGCCAAAAGTAGAAGAGAACAATCAGTAAGGGTTGAACACCAGCTTTCTGGTTTGCTTTGTTTTTTTAAATCAAGTTCAGGTATTGCAGATGCTAAAAATCATGGAGGAGTTGAAACAAAATAAGATCTAGAATGTTAGGTTCTAATACATTGACCACATAGCTCCCACCTTCCAACACTAGAAAGTTCAAAGTGGGAGTTCCCAGTTCCCAGTTTTTATCCCTGATGGACACTGTGTCTCTTGGCATGTCCACCTTGACCAGCAACAGCTACATACATCAATGTGAGCCCTCAGTTTCTTGGACCCCTCACAGCTTTAACTTTGGTCAAAAGCACCTACAAATATCTGTGGGCTGGGAAAGAAAAATAACTTCAAATTTTTCTTTGGTTACATTGTAAATTCACAAAGGAAAAGAAAGCAGAGTGTAAATGTAATGGGGAAATGCCTCTAGGTGCTGAAAGCTGTTACATAACAACTCCTTCTCTCTTTCCCTGTTTGTGTCACATGGTATTAAAAAGAGAGAGGTATTAATCTGCTTCTCCTATACAACTTTAAGTTGTTAAATATGTGCTTTTTTCATGGTTACCTCAAATGGTTAAGGCAGATAATTCGCTGCTGGACTGTTTGAGATTTTTATCCATGGGGCAGTCTGCCACACCATTTGCTCATTCTTTAATTGGTTAATTAAATATATGTTATAGCTTCTAGTTTCAGAGATTAATAAAAGCTTGCAAAATAATCTGTTATGTACACAGAGATGAGGTAGGCTTTGCCTGATGTCTTGTCCTATGGTTCTGACACCCACAAGGGTCTGAGAAAGACCACATGACTCTTATGAGGGGACTAAAACACCATGAATAGAAAATCTTAATCAAAAGGTAATGTAGAATCTGTATTTTTCTTTTGAATTTTTTAAATATTGGCAGTAATCTGAATTAAAAGAGCTGTAGGCCCCTCCCTCATTTATTGCTTTGTTGATTTATTTATTTTGAACTTGTAGTATTTTCTTGTGCCTAGACAAAGGGTTTACAAAGGTGCTTGTGAAAAAGTTATTTCTCCTTTTTCTTGAATTGCCATATTGATAATATTAAAGAAAAAACCTCACATTCTTTATGGATTTATCAACAGAAGACTTTACTCCAGTCAGAATTTTTTTAATACAAAAATTTTGTTTAGAAGCAAAATGCAAGATAAATTCAGGATTTTAGCTCTTTTTTAATGTTTTCAGAACATCTTCAAGAGGACAAAAAGATTTCTACATATCATTAAGCTTATCTCTTTTTTTGTGTTAGTTATCACATTTTTTCTCTGGTACATTTCAGAGAATCAAGAACTGTAATAACTTTATCATATTACAGTTAAAAATTTCTTAGATAGTTGGATAGTAAGAGTATTAATATTGTCAAGGACTTAAATATGGAAATAGGGTATTAATCACGTTTCATGTAAATTGCAAAACGTAGGCTATTGAGTGAGATTAGAAGTTATCTCATGATAAAAGCACTCTATCAGAAAAGAACATTCTCTTAAGTAGTTTTTGTCTCCATGTAAGTATTTTGTACTATTGTTTTCTAATAAGTCATCTGTCATTCAAATAGAAAAGTCCTAGGTCTGCGAAATGAAGGGCTAGGATAGAACCAAAGGGCTTAAGGATGTTCAAATGACATCTGAGATTATCTCTGAGGTGCATCAGAGGCAATGGAGCAGAGGAGATTTTGCAGGATGCCAGCTGAAAACCTGCTCCTTGTTTTCTGTGGGAATGCAGGCTGTGTGCTCTCAGCTCAAGCCAACGCTCTCTATTTTCTTGCAGCCTGGATCCTTCTTTGATCTCACCGATGTCTCCCTGTGTCTGCAATGCCAACACCCTCGTGGTCTCCAGAGACTGAAGCCCCCTTTGCCAGAGGTGAGCAGTGTTGTTTTTGTCACTGCTCAGGGCAGCAGCTGCCTCAGCATGGGGAGCTGAGTGATGATCCCAAATTTCAGCACTCTGATCCCTGTCCTGCAGGAGTTGAGCCACTTGGAGGCAGTTTCCTGTGCCTCACTTGCAGTAGCCCTGTGCAATGGTCGGATGAATCTCTTTTATAAGGGTGGGCAGCTTGATAGTATTCCAAGAGTTAAAGGCTTGTTACTCCCCCAACACTTGCAGGGGTTGCTTCTTCTCTGTTGTCTGCTGTGGAGGAGCTGAGCTCTGGCCTTCTTGCCTGGAAATGTTTAGCTAAGCTTTCCTCCTTTGCTGCATTTTAACTCCCTCTGAGCCTTTTTGGGCAGCTTCTTTTTTGAGTAAAGTAGACTTTACACGAGGAATCGCGTGCAAATCAGCTCTCAAGGGGAATTGCAAGAGTAACCAAATATCCTTGCTTTTGTTATCCCTGTTTTGGCAGCACTGCTGAAGGATGTCCTCACATGATGCCAGTTAGAAGCAAAAGTTCATTTTTATTGGATGCTCCAGATCAACAGCTTCCCAGGTTTATTGAAGTATTTTGAAATCCTCTGAAAATGTGTTGTGTACCATTTGCTTTGAAGGAAGAATCTATTATAGTTTTGTACTGTCTGGTGGAAAAATATGTTTGCTTTTTCCATTTCTGAATGCACCCAGAGATTCTGTAGCTAAAAAAGCTGAAGTATCATTTTTGACTGTGTGTTTTTTGTTTTTGCAGATCTGCTGTCCAAACCAGCATGCTGTGTTATGCCAATCCAGTGCCTTGTCAGCGTGGCAGACAGCTGTAGTTAGAATACAAGGCTTTTGTGTTCCACCCACCCCCTCATCTCTCAGGTTTTATTCCACTTCTTTGAGCAGTGGACACATTCCTGCCAGTCTCAGTGTTTTAATTTAATTTGGGCACAGACTATATAAAATTGAACAGATGTCTGAAAGCAGTGGAGAGAAGACCATAAAATGAAACACGTGCTCAGCTCCATTTGAACCAAGCAATGCTGTATTTTTTTTTGTCCCCATTGCCACAAAAGTCACACATGACTTGGAGGTGTATGACAAGAGGATCCAGCATAGGGATAGGAGGTAAGGAGACTGGAATTGGACCTAATTTTCTTTGCTATGTATTTTTGAGGTGTGTTTTCAAGACTTGGTGTTTCTTCATATTCTACAGTTACCAGCACTCATTCCTCTAAAGTAAAGATTATATTTCCCAATCAATTAAAAAAAATAAGTAAAATCTCTTCCCCAGAAAATATTTTTCAACTCTTTCCCCTGAAAGATAACTTGACTTTATTTTCAATGGGCATGGAAAGTGCTGGTTTCCAAGAAATTCCTGAAAACACAGGGTGGTAGCTCCATCCAGTAGGCAAGCCAGAAATTCCATAGCACAAAACCTTGCTGCCTAAAATAATCTATTCATCAGAAGATAAGTTGAAAAAATTAACCTGAAATACTGACCTTTAAAAAATGCTTTATTTTTGAAGACATTTAACAGTATTTTTTATCTCAAGGTAATGTAAAAAATAAGATTAATTACATAATTTTTTGAAAAGTTGTCATGATTGTGACATGACAGTGATATCATGCCAATTTTTGCAGAAGGTTTGTCTGCATAAATGTCTCCAGTAGACATATTTTCTTACCCCTGTCTAAACTGATGAAGAAATTCATGCTCTAAAGGACTTATCAATCCTACAAATAACCTAACAAACATTAGATTAAGTTTACAGGCTTTAAAGGTGTTGTGTTTTGAAAATAAAGCTTTTGTTTTAGCAGTCAGACTTTGCATGTGATGGACAATTCTCTGGTTTTCCTTCCACCCACTTGCACCTTGATGTCTTTCAATTGTGGTACCCTTTAGATGTAGAAAAGTGTGTAAATGGTAATACCATTATTAAGGTGGTAGGTGAAAAAATTGAGACTGAAGCTGGATTTGAAGTTGGTTGTCTTTAATTTCTCAGTAGTTCACTGTCATTGATGCACAATCTATTTTCTTATCCTTCCCGCAGTAGTTAATATTGATGGAGACATATTTATCCTGTATCATAATCTCTTTCATACTGAAGACTTTAAAATTGTTCAGTTGAAGACTTTAAAAGCTTTTGTTGGAGGAGTTTGTTACATGTACATCTGAAAAGAAAATTGAAAAAGGCACTGAAACTGAAATTTCAGAATTAAATGCATCATCTTGGAGAGCAACGTAAATGGTTCCCCTATCCAGGAGCACTTCTACATATGCATTTCTTTATATTCATATACATGGCTATAAAGTAACTACCACCCTAATTTATAATATATGAATATGCAACCAATTATTTGCCCTTGTGACTTATGTGGAAAATGTGAGTAGGAGGAGGACATGCAAAGTCTCAGCAAGGAAAATGAAGATGTGTAACCATAGATGTTGGTCACTACTGCAAAAGCAGTGTCAAATTATTTGGATAGTCGGCCCTAGCAATTGAAAATATATCTCTCTAGATGTGTTACTGGCATCTAAACACTATCCACTTTTAGATCTCCCAGAAGTTTTATGAAAATGCATGACAACTTTTCCTTAAATTACACTCTTTTCAAAGAAAATATGCCTGGGAGGCTGTGGGTTTTTTTCAGTATTATATTCAGGAACTGCCACTTCATTAAGGACAGTTTTTAATATGTGCATTCTCAGTTATGCACAGTTTTTGCAATTCCCAAGCCAGAGGCATCATGGAAGGTGGCTTTGTTTCTTGTTTTTTTGGTTTTATTTACCAATAGCATTTACACAGTGACTACCCACTCACTTTGTCTAGTTTCCTAGAGAGCACCTGTGGAATTTCTGGAAAGTAGTAAGAAAATGCATGGAAAGCAGTTGGGAAACTGGGAAGACACTGGGAAATTTTCTAGGAAGCACTTAGTAAATTCCTGAAAGTTGGGACAGAATTCCTAGAAAACAGAGTATGGTTTTTCCAAAACAAACAAACAAACAAACAAAAAAAACAATAGATGGGCGAAGATACCTGCAGAGAAAGGGGAAATTTCCTGAAAAACAAAGCAGTACAGCCTAGGTAGAAAAAGGAGGAGAGCAGCCAAAGTGAATACTTTCAATGACACACTTAAGATTTCTAGGAAGTTGGCTGTGGATTCCCCAAAAGCATCCAAGACTGTCTTATAAAGCAAAGGGTGGATTCCCAAAAATCTTGTGCAAAGTTATGGGCATGGGGAAAATTGTGGCAAGTGTGGAATATGTGGAAAATTTCCCAGAAAACTGGGGATATTCACTGAAAGCAGTGGAATGCACTCCTGCAAAGAATGAGGTAAATTCCTATGATTTGAGTTGTGGATGGGCACTCCTAGAAAGCAGAAGAGGAATTTTCCAGAACTCATGTGGGAATTTGATGGAAAACAGAGAATTCCAGGCAGTGACAGGTGGCAGCTCATGATACTTTTCAAAGTGAAGCAGAAAACTTGTACCAAACTCTACAAGCTGCTGATCCTAAGCCTTACAGCAAATACGCATGAAGACTGAAACATATTGAGTAGAAAATACTGCAAGTATTTTTGTTGGAAAAATCAGATTGCTTCTCTGACAGTGAAAACATTTTTTGAGCATGTGATTGCAAGGTTCAGATTAGTTTATATTAATGGATAATCAATATAGTAAGTTTTTAATAGTAATTTTTATGATTGTCTGTTTTTGATGGAATTCATCCATTTGAAAGGAAACTAGAATGTGGCAGCCTTGGGATGATAACTGAAGTGAAACACAAGACTAAAGAAATAAGCCATTAAAAAAACTTCAGGTAAAGAGTAAGTAGATATGTAATATTCTTTAAATTATTCCTAGTTTTCTTACTATCTGATGATTCTCCTCTTCCAATATCTGTTTGAGCACCAGGTCATATTTGATAAAAAATTTCTCTTCTCAGTTATGGAGATGTTTATTTTAATTTTTCAGGTGGTTCTTTGTGTCTCATTCATTGCCCCTGTGGAAGAAACCTGAAGCAGCATAAGTTTTGAAAAGATTCAAACTCTTCTGTCAATCTGTGTAATTCAGGGCTCTTATTCTTTCATGAAAGATTAATTGATAATATATTTGCATATTAGATTGCAAAGTAACCAAATCTCTTTGAAGGATATAAGCAATTGTTTCTTAGGTATTTATTTGACTTTTTATCAATAAAGTAAGGTAAAAATAAGAAACAAAAAAGGTGTTCCATTCACAAATCAGTGTGAATACCACAGTGAAAATTTTTGTCTAAAGTTTTGTGGCTGACCTGAAAGATAAGATTTCAGGACTTTACAATGGTAGCAGGTATTATAAATACTGCAGTAGGATGTGTTAAACAATATTTGCTGTTAACTGCATGTGTACGATTTTTTTCTTGGGATATTGAATTGTTTGGAAGTCTTATTTGATTGAAGTATTGCAGTTTTAATTCCTAGTTGCTGAAAAGTTATATTTTACTTTGCTTCAAGGGTTGGTAATCAGGCTTTCTGAAAGCCATTTTTAAAGCATTAAATGGAAGAGACTTTAAGCTAAATCCATACTTAGCCCTTGATTTAAAATCACTGTAATTTTGTACATTTTAAAAATGCATATGTTCTGAAAGCTTGAGGGTTTGTTGTAGTAAACACAATACTGACAATATTTGTGGCTGGTCAATTGTCCCTTGCCCTCTGTCCATAAAATACTAAGTGCATTGGGGTTCTAGGTCATCGCTACAGCTGGAGCATTGCAATTAATTGTATATGGTTATTACATTAGAAGAATCTAAACTCAGAGCGAACAAAATCATTACATTCTCCCTTTTATTAATATTAGCAGACATAGCTTGTAATGGAGCTGTGTGAGGATGGAGAACTTAAAAAAATGCTTTGTGGTAAAGGGCATTTTGCAGAAAATGAGACAGGACACATCATTCAAAGCCTTGCTTCAGCAATAACGTTTCTGCACAAAAACTATAATTACATTCCTCTGTTTCTCCCATATGCTCATTGATTTTGAGTGTTCATACATTTAAAAACAGTTACTGATTGATATTTTATCTATTATTTATTTCATAGGATAAAAATAATCCAGTAAAGAAGAAGTAAAATATACTACATGAATGCATTTTTAGAACTTTATTTTTCTTACAGATGCAATATGTGCTGCCATTTTCTTTTACTTCTCTTTCTGCACCAGCTGTGGCAATAACTGTGTTATTATTTCTTAGCTTGCAACGGCTTTGCATTTTAACTTTAACTTAGTTCAGTTGTTATATGCACAGTGTATTACAGGAGGTAAAAAAGCAGAAGTGGATTGCTCCTGGTACTTCCTCACAGCATATGTTACATTTAAGGTTCAGTAAACATCAGCATTTTCATCCACCACCGAGAACCACTGCAATTCTGCACACAGTCCACAACAGAATTAACCTATGCAGCCAAAACTTTAGATTTTGTAGATGGTGAAGGACTTGGAATTCTTGAGGTTTTTTGCAAAGAAATGATTAACCTCTTTGTTACAACGTGGTGCTTTTAGGAACCCTTCCTTTACCTCTTTTTCCAGAGAGTTATATGGCATTATGGAACAGTGTCTATTATAAGGCCTTGTTTCTTCTGGGCCCTCATCAAAAGACCAAAAACCCTTGACTGGTTTGGTATGTAAAAATTAATTTCAGGTATGAAAATATGGGCAAATTTGATAAATAGACAAGATACACTCTACCTTTTTTTTTGTCAGATGATGCCAGATGATCTGGTTTTAAAAGACCAAACCATATGTACTTTTGCATTTCTTACAGGATTGTGGTGAGGAATGGTATTTCAAAATTTGAAATTCTTATATGACTTCTTGGAAGAGGTGAGCAAGATGGTTTTTGTTAGGCTGTCACTAGTTTAGAATAAAATGCATGGGAACTGCTCACAGGAATTAATCAAAAGATTTCAAAATGTTTCTGTCAGAATATGTTCACTGTAACTGATAGTATTTTATTTCTTACTCTCTCTTGGCAGGTATTTTTCGCAGAGATCTAAAAGTGGAAAACATTTTTGTTAAAAGCAGTGACATCAATGAAGTAAATGAAGTGGAATTAAACATAAAGGTAAGATGAAAATTGTAGCAGTTTGGCTTAAAGAACCATTTTTAATATCCAGGTATTACTGGGAGACCTGACTTTGATACCTATTAGTAGGTTTTGAAATGAGTTACTAAATGGTGTTATTATGGAAAAAAATCATTTGGAAGCTAAGAGCCACTGTTGAAAAGAGTATTTTTTTTAAATGGTAAGTACATTTCTTGGTCAATTAAAAAAAAATCCTTAAAGTAACCATACCTTGTTCATGCAGATCTACATTTGTGTAGTCCCAAGCCATTAGTTACAGGAAGCCAGCAGATGCTGTGAGATGTAATTAATATTTAAATTAGGAATGTTTTCAATTTAGAGTAAATCTGTTAGTAATTGAGAAAAAAAGCTATTTAGACTGTATCTTGATTGAAATACAAGTATATTATAGGGTTCTTTTGATATTAATAAATATTTGCTACCTAAAAACAATGTTCCATATGCTTACATCTTCTTTTGTATTGAAGAAAATAGTCTTTGTTCTTTTATAGGTCATGTGTTAATTGTGCATCACTAATTTGCTATTTTAGTAGTAGTTACTATTGAAATGTAGGCATCATCTTGTACAACTGAATTGTTGGATCAGGAATTTACTATCTGGGATAGAAGACTCCAGGCTGAGAAGCATTTTAGATACTGAAGTGGGCAACTCAATAATTTACAATGGATAAATCCTGACTGCAAAAATTTGTTTTCTGTTTCTTAGACCTGTGTATTTTTATATGATTTAATACTCATTTTGAGAAATATCCTTGTGTATTTCTCTGTACCCTTTAGTTTGGGGCACTGTGTGCCTTTCTTCCTGAAAATGCCAGAGGTAGATAACACTTTGATAAATTTTCTGTCTTTTCCACAGGTCTGCCATCCTTTCTGTCAACTCACCACTTCCATCAATAGACACCACCATGGCCAGCTGTTCTTTTTTTCATGGCCTTGTACCCATTTGGAATAGCAACTAGCACACTCTGTCATCTCTCCTGCAAGGTGCATATATTTTTTTCTATGTTCCATCCTGTGAATGAGATCAGATCTTTCCTCACTTTGCTTATTCCTCTCATTTTAGACGAGAATAACTCCTGAGTGACTTAAATGGGAGAAGTGGAAAACACAGAACCAAGTCTCAAAGCTGCTGTGGCCAGCAGCAACTAAAGTGATTACAGGAAAGGAAAGATCCATCACATAATGTGAGATTAAAAAAAAAAAAACAACAAAAAAACAACCAACATTTAAGTACTTTAGACTTTCAGGCTTGAGGCAGCTAATGTTACATGTCAGGCTAAGGTTCACACCCTCCTATTTTTGGCTTTGAGAAAGTCTTCCTGGATTTTTATGACTTTCTGGTTTTGGGCAGGATATGCAGACAGAATGATGGGACAAATCCAGACATGGCTTTTTCCTGTTGAGAGGTTCTTCAATATGGCACAGGAGTACATGACACAGGTGCATACTGGCATGGGGCTGAGATGAAATTTTGTTAATATGTCTAGAAAGACCTTCTTTTTCCAACCACCTCTCAGTATCAGGACATTCCTTCCTGAACTCAATGATACTGATATCTTCAGATGTATGTATTGTCTCACAGACTTTGATATGAAAAGTATAACATATAAAAGCATGCTGAAGAATTTGACTTTTCCATGAATAACACTTGAATAAGGCTTTACAAACAGGATAAAACACTATCTTGTTTTAAAAAATCAGCATTTTTTTAAACCCTTTGAAATGTCCTCTTCATGGACAGTTGATGAGTAGTAGATTTTTTGGTTAAGACTTCTTTTAACTCTGTATCACTCTGGCGGTAACCTCTCTCTGGTGACATAGAGCTAATTTGTGATTTCTAATGTGCTGAAGAAAAATATAAGAATCTCTAGCTAAACAGTGGGAATAAATAATAACCAATTTTTTTAGACAATTTCCATCCCAAAAATGTGACTACCCCAGAGTGTGGGACTGATTAATATTTGATGGGTAAATGAAAGTTGAAAAACCCCCAACAGCACAAAAGCAAGTAATGATGATGTAACCTGCCCAATTTACATGCTTTTCAGGGCTTTTCCCTTGTCTGTTTAGGCAATGAAAACTTTGCATTCCGTAACATAAAGATTTTTAACCTTTTCTGATTTATACTGCATGCTATAACATACTTCACTCCATTATTCCACATAGCATTCATTTTTTAAATTCTGTGGAGTCATTTCCTCAACAGTTTACCTGCAAATTTCAGAGCTTGCTCATTACAAGCGGAAGCAAAAAAGAAGTCCTTTCTTGGGGAAGATAATTAGTTCTTCCAACATTCTGATTTATTAAATACTAGTAGCATTAAATATTCTTTAAGCGAGGGGGCTGTGCAGGATAGTTTCCAATTTACCAATCATGACAGAAACATAGAGTCTTATCAGTGTGAAGGGGCCTTGAGTTGTTTGATTTATTTCTCTGTCCAAAGGAAGAAGCAGCTGTACCGAGGTCATTTCTGATGAATATTTGCGCAAAGTGTACTTAAAGACCTCCAGTAATGGAGACTCCATAATCTTCCCAAGCACTCTATTCTGATGCTTCATTATCCTCCTAGAAATTTTTCCTGCTGTCTGCCCTGAACCTTCAGTTTGACAATCAGCTTAAACTTATACCTGCAGGCCATGATCTAATAACTTTTTTCATTATAAAGTTTCAGTTAACTCACCTGCAGCCACGTAATTGCTCTTGCTGACCTAAGGGAGGTGGTGGAATCCTGTGCATGGGAAAAGGAAAAGGGTGAAACTGCAACTCACATTTTCAGACTGTTATTTCCTCCCCCATCCAGCACAAATATCAAGAACAGGTAGGCATCCTCCTACTGCCAGCAATCTGTTATTTCACTTCTCTCTTGGTCTCTTGTTCCTTAAAGAGGACACACAACTGCAAAACATGCCTTGACTCAGCCTTCTACTTTGACAACATACAAGTTACACTTGTTTCCTGATAAGCGTTTTTTATGGACCTGTGCATTGCTCCTGTGATATTTTAATGTATTAAATTATTACATTAAACACAATAATTTGGATTACAAAAGAATTTAAAGGAAACAGTATCAAAATCCTTACTAAAATAGAAATGTGTGACATTTTATGTTCCTCTTGTAACCCCAAAGCCTGTCAGCCTGTGCTCATGGAGATTTGCTCCTGACAGGTTCATAATATCTGTTACTCGCCTCTTTGTGCTCTTCTAGGTGCCTTTTAATTCCAGTATTTTCCTGGGAGTTAATGGGATACTTCTGTAATTCTTTGATGCCAGCTTTTTTACTCTCTTACAGATAGATACCTGAAAATACAGTTTTCAAGTATTTTATCTGCCTTCCACTAATGGTTCTTGAAGAGCTAATAGCTCTGAAAAGTCTTGTCACTTTTAAAGTACTCCAGAATGAAGTTTATTGGTTATGGCTGATTTTAAAATTTCCAACTCAAGTACATCCTAACCTTTCTCTGCTCTGTAAAAGACTGAGGTCTTGCCCCTTTGTCATTGATATTGATTGGACTATCCACTGCTTGCACTTGACATTTTGGTTAAAATTGATGCAAGAAGACATTAAATACATTTGCCTTCTAAGCATCATCAATCAGTTGCGTTCTTGGTTGAATACAGCACCAATGTCTTTATTCACTGTCTTCCCACCACTCATACTCTTGTAGATGATTTCATTTTGAGTTACATCCCTTGCCTAGTTGCTTCTCATTTTTTCCTTCTGATTTTGCCCCTCTATGCTTATGTTTTCCTTTTGGTCTTTTTTTCATTTTCTGTATCCTCCCTTGTTCTGTGTGAGACCCATGGAAATTCAAAATTTAATCAGATTGGTTTAGTAGTAAAGAAAACATTATTATTTCTGTTTCTGTGATTGTTTTGCTTTTGTTGCATACATCTGATTTCTTTTATAAAATAAGACTTCGTATATAGACATGTGGATACAGACACAGTTTCACGACCTCCTCTTTTCTGAATTTTCTTAGTTTGATTTTTCTATTCACTTTATTTTCAGGAAAAGACTAACTTCCTGAGTTGGTAATTTTATTTTGTGTAGGAAGTGTATTTAAGGATATAAATGTATATAATTTTGTAAGTTTTCCCAGTATGTTAACAGCATGAACTACTGATAGTTTAAAAATTTGTCAAAATGATTGATTAAAAATGAGTCCCTACAGCAGGTTTGGCCAGTTTGCAATATTATTGGTTAGAATTTCCTTTAAAATCATATTTACCAGTTGTGGTATTATCAAATTATTAAGTTAACCATTTCAAGATCCTTTTCATAATCATTAGATATTTGAAGATTGGTGCCTACCTAAGTGTCACGATCTGTCCTTACGAATGGGTTTCCTGATGGTTTGTGGATTTGATCTCAGGGTGCAAAAAACTGACATGGCACAGGGGGTTTGCAGTGATAATCAAAACAAATGCACCTTTATTGAATGACCACAGCAAAATGCGACAGAGGGATTAAGGGAGAGAAAAAGATAAAGAGAGAGGGCGAGGGGGGAATATAGCTACCAAACATAAAGATGAAGTCCTTTGGTCCAGTCCAGTTGAGGATCTACCTGTTACGTTGGGGAGATCTCAAAATCTCTAGCTCACTCAGAGGTTTTTATTATGATAATTCTATTGAAAATTGTGAGGGGAGGGGAAACAGATACAATAAGGAATAGATGTAACAGGTAGTCCATGTCTCAGCAATAAATGAGAGCCATTGTCTTCTTGGTCCAGTGGTCACAACCTACAGGCAAACATCTTGCCTTGGTCAGCTTGCCTACCCCACACACCTCCCCCGGGTTGGGGGTTTCAGTCCTAGTCCGTGGAAGGAGGAGAGGGGCCTTTTCACATAGGGGTTTCATGTCTCAATCCTTGATGGAGAGGCTTACATCTCAGTCTGTCTGTCACAGTGGTTGTAAAACAGGTGAGGGTGTTCTCACAGGTGGGAGACCACCCAAAACTCAAGAGAACTCCAGCCAGGACGAGAGGTGGGACAGCTTCCGAGGCTATTGTTGCAAAAAGGGCACGGTGCTCCCTTCTTCTTCTCATTGGGCTCAGTGTAGCATACAGCAAACAACACCTGTGAAAACAGTAGTTCAGCAATGGTCTCAGATCTCGGGGCCTTGTTGGCGTGTGACTTTCTCCTTTGGAGCCAGAGATTCTAGATGAGGGGGGTCTTCTATTCAGCGGTCCCCAGATGATGATCATGAGGCAGATGAGGGAAAATTTGGACAGATTCTCACACTAAGACATAAAAAAAATCTGAGATTACAGTTCAATAGGCTTTTTTGATTTGGTGGGACGACACCAAGTAAAATATTCACTGTCGCTCTCCCCTTCCATTGTGTGAAGGTTCTTATATTTTGTTCCTTACTGGGACTAAGGATGTCACCTCTTTTGATTCTGGAATTAAAACCCATAGATCTTGCTGTGAACTCAACCACCTCTCCCATGATGCAGCAGATAAAATCTCACTGAGATGGCCCCAAACCAAGGTCTTACTGACATGGACTGAAATTATATAAAGTGAGTTGTGAATAGGTTCTTATTTGTGAATTTTAATCTAGGACTGAAATAGAAGGTTTAAAATTTTTTATTTGAGAGTATTTTGGCAGAGATTTTGTTAATCATCTGATATGATCAAGTAAACAGAGACTTCGGGTTTTGCAAAAACCCTGTGTTCTTATGTGCTACCCTTATGTCTGGTAGAAAACCAAGTTCATGGGGTGTCTTGCAGTACTTTAAGTCAGTGTGTTCTGAATGCTGCTTTAGTAACTTACTGTGGAGAAGAAGAGTACTAAGTTTAATCACACAGCTAATGTCGCAATGTCACCACCCCCTTAACAGCTAAATGATAAAAGTGAGGACACATCAGCATGAATTGTTAAGGCCTGTACATTATTCATTTAAACATCTGCTGTTGGTTCCTCTTTACATATGGGAATAAATTATACCACATCAGCACATTCTTCATGCTTTGTGTTTAAGCATTTAAAAGTTTTTTTTTCTATTATTAATACTATTTTTTCTGCTTGGTTGGCAGCCCATGAAGTTATCAGTGCCTGTGACTACAGCCAACAGTGTGACATTTGGAGCACAGGTGTCATTATGTACATGCTGTAAGTAGCTTGTAAAAGTAATATAAAATGTACAGACCCATTTATAATACAAGTACTTACAATTTTGCACTGAAATAAAAAATAAGCCCATGTGCTAAATCTTCAAAAAGAATGAACTTTTATAATTGCTTGTATGTAAGCAATAAAAATTTCTATGCAAAATGAGGTAAAAGATAGAGTTCAGTATTAAAAACTGAGTGTTTGATTTATGGACCACTAAATAGTCTGGAAATAACAGAATATTGCAGTGAAACACCATATAATCAAACTGAGAGTTTAGGCCTCTCTTTTTCATTGTTGTGTGGCTCTATAAATGAGGACAGATTTACAGATTATTGGTCAAATTCTGACCTGGATTGCACAAACTGCAATCAGGGTAAAGGCTTTTCTTGTCCACCTCTGACTGTGGTAACTCTGGAACTGAGATGTTCCAGGGCTGGCAGGTCTCCCTGTACAGGTAAACTGTGTGTCTTGGAAGTTTATTGGTTTGCTGGTATAAGAGGAATAAATGAAACTTTACATTTGTAAGACTACATGGATATTTATATTGACATCTTTCATAATTTAGAACATTTGTCTTGGCTACAAAGTAATTATTCCTCTCTGAAAAATCTTAACTCACCTATACTAGCTAAAAAATATGAAAAGGTACTCCAGTAATTGAAAATGAATTATTGTAAAGGATGCACATTACTGTGCATATGATGCAACCAAAATGTTACATTTTTTTCAGGGATGATGTTTTTCTGTCATACTGCATTTGCATGCTTTTTCTCCCCACCTTGTGTTTTTCTTCTTTCAGTTGCCATCAGATAATGCTTTGATGCCAATGTTTTAGAACACCACGACCATGATTTCATTGGTTATTATTTCTGTTCTTGTTTATTATTTCTGTTCTGTGATTGTTTTGCTTCTGTTGCATACATCTGGGTTCTTTTACAACCTAAGACTTTGTACATGGACATGTGGATACAGATGCAGTTTCACGACCTCCTCTTTTCTGGATTTTCTTAGTTTGATTTTTCTTTTCACTTTATTATGGTACCTCACCTTCTTTTCTGTACAATTAGCTCACTTTTCTTCTTGTGACAGTGCCATGAACTGCTCATGGCTTTATTGCCTTTATTTTTATTCATTTTTTTGTTTCTAAACTCCATGTGCACAATTTATGCTGATACAGATTGAGCTTTATTGTACTTAATGATATTAATGTCTGCATCATAGCACTAGGATTTGTAAAACATAGTAGAGTATATTACAAAATGTTTGGTAGAACTGGGGTGTTTTGACTGGCTAATAAGAATCCAGAGTTGTGCCTGCAATCAGCACAATTCACAGCTCAGAACTTGTAAAATTCAGAGCAGTGAACTGTGTTGATTGCAGCTGGAGCTTAGAACTTCTGACCTTCCTCCTTAATTAGCAATATAAATATTTCTTAAAATTAGCATTTTGTAATCACAACAGTGTCAGAACAAAGTAGCATTAATTCACCCCTTGTTGTGTTGACTACCCAAGAATGAAAACACTGTGTATAAATTAATAGAATGCAATTCACTCTCCTTTTTATTGCTTAATTTGGAAACAGTAATACAAAAGCCATAAGATCATCTTCTGATTTTAATTCTGCTTTTGCAAATTGCTTTTCTTTCCACCCTGAATAATGGCTTGTGCTCCTGGTGCTCCTCTAATGGGCTTAAGGATAGTGTTAGAGGCATTATTGCCACCAGCGCTGCTTTGACCCTTCCTGGCTCCAGCTAATGCTTCCCTGCTAAATCCCTGTCTGCCTGGGCTCCCTTGTCCATGCAGATGGCATATTCCATCTTGGTGCCAGGGCTGTTATTGCTACCATAGGCTGTGTCTGCACCTAGATGGGGACACAAGCCCCAACGTGACTCTAGAATTCTGTTAATGTAGAGTTTTCTCTGCACATTGGGGTAAGGCCGGCCTGGTGGATTTTTATGCGCAATCTAAGGTGTACTGTACACTTCCCATTTAATTTCTATCTTAACACATACTAATAGAAGCATCCACAATAGTAACCAGCAAAAAGAAAATCCATTAAAATACAAAAGTGTGCCAGCACATTGAAGGATTAGAGCAGCAAGAGTCCTGCTACCTGTCACACTGCCAGAGTGTGACCGGCATGCTGCTGTCTAATAGGAAAGGGTCAGGGGATTCTTTTTCCTGGGCAATCTGCACTATTGGATTTCTTCCTCATTCTTCCAGGTGTGCTCTGGCCCCCACAGTAGTTCTCAAAAACCTTTGTGCAGCTGAAGAAACCTGGGATGCCTAATAAATTACTTCTTGCATTACAGCAATAAGAAACCTATTAAGAAAGCGTGGTAATTCTTGCTTCTTTCTAAAGGCACAGAAAATTTCTTCACAGATTTTCGAGGTGCCATGTGATATGTTTCACCTACTTAACTTGATTTCTTCAGCTGAAGCTATCTGTTGTCTGTCGCTGCCTTAGTCTGGAGAATTTAGTCCTATCTGTGCATAGCAGAATAATGGGCATTGTCACCAGCCAATACTTAGGGTATCATGTCCTGAAATGAATGCATTCTGCCCCTTTTCTGTTCCTTAAATTGAGTTCCATGTGGATTTAAGTCCTGAGGGAGACTGGGAAGGAGAACTGCATCATAAAAGAAAACCTCAACTTTTGTCAAAGATACTTTGAGATTAAAAGTTTTGGGGAAAATGCACCAAAATATTAATTTTATGTTTTACCTTAAAAATTAAAACCATGTGAATGAAACAACACAGTGTTTTGCTTTGATATAAAGGGACAGGCATCCTTCACCAGGATGTGACAACTACATTTTTCAATACTGACTTCTGTGTTTTGGGAATAGAACTAAAAAAATTATTTGTTGCAAATAATTTATTTGATGAAGTTAGCTTTTTTTGGTTGTTGTTTTTTGTTTGCTTTAAATGGTCACAAAAAGGAGTATTAGTTTCTCAAAAGTATTTGCTATATAATTCTTGTAAGTCATTTGTGCATGGATACTATGACGTAAAATCTATTAGGAATTTAATCTTTGTTAGTTTTGATTGAAAACACAGACCACATGATATGGTTTTCCATTCCATGTGATTATTAAAACACAGATCAATACTTACTTTCAAAGTATATTCTCTAATATTCATTTAAAGTTGAAGTTTCTGGTTAATTCTTGTGTTGGTACATAGTCACAGAAACCCAATACCAAGTGTCGGATATTGAAACTTCTTTTTTTTATAGGAATACATTTGTTTTTACTTTAATACACGTTTCCTTTTTCTTATTTGTTTCCATATCATTAAGAATACAATCAGTGTAAAGGAAGCAGATGACACAGAAAGATTAAACTGAAGATACAGATACTGCATTTATTCAAATATTTTACTCAAAATAACAGAAAATAGATACAGGACAAGAACACAGCTTAGGTATATTTTTATTAACATGTGTACTCTTAATATAGACATTTATGGTAGGTTTTCACATTTTTTTGACATGCCTTTTTTAGTACCATATTTCTACTGATAAATAGCATTTGATGAGGCCAAACAGGGCAACAGTCACACTACATAGGTAAAGGAGATACATCTAAATAGCAGAACAAAGAATGAAGAATTGAAAATTATGCTGTTTCTCCCAGTATTTCTGCTTTATTTTTTTTGTTCTGAAAAATATGTCTTTTGGAACAGTAAAATTATATTCTAGACTTCTGTAATTTTTCAATAAATCTGAGTTGCTTTAATTTACTCTTACCCTATGAAGAATAGCATCCTAGACTGCGAATTCAACACATTTCATAGATTTTAAGAATTTAGAGCTGAGTTCTGAACATCAGTACAGTTGACTTTAGGGATACAAGTGCCTACTATATATGACTAATTTGACATATTAAAAAAATCTCCTGAATAAAAGCCTACAGAATAAAAGTATCTAGTAATTCTTGTAATGCATCCATGATTTGTTTGAGCTAAGTCCTGTTATTAGAAAGACAGCTCACTGGGACTCCAATGCCCAAATTGAGAGTGGTCTGTTTTGTCTTGTGACTATTTTTTCAGTTCTTGTGACTGTTATTAACCCACTAGTCCAAAAACATTGGCCCACGAATTACTGATGGTTCTTATCACTGCAATGTAGTGGTTGTTAGTACAGAATTGTTGAAATGATTGATGGAAGATATTACTTGGACATGGAATAGAAAGAAATGATAAGTAAACCAGTGTGTGCAGTAAACATTATTTCTGAGATAGAAACACTGTGCACAATGGCAGCAAGTTAGCAAGGGATTTGGGAGGGTGAATTAGGGAGTAAAATGCTCTGTGTGTTCAGTTTAATATTTCCTAGCTGGTAGTTCAGTTGTTTCTCAGTAAACCTTTGGCTACTACTTAAAAAAACATACAACAGCAATTACCTTTTATCTCTGTGTATACCTTGTCACAAAGATTAAATCACCCCTTAACCTCATAACCTTTTTCCTTTAACTCTCTCTGAGAGACATGTTTCTAGAACTTGAGTCACTTTTGAAGAGTTCTCTGAAGTTTTCCCAATCCTGCCAAATTTTGATTTTGGAGTGATCCCATAAGACACAGTTTTTTTGTGAAAAATAGTAGGTATTCATTCACTGACCCTAATTTTCTTGTACCTTTTATAGAAAGCTTGGAAGAAAAGCTTTTAAAATAATAAGGAGGGAAGACCCCTGCTTTGAAAAATTTGATCTGGGAAATAGTTACCAAGGCTGGTAGGTACACAAAGCTCTCACAGAGTAAATGTTGACTACATTGCAATGAATTCCACAATTACAGCACTTGTGATATTTTTCTTAGCTTTTAAGTAGTACATGTTTTCTGAAAAGCAAAATTGGTGTTAAAAATAAATGGACATAAATGATATTGTGAACGAATTTCATAGCACTGTAAGAAGAAAGGTCTCTGCTGTATTAAAGCACTTAGTTGAAAATGCGTCTAGTTGTTAGTAGAAATGAGAGGTTTAAAGTTGGGGTTTTCATTCCTAGAAGAAAGAGGTTTGAAACTACTTCTGAAAGTTGATGCTGTTCACAAAATCACAGCTAATGAATTGCTTGATAGCCAGTGGAGAGCTGAATTTTGAGGAGATGCAATTTCTTTCCCATGTATTGTACTTCTCACTTTTATGGTATGTAAAGTTGCTGTATTGCCCCAGTGGAATCCAGTAGGTTGGAAAACTTAAAAAAATGCCGTCTAAGCATCATAACACTTGTTAGGGGTCTGATCCAAAGCTCCCAAATCCATTAGCATGTTTTGCTTGTATCCCATGGGCTTCTGATAAACCTGTTAACTAAGAGAATCTTTACACTGTATTCCTTGCCCAAACCAACTTTACCTGGTTTCCCATAGGCTTTGACGTAATATGGAAATATGGGTTTGGGTCAGGTTTGATTAATTCAATGATAAATTTTTTTTTTCTTTTTTGATTAAAAAAAAAAGAACTTTGAGCTACAGGGCCATTCTGAAGGCAAGTGAAATGTAGTGCTGGAAGGGAAGCTGAGAGCCCCCAGCTTGCTGGCTGGGCTGCAGATCTTGTCACTGTGAGAATACTGAACTTTCAGCTGTCTCATGGAACACTTGTGCTATTTTGTAGTTGAAATTAAAGGAGAGGGAATGGACATAGCTGCTACTTAAAGATAACCCATGATAGCAAACCCTAATTTCTTCCCTAGCTAGATTCTGTACCATTTAGAAACAGAAATGCCTGTGAATCACTGCAAAGTATTCTGCTATGTGGGAAGATAAATAGCTCTCTCTATTCAAGATGGAGCCCTGGTTTTTCTTCACACCTTCCTCTACAAAAGAGCCATTCTGGACTAGCCTGCAGCTTTCTTCCTTCCTGCTAATTAAGTAGACCTGAACACGAAGTTTTTTTCCCAAGGTTTCATTGCATTCTTGTGTGTGGGAGAATAGTCACAACCAAATGTGTAACGCTACAATGGCCTGGAAAATGAGGCACTTTTCATCCTGCTCTGCCCTGCCATACTATGAGTACCACACTGTCTTTGCTTCACAAAAATGAAGATATGGAGAACTGCCACCCATGTAATTTCATGACTTCTCACTATGTTCTTTCATGGAGCTTGATACTAATTTCCATATGAACACCATTGCATGTAACGAGACTTTCCTATAGTTCATAGTAAACCATTCCTTCTCTCCATACTACACAACATTTCAGACACAGTAAATTTTAATTTGCAATAATTTTCTTCCTTTATGAGGTAGGTAGTAGACTGGCTATCTTATCTACCTACAAATATCTACAAATGCAACCCTGTATTGGTTGGTTTCCATTCACACTGAAATTGGTTGATTGGTTTCCATTTGTGCTTCCACAGTAAATGTGCAACAACTTTAAGCATTGGTTTCAGAGCTATATTTTAGATTTTTTCATCAAGTTTGAATTGTTTCTAAATGTTGAGGTGTGGTCATCATAGGCTGATGACAGAATTCCCTCGTGCCAGGGAATGCACTCTGAGGCCTACAGACATCCTTGGGTCAGAAACCATCAGAAATGAGCTCTGGAAATACACTGAAGCCATTTGTAACTCCAGCTGATCTACTTCTAACAGTTTTAACTGCTTCCTTAAGGGAAAATTTTCTGGATGAGACAATGCTTCAGACAGTGATTTTTGCTTCATGCCTCAGCCTTTCCTGTAGGTGATCAGCCAGTGTTGTCTGTTATTCAACCCTCTGTGCCTCACACCAGGCACCAAAAAGGACTTTCATGGTTTAACCCCAACTGGCAGCTAAGCACCACACACCCAACTCACTCCTATAAAAATTTACTTCTCATCTTCAGTAGGCAGGTGGTGAAGGAGAGTCTTCTCCTGCTCCATTCCTTCTACATTCCATCTGCATGTTCCATCCAAAGCCCCCAGTTGCTTTATTGGCATTCTGGTTTTCACATATATTACATATTGCAGCCCTAAATGATTTTTTCTGTTTCTAGTGAAAACTCTAGGCTTTTAGAGGAGCATAAAAATAAGAAATGGGGACTTCAAGTGACACTTAAGTGAAAAGTCTCCCTATGCCAAATTGTTAAGAAAATGTTCCTGAAATTATCCTATAAGGACCTTGGTTTCAGAGTTATGGAACACCTGTGGCTCCTTCCTTACTTCAGCAGGAGTTGCAGATACTCAGGACCACTGAAAACCAGGACACTAGTTTCTACTTCAAGTTTGTGCCTTCACAGCCTCTGTGACTTTACAATAGCCAGATGGGGAACATGAAAGTGCATTATCATGTAGAGAATTCTGTGTGTAACAAAATTAACCCCTTGGAGCCATGTGACACATGAGCTTCTGCACAGGAGAAAAATGCATTTGGCACCACAGTCTCCCACCAGGAAATCCCTACCATCTGTACCAAAAATTTATGAAGTCACAAGTCATTCTCTATGATTAAAACTGGCATTTCAAACATAGGTGCAGCAATTTTATATTCCAGAACAATACTTTAACAATAACAATTTTAATTTAAAAGTTACCGTGTTCTTGCAGCTAAACAAATCACCTCAAGCTCAACTCAAGTTAGTGGATACCTCTGGAGGTTTATGTGTTGTCAGTTTGAGACCATATAGAGTTTTGGCCCGGGGCTATGCAAAGGGTTGATGATTATTTATTTACCAGAAATAGTAATTAATGTAGTCCTGTTACTAGTTTTGATTATGCTGATCTCTGTACCAGTTAAAACTTTTCCAGACACGTTTCACTTCTTACATCTGATGAAAAGTAAGAGCCAAATAGATGACAGGATAGCAGAATATTTTTAAGTTTCTAAGAAACATGAAGACTATATTACCACTAAATGGAATTTCTGCATTATCTGTACAGAACATTACATCTACAATGAGTATAATATTAGTGAAGCATAGAGTAAATCAAATTTTGCAATAAATATCTTTATGGATACATATGCTTTGGTTTGATATTATAATTTCCAATTATTTTAAGCTACATTCAAAAAATAATCTCGATTCCATTTCCTACCTATATATTGTATGGATTGTGATGTATTTTAACTATAATATTCTGGCTCATTTTGTTCACTTCTGCCCCTGAGAATTTGACATTTTCTTAGCTGTGGTTTAATGGAAGATGGTGTTTCCTTTCAGATAGTGGGGTGGTTTGGTTTTTTTCTTCTCCTGTGTTGATTTTTATTTCTATCAGAAGAACTTTCGAGCATATTGATTGTGAGCTCTGATTTAGAATTCTGTATTATTGCTGTGATTTTTGGTGGATATTACAGATATGTGAGTATGCTTGACTGAAGAGGAAAAGCAAGACCCTAAAATATAAAATTTATGTGTACAGCATGTGAGATTTCTTGTTTCTTTTCAGACTGATTTTTACAAGGAAGCCAAACGCCTAAAGCTCAAATCCTCTTGTGTCTGAATTGCAACTTCAGTTCAGCAAAGTGCCTGTGTATCTGTTCTGCAAATTATTTAAACACATTTCCAAAAATATGTGAGGACTTCAAAAATTTGACTCAATGAAGTACTGAGATCCCTAAGGATGCCTGACAATTCTGAGAAGAAATCTGCTTAGAGCTCTCACATCCCCATCTTAAATTTCTCAGCTCTCTGGATTGGATCTTTTTGTGTGCTTGCACCTCTATACCCCCTGGCAGTTCTGGGGCAGTTTGGAACAGAGTCAATTTATTGTTTTTAATTCCATGGTTACATTGGGGCTTGTTTTTAGACTCTAAGACTTCTCTATGCATCAAGATTTTTCTCTGTCTCTCTTGACTTTCCAATAGTATCAGAGGGATTATTTTATAATTTTCAGGCATCTTTTCTTCCATTTACTGAGTTATCATAACTAATTTGCGGTTTTTTCTGTTTACCTTTACAGCATTTTAGTCAGTGGAATGATTAATGTATTCTCAATATAAAATTATCATAAATCAAGAATTTCCCAGTTCTGTTTCCTGCTCTTGGTGTTAGCTATTTTTTTCCCCCTGAATTGATAACTGAATTACTGTCCCCTAAGATATCTATTTAAAATATTCCAGACTAATGCATTGAAGAATTTTTGTAAATAATCACTTCAACTAGGCCTTCTCCTTGGTGTTTTAAAATTGGTGTATATGCCAGTGAGATAAACAGAATATGGATGCTCTTCAGGCTTCAACCTTTGTATGCTACATGTGTTCATGGAAAAAATATTATTATTGCTTTCTCCAAGAGTAGCTGGCTATGTCTGCATTTTTATCTTGAATCCTGCTAAAGTTTGATTACTAAAAATTGAGTAGGAAAAAGAAAAGTTGAATTAAAATGAAAGAAACATAAACAACATAATCTGTCAATTAGTGACCCCAGGCCTGTTACCCACAGCTGGCACCAGGTGCTGGTGAATTAAACCCAACAGGTGTTCAAATGAGTCAACACAGATAATTAACTTAAATGGTCCCATTTTCTTAAAAACTGTTATGAAATAAACCCCCTCTTCTCTTTCATGGGGTATACAATTATCTGGCACTTTGTAAGCCTAGCTCTTTTAAAAAGGCCCAATCTCAGCCTCTGATTTTGTGGGTGCAATTCACTGCACGCTGCACATTTAACTATATAATTATTCATGCAAAGGAGGTAGTTAAAATGTGTGTCATCAGCTATGCCCACAGTTGTCATAATTGCAGATGTAAATCAGCTTGTGCAGCAAATGAGGTTGTTTTGCACAATCCAAACCCACCTTTCTAATGGCTGGGAGTGTTTATACCTCGGTCATTTGCTACATAAGTGACTTTGCTCTCTGTTTCAAACAAAAGAAATGCTTTCTAAATGCCAGTCCTCATGTAACAAAATACAAATAGTTTGAAATGAGAATTGTCAGTTTAATGAGATGTATGAAAGAGCCTTAGAAACTGTCTCATCTGTGACCTCTTTCCTCTGCTTGATCCACTGTGTGATCTCAGAAAAAAAACAATTTTTCCTGTGTTGCAGTTTACTAGTCTGTACAGTCTAGATAAACTACCTAGTAACTATATCTTGTTAATTAATATTAGAGAAATATATCCCCGCTGTTAGTGAAGTGCTCAGAGTGCCAGACGATTAATAATATTAATGCCAAATATTATCTCTTTAAAATAAGCAACAAGACAGCTCTAGTTTTCAGAGTTGAGTATAAACTTTGCATACAGCATGTGCTTGCCTTTCTTTCTAAACTTTCAGATATGTTATTGCCAGCTTTACTGAATAGCCAAGGTAATAAAACCAAAATTATTTTAGATCATTCAATGTGATCTAAAAGGACAGATGTCTGATCAGTTTAAAAAGAGTTGTTCCTTCAAAATCCATAGATTGCTGCACTACCTATTATAGACTAGGCTTAATAAAATGGGAGAGTTTTCTAGACACATTTATTTGCTCAGTAACCTAAAGAAACATGGATAGGTACGGAAACAGGGAGAAGCAGGGATAGTGGAAAATCTCAGTTATCCTCTGACTCTTTGGGTTTTCTTTTTACTTTTACAGAAAAAACTAAAATTCCTTTCCCAAAAGCACTGAAAAGTACTCTTTCTCAGAAATGATCCCTGAGGAAGAAGAGATGGTGATGTTTCTTTTAAGTAGCAAGTCATATCAAAATAGAAAAAACCGTAGAAGGTAAGAAATTACTTATGGGGTGAGATCATCTATGTCAGTGCTCTCTTTGACAATGATGACAGGAAATCCTATTTAGTGAGAATATTCAAGCATGGCTATTTCTCCCCATGTAACACCAAGCCTAGATACTTCCTTTCATTTAGTACCCCAGCATTCAGAATAAATGATCCTTAAGGTTGTGAGAAGACAAATTCCAGCATAATCCTGTTAACATTTATCATGGCCTTGTTGTCAATGAATATCTCTGATTCCTTGTTGAATATGCTGATGCCATCTGCCTCTGCAGCTGCCCATGGCTGTCAGATCCAGAAATGCACTGTTTAATGAGTAAATAAATATTTTTGTCTTTTCTGTTTTAAAATTCTCTCCCACTCTATTAATCAGATGGCCCTTATTTCCAGGAGCACAGGATGTGGCAAAAAAAGCTCACATTCACTACTAAGTAAAATCTCAGTAATATCCCTACTCAGTCACCTTCTCTCCAAAGCGGTGACTCCAAGATTGCTTTTGTGGCTGGTGACTCTAACTGCCAGTTGGATCATTCTGAACATCAGGAACACCTGCTTTGGATTACTTTTCCCTAAGTGTACCATTTTATTTGTTTTCCCTCTCTTGTTTGAACCAGTATTTTCATTGGAGGTGTCCAGGGCATTTAGAAACTTGAGTTTCTAACTGTGTATTTAGGAGTGGGATTTTCACCTTTAAAAATATCAGACTGCTTTCCTTCTTAGCACTGAATATTATTTGAGTTAGCAGGAGTGTTCAGAGAATGACACTTTGGAAAGTCAAGAAATTGTCATTGTACTGAGGAAAAAGCCTTATCTTCTCAGCAAGTATAAATCATTATTATGACTATTACTTAAATAACTGATTCTTATCAGTTAAAGATCTGTACCAAGGAATATTCAGCTGTCTTGTTCTCTGAAGAGATAAATCTAATGGCAAAAAGTTGAACTTCATCCCATGGAGACCACTGATCCTGTCTTGGTTGAATTTTAAGCACAAAAGAGACCAGAGACCAACGAATGTATTTTTTGTGAGAGATGAAGATACAAGTCTTCATCTCTTGTTTTTATAATACGAAGATACCATTTTCTAGTGTGTTTGAATATTGTGATGAAGTAATATCTGTCATTTTGATTAAGAAGCCTAGTTAGTGAAGATTAAAATAAAGAAAAAGGTCGTTTACATTTGGTAAAGCAAAAAGAGTCTTGTCTCAAAGATTGGATTTAAAACTATAAGAGAAGAAGCTTGTCTCTGTGTACTGTAGGAGAGATTTAAAGTTATCTGTTATAATTCTTTTATTTCTTCATGACCTTAGTTTTGCATATTTTATGATATATTAAAACTACATTAGAATATTATTTTGTAATTGTTCTCTGTTATGATTCTTCTTCATATCTGTGTTCTTCCCACCTGTTTAGTGTATTTATACTGTTGTAGTCTTTAGTTTTTTTTAAATTGCACTCCCCTAAAGGTACATCAGTATCTCTTGCATAAAGTTCAGAGCGGAATCAGTATTTCCAAGAAAAGAAGGGAGAATTTGACATGTTCTTGGTATCTTCCACCCAGAAACTGGGAAATAAAAGCCTCCTGAAGTCTGCTGTCTCACTCACAGTCAGACAGAAATCATAGGACATCCATCGACTTTGAACAACTCAAGAGTAAACAACTATTACTGCTGCCAAAATGAGCAAACTACATAAAGATGGACAAATATATCCTGAACTGTTTTACTTCCCTGAACCCTTTAATCAGAAAGCTTTAGCTTTCCTTTAGCACTGAAGAAAATCTTAGAGCAGTGTGAACTCCTAACCTGTAAGAGGACAGCCACTGATTGTATTTTTGTCAGAGTACAAATTATGGAATTGTCTAAAATATATGTAATTTATTTGCTCTGCACTAATAGACACCATGCCAGGTAGGCAATTTTCTTTCACAAATCCATTTTTTTGTGTTTTACTTGCTTTTACTTTCTTTACTTTTGCTACAAACTCTGGGGGTGGGTGGACCTCTGTGTGATGAGGCCAGAATCTGCAATAAGGATTCCTGATAACTTCATGCTTCACACTCAGAGAATATTCTAGGAAATTGCTTATAAATTTGCTTGAGGCATTTTAACACAAGTGCTTCAGTCTATGGAATTTGTAACTGCTATTTTAGGTTGCTTTCAATTGCTTTTTTTTGAGCAGAACTTACATTAAACTGCACAAATAAGAGATGTTCTTTAAAGCACAATAGAATCCTAGGGTCCTTGCTACTGAAATTCTGGTGTGTTGATTAAACTCCAAATAAAACAGGTGTTAGAGTAATGGCCTTTACAAGTTAATTAATCTTCATTTTCAAAGGATGAGCTACCATTTGGCTTAGGTTTGTTACACATAAGTGTAAATTACAATGTGATTTACTGTTCTAAAGAAAAAGCCACTCTCTAAGGACAGGTCTTGCCAGTAAACTGGCATTGTGGCACATGGTGTGAGCAAATTATGCACAATTTTGGTTGAAAACATTTCCTTAAATATATGTACAATCTGTTTTATTGTTTATTCAAGAAATTTTGCTGAGAATATCAGTTTGAGGAAATACCACCTATTTAAATACCTTCTAATCTCCAAAATAATATTGAAATTCTTCTTACAGTCATGACAGTTTTGATTTTATTTACTTGTGAAGTATTTCTACTACAGGGCCGAAATCTTTACTGTAGATATGTGAACGATTGGAAAGGTTTTATTTACAGTAAACTAAGAAAGAGCTTTTTAACATAATATAATAATGAAAGGGCAATGTATCCCTTTAATTCTCACTGTAGAAAATAGCTATATGTATAATCAGGCACCTTTTGGGAGGATTGATCTAGTTTCTGTTTTTCTGATCAGAACACAGTCAAGCCTGTTGAGGAGAAAAAAGGTGTGTTCTACAAAATGAAATGAGTCTAAGCCACAGATTTTTATATTTTCCTTCAGTAAGATTTTCACTTTAAGCTGAAAGTTCTCCTTTTTTCTTTTTTTTTCTCTTTTTTTTTTGTGCACCCAATCAGCAGTAAAGTCAACTTCACTTTATGAGTTCCAATAGTCACACTGTTTTTATTTGATGCGCTTCAAACCCTTTACAAAGTCCCAGCTCAGCTGCTTTCTGGTCCTCATGACACCAAGATGGTAGGTCAGAGTGTGGCCTGGATAACTACCTTGTCAGCTGGCAGGTGACACTGCTCATTCCTTTCATTTACTGAGAGTCATTTGGAGGGCACCTCTAGACTCTCAGTCCTACCCAAACACTGCACTTGCACAGCGGCAAACTTGGGGCACAGTACTGCCCAGTGCTGGTATTCTGTTGTCAAGTGCGCTTTTTTAGAAGAGAGATGAAATTTTCAGAATCCCAGCAGACATGATGATGTTTTGCACCACCCCTGCTCTTTCAAACCAAGGGAGCTTGGAAATGCCCTGCTAAGGGTTACGTCTTTTTACAGCACTAGCAGAACACAGTAAGTGTAATTTGCCTTTAGAGAGTGAGGTATTTACTTTTCATGGGTCCATTCTCCTATCCTGAAGTGTTAAATCATTTCCCATCTCTGTCAGTTTTAACATATCTTGGTTTAGAGCACAGCTTTTGTGACTGGCTCCCGAACAGAATTAACTTTCATCTCAGTTGATCTTGTTATGACTTCTCATTTCCTTCACACTCCAGGATTTATTTTGTATGCTGTCCTGTTTTGGTTCAGTCCAATTCTGTTCCCACAACTCCTCACATTTCTCGCCCCAGACCGGATGTACGCCCAGCATCACCCTGTGTAAGGCTCGCGGATTCCCGGTGTTTGCCTGACATATCAGCGTGCTTTGGTGAGGTGCACTGGAGCTCTCTGGGGCTCACGGGAGAACCCACAGCAGCCTATCAGATCCATGGCTGTGCCCTGTCTCCTGCCCAGAGGTGACTTGTGTTAGGCCAAGAAGGGAATGAGGAATTAGCACACAGGTTGGAAGTGTCTCAAAGGCGACCTTGCCAGGATGGGAGCAGCTGGGAGGTGCTAAATGCTTGAGCTTGTGCAGGAACTGCAGAAGACTAGAACATCATCTTCCCAAATGCTTGAGAAGAAACTTTCATTCTGTCAGTGACTCTTAGCATTAAACCTCGTAAAACAACATAGAGCTCTTACAGTAAGATCCATGTATTTTTCCTTTTTCTTCCTTATCCCCTCTTTTCCCTTTATCCTCTTTTTTCACTCCTTTTCAATACCTTCATTTCCTCAGTTGACTCTTTTTTTCATTTGTCAAAAGATTTCCTTTTTTCTTCCACAAATCCCTTTCTTGTTTCTCCTTTTGATGTGGCTTTCCTCTGTGTTTCCCTTTCAACCCTCAGAGCTTATTTTAGTCTCTTCTCTGTATTTGTTACATAGAAGAGTGCTATTGAAAAATTAAAAGTAGATTGCATGGGATTTTCTTATTTCTCTTTTTCCTCTAGAGGTCTGTTTCTCTTCCCTGCTATTTCTATGAAATTTACCATTCCCAAATGCTTCCTTCCTCTTCTTCCAAATTATTTTACTCATCTTTTGCTCTCTTGCTCTGTCCTTCAACTTCCCCTTCACTTATTATTGCTTGATATTTAATTTCTCAGGCAGGGTGAGTCTTTGTGGAAGCATTCTGGATAAATACTCCAATGTGTACCTCAGCTCTGCTGACAAACACTGACTTCCCAACTGTGTCTATACTGGCTTTTTGTTCCTTTTTTTTCCCATTTCAGCCCCAGTAGCAGTAGTGAGGGTGGCAATATTAAGTGCTACAGCCACATTATAAGCACAGCCTTGTATAACCCATTAAAGATCAGGTCTGTATGACATTGTAATTTTAATAGCAGTTGCTGGCAGCCTATCTCTGCTTGTTCTCCTATTATTACAACCACCAGTAGAGCTGTTCTACTGGGAAATTTCAAGTGTAGACAAAGCTTTAATCAACAGTAATCTGATCCTTTAAAAATGCAACACCAATTCATTTATTTCTCATTTCACATATGAAATTTTAATAGGTACAATCACCCTTAAGGATGTTTCAAATATTAACATTATGCACAATTAGAAAACAGAATCTTTTTACTGTATGAAACTATCAGCATCTTTGAACCAAGTAAGTACTTTTCTGTGCAGACATCAAGTTTACTATCAATCAGAAGCTTATTAACAGCTGTGTTAGTCCTAATTAAGTGCAAAGCAATGGCAGACTTTTTAATTAAGTCTTATTTTCCTAAGAGGAGCCTGATGGGGTTTTTTTCCTCTTTCTCTTCCCCACCTCCATCCTTATTTACTGTGTAAAGTCAGCTTTAAAAATAACTGGGACACAAGATGGGGCCATTGACATGAGGCCAAGGCACCAGGAAATATTTCCTTTATGGAATGGCTGTGTTGTGATTTTGCTGACCATATTTTATTCCTCTGGTTTTGTAAAATGATTCTGATTTTTAAACACTTTTCTGCAGTGTTTTTCATTTTGTTTTCTTTTTTAGTTCTGCACTTGTCTGAAGTGTATTTCCTGCATTCTCAGTTTCAACAGAAGTAGAAATTAATTTTAGCGTATAAATTCACATGAGAGAAAGTGGAAATGTGTGACATCATATACACCAAAAAGGTCCTTGCTGCCTGACTAGACCTCTGTGTGTAGTACAATGTAGTAAATACTCAGTTGTTGGGAAAGAATTGGCCTCACAGGTAAGCTGAAATTTAGAAGTCTCTACAAGTGTTTGATTTTCTTAGTCCTGAGCAATGCCCAGGGGGCTGTGTGTACAAGTGAAGGAGGGAGAGGAGTGTCCTGAAAACCCTCTTAATCTGAATTTTCTACACAGCACTATTTAAGCTGGAGAACTTCTGTAACCACAAACAATGTCTGGATTGTTACTTTGCTAAGAGGATAAACAGTCTGTACAGGTAAGAGGGCAGAGTAAATTCTCACTGCTCTTGGCAAAGTATTTTCAAGCACGAATATTTTTCTGTACATTACAGGTATAAAATGCCTTTACCTGAGCTCTGTTCAGTCTCTATTTTAACCTTATACCATTTAAACAATTTTAAAATGTCTCAAGGCAAACCCTGGCCTGGGTGAGCTCACAGTTACACCGAGGACTCCCATGAAATGCTGGCAGTTTACAACAGGTGAGGATCTGAGCATCTGTAGAGGACATTTTAAAGGTAGGGCAGATCACCTCATGAGATGAATTTCAGGGTTTACTTCTCTAACCAACCCCTGAGCCCCTGGGTTTGCTCTTGCACGTTTTAGGCAACAGACTGTTTTCCTTTGGACAACAGGTAAAACGTAATGTGTTCCTGTAAAAAAGTGCTCAAATGTGCAAGGACAGAAAGATCAAAGTATTGGCCAGCAAGCTTAAAAGGAACAGGAGCCTAAAAGCCATTAAACCTCATGGTGTTGCCTAGCTAGCCTTAGCACTATGGGCTCTGAGGAACAGGAATTGTCATTTTCAAAGGGTTTGTAGAGCACTTGTTGCAACCTGAGCTGGCTTGAGCCTAAGGCACTGATGTAATGTAATCACTGAGGTCAGTAAAATCATAATAACAGTCATGGTGGCTTTAAAATGCTCTGGCTCAATTATGGCAGTAAATCCAAGTCTAGATATAGCAGCTCTTCATTTATGGGCACACAGGTATGTCATAATTGTCAGTAATAAAGTATGATGGAAATTAAAACGGCAACACTTTACCTCCTGCTTTGTGGAGCAAACCAGTGATTTTTTTTTTTCATTTATACCTATTGTGTGGTTTCTGTGCTGTTTCCAACACAGGCTCTGGGTTTGTATATTTAGGAGTTTCAGTAATCAATACCTGGTACGTTCTGGTTCATTACAGCCACAGGGGTTAATGAATGACTATTGTTTATACATTGTCTGATGTTAAAGCTTAATCCATATTTGAGTCTGATGCCAGCTTTGTTTCCAGGAAGAAAGAACTGAGATAATGGCTAGGTATATTTTAAAAGAGAATAGGGTTTTTATAATAGTTATGGATCAGTTTTATACTTCAGTTATCTTGAATACGTTGGACCTGTATGCTTCAGGATTGGCCAAGTCTGATTGCTTTTTTCCTCTTACTTTAGTAAAAAGCAGAATAAGCTCATGAATTTCTTCCACTTCTTTCTCTCATCCACTTATATAAGGTTTATATTCATATAAGAGACAGTCATGTCCTCTGAAGAATAAATTTTAAAAATGCCATTTTACTTCTTTTGATTGCAACAGCAATGTTAAGGTGGGACATCCAAACAGGATTCTTCAAGGTCCTCTGGACAAGGCAGCTGCTTGTAACCAAACCTGCGTTGGCAGCTGCTTTGAGGAGTGCTTGGAAAGAGTTGTCAGACATGGGCATGGGCTGCCCAGGGGGGTGATGGGGTCACCATCCCTGGAGGTGTTCAAGGAATGACTGGAGGTGGCCCTCAGTGCCATGGTCTGGCTGACCCAGTGGTGTTGGGTCAGAGGTTGAACTTGGGTGATCTTGGAGGTCTTTTCCAGCATAAAAGATTCCATGTTTCTGTAATGGAGACCTTGGAAATTACTTTTTAAGAACAGATAATACTGTAAGTTTCCTGAAGCTTCTGCCCATTTCCCATGTAAAATATCTGCTTTCCAAAGGTGGAAAATTGTTTTGCTAACTCCTAGACTGCCAAGAGCTCTACAGCATTTATCTTGTACCACTCTCCTATGTTTAATGAGGGTTTTTTAACAGTTGGAACTTTGTTTTTCTCTCTAAGTTAAGCATATTAAGGAGCACTATAAATGACAGTGTTTATTTGATTAACTACTGTTTTCTGTCAAAATTTGAATTAATCTTTAAAAAAAAATGTGATAAAGGTGAATTTATTTTTCATGTTGATACTGTGAAGTAGTGCAGCATAGGTTTTCATGATTATGCTTACAATTTCCAGTAAATATAGAAAACTATCGTGCAAATATTACCATATCCACATCAGAGCCTGCAAATAAAAGACGATGCTTAAAAAAATTACTGTTTCCATAGGTAGGTGGTTTGCTAATTATCTATAAACATACAGGAATAGGGCAGCCATAGGTGTAGCTGTTGAAGACTATTTTAGGGAGTTGTTGGAGGCTTCTTAGCATTAACTAGGAAATATTTTGGAATAGATGTCACATTAGTACCTACAGTCAAAGAAAAGGCAACTGTGGGGTGAAAGAGAAGTTCAACCAGCAGCACAAGGGTGACTGTCATTCCAGGTCTCTGATAAAGAAAGGAGACTAAACCTATCTGGAATGAAGAAAGGCAGCAAGAACATCTTTGAAAGAGATAAAAGGATTCTCATCCCCCTTTTCTCCCTTTATTTATTCAGTGAACTTCAGCCCTTGCAGAAAGCACCTGGCTGACAGCTCTGTACCTTGCAGTCCTTGGTGTATTCCCAGCAGGGTGTACACTACAGACATCTACAGCAGCAGTTTCCCCTTTTCTCTCCTGACAGGAAACGTGGGCTGTGCTTTTATTTCCAAGGTGTGTCTCCTCATGGGCCTGTCTGCCCTCCTCTGCAGCAGGGTGGGCACAGGAATGGGGGGTGTGCAGGGCTTGGACTGGGCTAAAATGAGGCAGCTCATGCTGTTAGCGCTCCAGCCATCCTCCCCACCCTTTGGTGGATGTTGCTACCCCTGAGGGAGTGATGTCTAATCCACTCATGAATCAATTATTGAACTGTCGCATTTTTCAGCCTGGCCTATTAAATTAAACTGACATCAGTCTCATCTCACAAAGACATTAGATAGTGATGAATTTCAGGTACTGTTAACCTGGTTTTGAATTGGCCAGCTAGAGACAGACAGATTCATTTTACATTCCAGATGCCAGAACCACTGTCATGTCCTATCTTGCTGTTGTGGCTTTTTGATCAATGGCCTCCCTTGCTAGCTCATGAGAAGGAGCAATTTCACAAAAAGAAAGAGAGCACAAGAAACCCAAAAAGGTCAAAACCTGGATTTATTTTTTCTGTCTTTAGTAGCACTGTGAGGAAGGGAATGCGTATGTAAACAGTGAGATTGGCTGGCTAGTTAAAAAAGCTTTCCTGAAAGAATCATAGAATGGATTAGGCTGGAAAGGACCTTAAAGATCATCCAGTTCTTCCTGCCATGGGTAGAGACACCGTTCACTAAACTCCAAGGCCCATCCAGCCTGGCCTTGAGCTCCTCCAGGGATGGGGCATTCACAACTTCTCTGGACAACCTGTGGCAGTGCCTCACCACCCTCACAGTGAGGAAAAAGCACAATACTGCCTGCACAGATTTAAAAGGCACTGTGTGGAATTAATGCAGCCCAGATTAGGGGAGTTTACTTTCATGGAGAAATGGAAAATAAATACTCGATACTGCCAACAGCATTGCTTTATACCTGCAGTGCACCCACTGTGGATAGGCCCTACTTGCTCTGTGCTCTATTTTATCCACTGTGTGCACCTGGTAAATAAAATGTGGATACCTTTTTACTGTGGCCTGGTAAAATATGGAAGGTCCTCAGACTGCTCTGAGCTGAACCTGCATGTGTTTGGCTTTGTCTGTACTAATTCCCTTCTTGGATTCTGTTATCAGATTTCTAGAGTCCCATACCTTCTCACCAATATTTCTTGGGGGCAGCTCTTCACAGCACTGACTCCTTCTTCTGCATGTTGTTCCTTCTTAGTTAGGGCTCCTTCAAGGCTCTCCCTGACTGGCCAGCCCGCCCCCTTTTATCACAGTTATCTTCACTAGCCACAGCTGCAGCCCAATTAAGGACATCGCAGCTGCAGCCCATCAAGAGCAACCAGGGTTTATCAGGGCAAGGCCCATATACAGATATTCAAATACAACACAGATATTTTACTAGGACTCCTACTATAGGATTCTGCTTTTATTGGTGACTGAAATAGAACAAAAAAGGTGTCGGTTCACTGCTCTGACTGCTTATCCTCTTTTCTCCCCCCAGGATGTATGGGGAATTTGTGAGTGTCTGTGTTCTTCCTTTTGACTCCTCACTGCAAGATGGGAGTGCTGGAGACCTGTTACAAAGGATGGCCAGAAGGGCAGCCTGTGGGTTTGCAGAGTGGGACGCTGACCCGTGCCGGCGCCCTGTAAAGCCTGTGTTTGTGAGTGCCCGCCTCTTCAAAAGCACTTGTCTTTTTCACTGTGTAATAAAAAAACAAAACAAAACTGGGAAATGCTGGCAGATATTTCCTGCCTGCTGGAGCTGCGGATTCATTACTATTAATAGAACTCTTAATTGACTATTTGAGAGCAGCTATAAAAATTGATTAGATGCATATGAGGAAATAAACATGGGTCAGTCTGTAGCAGCACAATGATATGAATTTGATGACCTATTAGGACACTTCTGTGTCTAGCAAAGGATTTTTTTAAATAAACATTAAACACTTCACCCAAATTCTGCCCTCTAGCACTTCTCCCAGTCTAATGAATGCATAATGAAAGCAAATATTTGGTATAGCAAAAGAATCCCATTTTTAAAAATCTCATTCATGTACATTTTTAAGAGGTTAGGTTACTTGACATGTAAAGCATCTATGAATTTTAAGTGAGACCAGATTAGTAAGGCTCTGTAGTTGGTCTTTCATCTTAATGTGACCAAGAATGTCCTCTAGCTCACTCTATTTACTAAGAAATTAAAAAATAGCAAATTGCACATCATTGCAGGCCATATGTCCATTCCTCTCCTGGGCTCTGCTCTACAGCAATGTTAATTGACTTGCCCAAACCCTCTTCTCCTGAGTTGTGACCACGGCTGATGAAACAATCAACAATGCTCCTGAGCAGAGCAGGGAATGAAAAAAACAGCGTAAAGCACAGAACCACATTAAGAATAAATTCATTTCTGCAAAAGGATGATAAAAATTTAATACTGACATATAACCTAGACTTTCAAAGGTAAAATTTTGTGTAAAGCTCAACAAGCTTTTAAAAAAAAAAAAAAGCAGAGGTTTCAGCATGGCCTGAAAGTTGGAGACTTTTAAAAGGCACTTTACACTGAGAAAACAAAAAAAGTATTATACAAATTATTGACTGTTACACATTTATTTCTGGTTTAGTAGACTTTGAATAAGGCACACAAAATTTTTAAGAAACCTGCAAGGGCTGTTAAATAAAGGCTATATATTTTTCTATTGGGCAAGTAACGTGATAAATCTGGATGTAGAAGATAAATTGGATTAGAATACATTGAACAAAAGTAAAAAGACCATAAGCTTGTAGGGTAATAATGAGCGTGCTTTTTACATTTTCACTTGGGTCTTCAGAGAGCCTTCATTAAACCACAAGCTTTGTCTTATAAGCCAATACACAATATTTAGGTGAGGATGCTTTACTCCATTTCCAGAGCCCAGTGCTGAGGGGTGTAATGGGACACAGCTGAGTGCAGGACACAGCTGAAGTCCATTTTCCCCACAGCCTGCAGCAGGTGCAGGTAGTTACCCTGGGCTCCTTGCCCAGCCTGTAAAGAGGTGTTAGTGAGCTTCTACTCTCTTTGGGCAGTCAAACCTTTTGGCTTTAAACCTTCTCAGCTAAGGGCTAAACAGGGCTGTGGAAAGGAAAGGTGAAGAGCCCAGGAGATGAGCCAGAGCCTGGCAGGCTGCAACCCTGGAGCTGCCTGCACTTTCCAGCTTGGCTTCAACCCTACCTCTGCCTGCCTGCTGTCCCCAGCATCTGCAGAGTGCTCAGTCTCCGACCAGCCAGGGAAGATCAACCACAGGTAATTTTTGTGACTTTTTCTTCTAATGCCCATCTTGAGGGTGTCTGTTTCTCAGCGTACTTCATCCAAAATGAATGCAGAATTTTCCAGTTTCTCTGCAGGTTTATGCAACCAACTCTTCACTCATTGCCCATACCAAACTTTCCTTATTTTCTTTTTTTTTTTTTTTTTAAATTGTGCTAGATAACATGATTAGGTTAGAATTTCCTGCACTTTCCTTCTTGCACTTTGTTTTTTTTGGAGAACACCTAAAATAGTAGGTCTTGTGGATGTAGATAAAATACTTCAAATATGAAAACCAAAGAGACTCTGAAGTGAAAGGGCCAATATAATGAAAACTTCATTATCACTTATACCCTGGTCACTTTCTCTAGCAGTTTTGTAATTTTTTTACCCCTCTAAGCAGGCAGTACACAAAAATAGAACATGACTGTGGCAGGCTTATTCCTGATTTCCTTTATAATGTTATTTGTTTAGTAGCTATGTAGTTAGAATTTTAATTTTAATTGCCCTTTTTTTTCTAAGCATGGTCCATCTATCTTTTTGCTATGACAAGTTATTTTAAACTACTTAGTATTCAGGATATTTGCAGTTGCAATGAACAAGTTCATTTAAACACCAAATCAATCAGTATTTTCACTAGAGAGAAATTTTTAAGTACCAATTAAGAATGAAAAAATGATCTACATTCTCTAATACAATATTAATGTGCTGAGAGGGGTGATCCCAACTGCATGAGAAAAAACGCAGCTGTGCATATGCTTGTCTTAAGAAAGGGTTTTTTCCTGTCACTTAGAATAATTTAATGAATAAAAAGTGGTTCTTTTACTGCTACTAATGAACAGAAATCCCATCAAATTGCAAGGCATCAACACAAGGACATTACTCTTAAACTAAAAGTGCCGTAGATTATCCCAGTGATAATGGAGGCCATGAGCACTCTGTGGGATGGATGGACTGTTCTCATGGTTTTGAGTTGGAGTTGCCTTTCAGCAGTGCATAGATCACAGTTTAGAGTTATGCTAGGTGCTTAATTCTGTTATCCTCTGTTGAAATATCAAGCTATCTGCTCGTAATGGGACCGTTTAAAAAAACCGTAATTACAGAGGCTGTGGGGAAATCACGTCCTTTAGGTGGATCAGGGTGTGCAGGGATCTGCTGAGGGGAGTGGTGCAGTCTTGCTGATGCAGTAACTCATACCCTTGTTGATGGGCGGACATGTAGTGGTGGGAAGGGTACTGGCCTGGCTCTGTGTTCCAGAGGCTGTGTTCTCCTCTGGTACGCACAGTTTGGGTTTGTGCGCTTTGAAGTAAAGGGAGCAGCACGTGAAAAGGCTTTGGGGGAAGGAGACCTGAGTTTTTTACAGGAATCTGCCTTGGATGGAGGAACCCTGTTTAGGTGGGGGTTAGATTGCATGGAAAAAGGATTTTACAGGCCTCTAACAACTGGAGGGCAGTTCAGGAGACCTAAAAAAGCAGGAGACCTAAAAAAGCAGGAGCCTGTGCTTTAACCCAAGGAGGTTTTATCACCTTCACTTAGATAGCTTTGTTTCAGCTCAACACCCACTTGGCTCTTTAGAGTTGATCTGCCAGGAACATTGCTGAACAATAAGGTGACAACCTCACCCTATCAAAATGACATAAAATACATTTTTTTTAAAGTTCTGTTTGAACTGTCTTACCATAAAAGTATTTTTAGAGCAAGGCACCTTGGGGGAACATCTGAAAATGTGAACAGAAAAAATAAAAAAGAACCTGAAGTTGAATTGAACCAAAGATTGCCTGGCCTCTCCAAGGATTTCATTAGCAGCTTTCCTGTGAAACAGTTTCAGGAGCCTATTTACAACAATTTTGGTTTTCTTATTCAAGTGACTCTCTTGCATTAATTTGTATAAATGTTTTTTTTTTCACTGTGATATTTCTGTAAGTGTTATCTAAATATATCATTTAAAAGGACTGTTGGCTTAACTATTTTAAGATAGTGTCTTTATGAAATTGACTTTTTTTAGGACAGCAAAAGATATAGAATCTCTTTCTCATTATCTAGGGGGAGAAAGTATTTATTATTCATAAACAGAAGAATTTGTGCATATAAAACCAGAGCCATTGAAGTTGGCTCGATATACACAAATTGAAATCATTCCATGTTGTTCCTAAAGTCCTTGTTTTGCAATTTTGGCATGAAGAGTTTGCAAGTAAAACAGTAAAGCTTCTGCTCCCTTGCTGGTTTATAAATAGTTTATATATTAGGCATTTAGTATGTGATTTTAATAAATCATTACTTGTCCTGAAATTCAGGATGCTTTGATCTGTGCATGTTTTTGCAAGTACACAGCACCTCTAGGATGACCCTGGTGCTAGCATCAAACTGCATGGGAGGCCTTTTCACAGGAATATCCCAAGTTTTTGCAGTTTGGTGGGCAGCAGTCTTGGCTGTGTGCCACATCACCCTTTCCCTGTGCACCCTGAGCGGGTGCTATTGGAGATGCCACAAAACCAGGCTCGAAGTTACTGTGCACAGATGAAAACACCTTCGTGGGATATTGCTGTGATAATCCCAGCCTAGCAAGGTAAAGGTACATCTAAAAGATCCCTTCAAAAGAGAATAGGAAATGCAGTAATTGGGGAAGTGAGTGGAGTCATGTGGGAAAATATTTGTAGCAGATGACTCTTTTCCAGCACTGTGGCTGTTACATTAAAGAGCTAATGTGTAAGCTAATGCTGCCTGAGGCAGGATTAACTTCTGATGTGTAGGGATTGAAGATTGCTAATGGCCTAGCTAGCATGAAAGCCAGCTTGCCTGGGAAGGTGACTTACTGTACTTGCTTCTCTTATCTGGCTGTAGCTTGGTTGCTTTTACTGAGCACCTGGCACTGAGTTTTCACTGTCTGCCCAACTCCTGAGGGGCCACAAGAGCTGTTGCCAAATCCAAGGCAGGGCAGAGCCGTTGGTGAGGCCATTTGTGCATGAGAACAAATCAAGGTGTATGACTGACTGCTTTCCTCATCTCTTCTTGGGCTGCTCTGATGGCACAAATGAGCTTGTGCTATTTCCCCAGACCAGACTTGCAGCTGCTGCCAGTGAGTGAATCTCAATGAAAATAGCTAATTTGTGCACTCTGGGAATGTGATGCTTGAGGTAAATTCCTATGGGAACCTCTTCTCTTGTGCCCCTTTCCAGTTTGGGTGTGAGGAAATGGGCTCACAGCATTGCTCACACACACAGCAAGGTAGACTTTGTGTGGGTGGGAATTCTCTGGGGACACTTGCCATGGAGCTTTGTGCTTCTCATTGGATGCTGTCTTTGTAGGGATTTGGTCTTTTTTATGCATTTCTTCCTCAAATGTGCTACTGAGCTCTTACTCTGCTCTCAGCTCCTTCTCTGGAAAATGACTTCAGTGTGCTCTGCTGTGCTGAGGGCATTATTTCTGCAGCTCCTGACTGCTTTCTCACCTCCAGTGTTCTGCTTCTCCTGGTTGAGAGGCAGAGCACCTCTATATATCCTAGCTGCAGTAGGTTCTGTTGATTTGTGTCTGTGTATTGGCAGTTGTGCAGTCAATCCACTTTCTTGTTAAAGTGCATGATGTTTTAATGCTGCTATGTAACTGCCCTCTGAGGATAAAAGGGAATTTAAAAATTAAAAGCAAGAGATGGGGTAAAATAAATAGTTTTTGCTCTTTTTATAAAACATGTTAAATGCGGGTGGAAGTGCTCAGTGGTTTTATATTGGGTTTTTTCTTGAAATTATTTTCTAAACAAGATGTTAACATTTGTACCTAGGAAGAGTATTTCAGCTATATCTTTTTTTTTTGTTTTCATCTTTTTGTGAATATGCTACCACTCAGCTGTTGCAGAGGTAAGAAGACCCATCAGCATCCGTCAGTCTGAAGGTGCCTCTGTGATTGCCATTTTAGAGATTCCTGCCTGTTGTGCAGCTTTCAGGCTGAGTGCTGAATGGAATATTTCTTAAACACATGTGTGCCCAGTGGCTATGTGAGGAGGCAGAGGAGGATGAATGGTATTGGTGAGAAGGCCAGGAATTCCTTCAGCACCACCAGGACATGTTCTGCTCCCAGTGAGCACGGATAACTCAATGCTAATGGATGTTATGCACAAGAGAGAGGACCCACCCCATTGCACGCTCTGGGAAGTGCAATTCAAAGCTTTCCCAAGGCATCTTTAAATTAAATTTCTTGGAGTATGTGTTGTTCAGTTGTCTCACATGCAGAACTCCCACTGACTCAACAGGCCTTGCTGCACACAGATCAGTGGTGGCAGTTTTCTCTTTTGTTGTATCTTTCCAAGAGATGTAAAAGAGACAGAGGTAAATCACTCTTATTGGTATGATAGATGGGTGCTTGCCTGTGTGGGTGGTAGGGATTCACTACGAGGTGTGCACTTTTGGGTTATGTGAATGCCAAAGCACTGGAAAAATAAGCCAATAAAAAAATGGCCAGGAATTTCCTTTCCTTCAATCCAGAAGAGCTCCTTTTTAGGAGTACCCTTGCCTGCTGACAGGAGTTGAAGGAGGGTAGATTGCTTAGATGAGCTATAAAGACTGGATGTTTAAAATGGCTAGCAAGAACATACAGATTTGCTGTGAGAGAATTATACAAACTAAACCAAAATCCCCATAGCCACAGGAGCTGGGTGACAAGGAGGGGTGCCCATAAAAGGGTGGAGTCTGTAGCTGCTGCATCAGGGCTTTTGGCATCTTCCTCAGATGCACCTGGTATTGGGTGTGATCAGTGATTGCAATGTGGGGCTCAGCTGGGGTGCAGCTGACCAGTGCTCACATTCTGGTTTTATCCAGTAGAATTCAAAGAGCCTGGTTCCTTTTAACTCTGCAGAATATGGACTTGTGTTATCATAGTTGTGCAGTGTTTGGCCAAATTCCCTGCATTTTGCTTGTGGAATGAAGGAGGCAGCATGTGGATTGTTCTGCTGAAACCAGAAGCATCAGACTAACACGTGATGCTGGTGCCTGCAATGCCAAACTGCTGCTTTGTGATCTTACCTTATTTCTTCTTCCTTCTTTAAACACAAGGGAAATTTTGAAATTATATCTTTTTCTTAAACAGATTTGTGAAATCAGTGGGGGTTAATTAAAAACTAAATTTGGAATCTACAAACATCCAGAAATTATTTACACTGTTGTTAATTTCTTTTTTAATATTCATAAGTGTTTTCTGTTAATTAAGAAGAGAGGGAGAACATGAAGAAATGCTCAGAACAAAAGCAGACTGCATACAGATTAGGGACTGAGTTCTCAAAGAACTTATTGCCAGCACTGAGTGAGGAATTTATATGCAGGGAAAGTATCCTGCAGCCGAAAAATTTGGCTTACTTGTGTCTTAAACTTACTGCATCAAAATTTGACATGATCCTCTTACCACCATGGCTGCCACTTCCCTGCTTTCTAGCACTGGATATTCTGCAGTCCTGAAGCAGTTTTATAGAGCCATTGAATGACCAGGTCTGGAAGGGACCTTAAAGATCATCTTGTTCCCACCAGCCTTTCACCAGAGCAGGCTCCTTAAAGCTCCGTCCAACCTGGCCTTGAACACATCCAGGTATGGAGGATCCACAATTTCTTTGGGGAACCTGTTCAGCAGGCACAGGGGGGGCACCTCCCTCAGTGAATAGCCTTTTCTCACATATGGAGGTATTTGCAGCCTCTTCCAACAGCTGGGAACTTCACCAGCTTTGTTCTTTCCCATTTTTAGGTACACCTGTTTAGCTTCATCCCTGTAGTGTATTTACCTTCAATATTGAAACAATGTCCTACTGTAAATCTTTTATTTGAGTAGTTTTGAATACTGACCTATTGGGCTGCAGTTTTTCCACTCTGTAGGATGTGGGTGAGCTTTAAATAATGTACTTTAGAATATACTTGTGAATAAAAGTACTGTATTTCCCGGTAAGATTTGGGAATCTTGTGTTAGTTATGAATAATTGGACTTGATGCCTGTGTGGATTCTCAGTATAGACAAGAGATTGAAAGAATGACCTTAGTTAAAGATGTATTTAATTTAGAATTTGAATATACCTGTGTATAATCTGGTCGACAAGTAGAAAGCACAAACACCTAGGTCCCTAGAAATGCCCCTTGTAAACAGGCTGTGTGATTGGCATTCCTGCACTGATGGTTGCTGCTTAGCAGTGTTACCAAGGCAGTCCTGTTTTCAGGTTTCCCACTCCACCTTCCCTGCCTAACATTGTGGCAATATTCTACGAATGAGCTGTGAGGATAATGGAAATATGGAAGTAAGGAAAACAGCATTTTAAAGAAAAGAGAAATGAATTGTATTTTTTACTTCAAATCAAAAGTAACAAATTTTTTGTTTGTTTGAGGTGTTTTGTTGTTTTTTTTTTGTTGTTGTTTTTTCTTTTGTAGTGTTTTTTTTGTTTGTTTTTTGTTTTGTTTCCTAAGGGTAGAGAGTCTGGAATGTTGCTGAGGGAAGATATAGAATTAAAAGAAAATATGACTTCCCCTGTGCTCCAGGGATGCTGTCGTATGCTCTGAACTCATTGTACACAATATTTTAAGCTGTGACAGTAAGTCAAAAGTTGCAGAAAAATTTATTTTGGCAAAGGTTTATGGAAAAAATGAAGGATATAGGGAAATCTGGAGAGTAGAAGCAGACTTCAGACTCTGGAAGCTTGAGCACAAGTTAAGAGACTTGGGTTAGAGATGAGTGAGCTGTATGTACGAATCCATTTCTGTGATCTTTTTTGATAGGAAAAAGATCACAAATTATATCAGAAAATACAGGGTCAACTGTAGAAAGAGCACCTCGGGGCAAATGGGAGTTGCAGTAATATCAGAAGACATCTGGTAATGGGGCTACAGCAGATATTTTCTCCCCTCAGGGATGACAATGGAACAGTAATTACCAGGAAAGCCAGCAACCTGCAGAGTGCAGGACTGTCTTGTTTGTAGTTAGAGATGCTGAAGTCTGGAATATATAGGAATCAGAATTTGGTCTCTGAACAACTGAATCTACAGAGGGTGACAGGTGAGAAGGCAAATGGAATGTGGAAGGAGGAGAAGGAAATGAGCACTGGGATAAAGTGACTTCCTCAAAGAGCTAATACACATTAATTATATTCTTTCAAATTTCATCAGTTAATGCAACTGCATCTCCCTAACCCAAATTTTGTCTAAAACTGAACCCATGAAAAAGAATAATCCAGGTATAAACGGGTATAGTTGTATGAGTCCCCTATATCACTAAAATAAAACAGCATGGCTCTGCTTTTTATCTTCTCTGTTGTTCTCCCAGCTGCTCTACAAAAATATTATGCTGGTTTAGCTGGTGATTTTTAACCCTTCATGTTGGAATTGCAAAGAGCATTTGCATGGGTAATTGGTGTGAAGATGAAATGAAACTCTGCTATAAGTAATAAGTTGCATGTAAAAGGAATAAAAAAAGACATACACTATTTGAAGTGACAGTGATTTAAGATGATTGAAGCTCAGCTTCAGTGAGAAATCTGAAAAAAAACTGAGCTCTTGGGACTGCTCAGACCCCTCTAAAGATCAGCCCTCTCTATGCTATCTCAAGGAGGTCACTTAAAAGCTAGGTTAGGCAAAAAGCTCTCTCCCAGCAAGATGGTTAAAAGGGAATGGCTGGAAAATAAAGTTTGGTGCAGGTGTGGCACATGTCTTCTTCAATACTGATTCCAGAGGCTAGAACTTACTGATGTGTTTCTGCCCTTGCCCATACTTCTTTCTCCCCTACAGAAGCAAATGTAGATTCTGCAGGGCTCTTTTGTTGTTATCTGTGCTAATGAGTTCCAGAGCCATCTGCAGTGTCAGGGGAAAAACAAATCCAAAGGCTAAGATTTCAGTGAGAAATTGTCTATTCCCTCTTCTCCTGCAGGTGCCCTTGGAGTTGCTCATCCCAGTATCAGTTGCTCTATTTATCTTAAAAGAACCCTTCAAATTGCTTGGTTTCTGCTTTGTACTACTGGAGTCCTGTGGACTTCAATAAGTTGTTATACTGTATTTGCATGTAAGCATGAAACATTCTTCTCTTTGAATAAGAGGTGATCAAGTTGCAATGAAAATGTAATTGAAAACAAAATCTTACACAGCTGAATAAATTCTGTCCATTGCATATTAATGAACATCTGATGGGATCAGCAGAAGGTGCAGTGGTGGTGAAGTGTTTGAGTGGGTCTGTCCAGCCCTGGTATGAGAATCAAAGGAGATGGGAGTTAAGTCACTGCAGAACAGAGTTTAAAACTTACAGATTAAAAAAAAAAATCACAGATGTTTTTAAAAGAAATAAAGCAACAGATACTACTTTTCATTTTTTAGCTGTGGACAGAAATAATTTAGCACATACATTTGTCTGTCAAGAGACCACTGGCTGCTCATTGGTGTAGTGGAAGTCTACCAATATAACAAAGCTTTTCTGTTTCTGAGTGTTAAAACATCAAACACTGAGTAGCTTTGAAATGCATGTTTTTTAACTGAGGTCTTTCTAGAAGTAAAATTAACTGCACATCACTATTTAATGCATGAAACCACGATTTACTGTCCTGAGAACTAATTTCAGCTTGCTGCAGTTGTAAACTTGCCCTCAATTAATGCGCTACTGGGCCCAATTCAGAGATGGGTAAAGTCAGCAGGTCTTTCCAATTACTTTTATGGATATCAGATGAAGTCTTTAATTAATGCACCACTGAGTGCTCAGGCTCATTTAAAAATTTCTCATTTCTAGATAGAATGCAGATCTTTCAAAATGTCATTGTACTTTAAAGCTGTTCTGCTCTCTTGGATGAGAAGTTATTTACACTTGTGTGACTACATCTGATATATTCCCTCTTTCCTCACACCATAATATGCCTACAGTATGTGTTTTGATATATTATGTGTATCTTTGAATACATAATATATTACCAGATGGTATGTGATTAGCAGGGTACACTAAAGTAGAAAGATGTCTTCTGCCCTGGGTACATGTACACAGTCTGGTGGTGTACATATTTAAAGCGAATATTTCAAGATGTATTTTTAGGAGAGAAAATAATCTGTTGGTATATGCAAAAGTTCTGTGTGCGCAGTAAAAGAGCTACCCAGGAAAGTTTCATACCTAACATGCTGCTGGAAATATTGGAAAGCTACCTCTGGCTCATGAGGTCAGCCTGGTGAAATTTTGACTAAGAGGACTTAATGTTCAGATGCCACCGGCATTTTTTCAGTCCCAGGAGCTTAATAGTTCAGATTTGAAATATGGAATAGCTGTTCCTAATTTGTAGAGGAGTAAAGAAGTGTTTCTGATTGGTTACGGCCTACTTGGGTGGAAGCATGCGAAAGCCGTTGCTTTCTCAAAACAACTAAGAAAAATGCCAGCTTTGGGGTTGAAGGAAAGCTTATGGATATTTTTCAGTCTCCTGAAAAAGCAACATTTAAATCAGAAACACTGATACAGCCTTGCCTGAAATAATGTAATTTGTTATTACAGTTCAGACTGGTGTTGTGAAGACACCTGAAGTTATGGCCACCTGTACCTTGCATGGATTTTAGTCATCAGAAAATGAATGTCATTGGCCAAACTTTCAGCTCTTAGCAATAAAAATTACTCAGTGAAGAGGAATTATAGACATTCCAGAAGTGCACTGTTTATGGATCGATTCAGGTTTGGAGGTAGGCTTAGGTTGGTAACTGATAGAAAATTCATGCAAGAGCCTTACCTCACATAAATCAATAAGGCTTCCTTGATTGTAATGAGCTAATGCCAATTTATACCACCTGAAGAGCTATTGCCCAGATTTACAGTGTAAGTATAATTACTATGACATAGATTTGCTGTGGTTCACTGAGCTGGCAACCAGCAAGCTTTATAGTATCATGTCTTTTTATTTTTGCTTAAATTGCCTTTCTAGAGGGTGGCTGGAGTTAGAACCCAGACCAGAGTTTCCCTCCCAATCTGCTGTTTTGATGGTGTTATGTATAAAGTAGAAATCTTGTGGAGTGTGTGGGCTCATCCTTACAGACCCTGTGTGCTGTTGGCACAGCAGGGAAGGGCCATTCCAACGTGGTGCTTGGCACAGCAGGAACCTGCTGACTCCCCAGGACCTGCAGGAGACCTCTTGCCTTTCAGTGGTGGCTGCTGCAATTTATGTATTATTCTGTTGAAGGATACTGCTTGTCTTTGGCCACAAGCTTTCCTGGTCTCCAAAGTGTCTCATCACAGCTCTCTCTCTGCCTGGCTGAAGGCTACCATTAAATTTCCATTAATCTTCCAATTTTCTGTTCATGATGTGTCTTCCCCAGCTGTTAATATCAGTAAAAAATCAATCAAGAATTATTAGTAGTAATTAAAGCATGGGTGGCCCATCATTATACTGAGTGGGCTTGGTCCCTCCAAGTATAAATTCTGCCCTCAGCTGTGCAAGTGCCACTGGAGTGACTCGATGCAACCACTGTGATCTCTGGATGTAACTGAGAGCAGGATGTGGCCCCTGGCTCCAGGAGAGATAGTCTTTTCAGATATTGTCAGACACAGTAAAACTTCTGATTTTAAACGTTGAAATACCACATAACTCAGAGAAAATTGTGCAGGAAGAAAAAGAGCTGGAGTGAGTCAGTGATGAAGCATTTTGTGCTTGGAAAAGAGAGAAACTTGTTTCCAGGTGCTCTTTATGTCACAAATAAGAGGACAATAGTTTCAATGCTAGCGTCTAGCAGTCATTTCCCACAGTATAAATGCACCCTAACTTAGCATGGTTTCTGTGCTCCTGGGAGGCCATACACTTAAATAATAAGGGTGCTCCAGGTCACAGCTGAGATGCAATTAACCCTCAGACTGAAGAAATATCTTCCCACCTGCAGGAAGGATTCTCATTTTGAATAGCTTTCCATTAATTTTCCTGTGGGAATTGCACAATATTGGCAGTATTTCTGGAACTCATGTGACAGTGCTAGCCAGGGAGCAGCTTAGCTATAGGTCCTTAATACTTCTGTGGTGACAGAAATTCTGTGGGCTTTTAGTCAGGCTCTGTCTTCAAGCTATTGGGAAATTTTTTTTGCCCTTCTTCAACTGAGGTGATTGCCATATGGCAAAAGAAATTCCATGCCTGTACTTAACAAGGGCCGTGTTTGTGTACATCCGAGATGGGATTTTGCTTGTTTGTTAATTCCTTTTACTCCCTTGGATGACCTGTAGAACCTGAATATGGTGGTGTTTAAAGCTGACCAAAAATATTCAAATGTTTGAAAATCCATAAAAGAAATTTATTTTTATCTGAGCAATAACCTGATAGAGATATTGAGTAGGCACACTTATAAGAATCAGAGCCTCTGATTATTCAAAAGTCATATAGCTCGGGTCACTATGAAAAGTTTAGGAATTTGAAAATAGTAATTTATGGTGAAAAATAATTTGATTTTTTTTAACTTACTGTGAAATTTTCACCCATTATTAACTTGATGTGTGTCTGAATTCCTCTGCCTCTTTCTCACAGAATTGATTGTGTATTCTCTATTTCTCTCCTACAAGGTTTTTAGATAAATTGATATATCCAGACTGATGCTGTTTGCTATTCAATTACTTAAGTGTTCTTTATTTTTCTTTTAGCTTTCCATAACTCTTACTCTACTGTAAACTCACTTCTGCAGGGGGACACACAATAAAATGAAGGGACATATAATAAAAACAAAATGGGAAATATTATTGTAGAAGAAACTTGGTTAAGGACAGGATATCCTTTAAGTCTTATGAAGTGTGGATGTTTGAGATGGAGTAGTCCAGCATGGGGTAATCCCAGGGAGAAGAGCCTTGTTCACCTGGAGAGTGGGTTTGGGATGACTAATGGTTTGGTTTATTGATACTTCTGGAAATTTTTGCATCTGGGGTGTGGAACATCAAAAGCCACAGGCTAAAGGAAGAGAATGATTTAAGCTGGTTCTTGTGAAATCTTTAGAAGACATGGTCAGTGGACTGAGTCACTGATACATGAGAACAGGACTGCAATGACTTTGAAGTGCAGGTGCTGCAGAGGTAAAAGAGCCTTTGTGCAGTTCAGTGTTCTGCATCTCCTGCTTTCCTGTCGCCCCTGCCCACGGAGTCTGACCTGTCTGGCTCTCTGGGACTGTGCCTTGGTAAGTGCTGCTGTCACCCACAAGGACGTGATAGGCAGTGCTGCCAGTGGCTCATGTTATCTGTGAGAAGCAAAACCTGCAAGATCCTGTAGAACAAAAGGCGACAATATTGAGAGCAGTGAGATGTAGCTGCAGTGATGAGGAGAAAAGTGACAGCTGTAAAAGCATCACAGAGGCAGTCTGGCTCATCAGAGCTGTCATGTGTGTGTTTAGGAAGGGATTATTCCTAGTGACCAGTTCCCACTCTGTCAGATAATTCAAAAAGTAAAGTACTTAGAGGCATAAAAAAAGCATAAGGGATACATATTTTAATCACATGAAAGTGAAAAAAAAGTCTTAATTTTCTTAAGGGTTCATGAGGCAGGTAGAGAAAGTTAGAAGTACTTATTTACTTTTGTACTGATTATTGAATGAACATCAAATTTGGGAAGTGGGGGGATTTGCACCAGATGATTTTCTAAGGTCCATTTTGACCTAAATTATTCTCTGATTACCATTTTTGATGAAGCAAGAGGCAATGGACTCTTAAGCGATATTTTGGCCTGTAGACCCCCCCTGCCATATCACACTACTGAATCCATAATGTTAATAAGAAAAGGAGGATTAGACATCAGTACAGATGGAAAACCCCCCCCCCAAAATCAAACTCCACGCTTGGGTTGGATGAGATGCCTTTCACTGAGGGCTGGGTCTTGTCAGGACAGCACAGCTTGTAAGACATTGTAAGAAGATTTCTAGAGTTTCCTCTCCTTCCCCTAGTGTATTTGATGTGGGCCATGGACAGAGGCAGCTCATCTGGCTTGTCAGGATATGCTCTGTGGAGGGTGAGTTCCGACTACAGCTATGAGAAGATAGGTCTCATAATCACAGCATGGGAACTTCTTTGTAAGGCAGTTTGGCTTTCATGCAAAAATTATAGGTGGAAAGAAAAAAATTAATGTATAAATTTTCCCTGGATTAAAAACTTGCATTTTGCACTGGCAGCAGATCTTCTCTCTGTTGTACAGATGGAGAGAGGATCCAATTCATCATCTATTCATTGAAGGTGATAGGCTAAGAAATGTATGAAGGAATTAAGCTGGGAAATGTTGAATTCCTTCTTTGAGGAGGCTACAGCCGACCTTGTTACACTGCTCTGTGACCCCTGGAGTAATGTTACCCCAAATGGAACCAGTGGTTTCCTACTTTTTGCAAACTAGGCCAACAGATTCTTGAAGTGTTAAAACATTATTCATCTCTTCTTGAATAAAAGCAGATTAAGAGAAGAGGGTTGGCTCCTTTCTACAATAAACCCACCAACCTGTCCTTGTCCAGAATTTACTTCAATAAAATGCTGTCTTCAAGAGTGGGTAATAAGAAGATTATTTTTGAAAAGTGAGAGGAAAAGAATATAAGCCTGAAACTCACTTTTGTTAGTGCTGCAGTATGAATTTGTTGCAAGGTTAATAATAGAGTTGTCACTGTCAACAAAGGAAAGAGTCTGACAACAGATGAGAATTCTAAATGGGTTTGAGTTCCTTGCATAATTGTTATTTTAATTACCATGTTCAGGAAAGGCTTCAGAGGTTCCTCAAACACTGCTCATATCCAGATGAGATTTACCAGAGCACCACTCACAAGCTTTCTTTTGAAAAGTCACTTTCTTGTTTTATCATGTTTACAAAAAACTGAAGTGAGAGCTAGCAATGAATCTTCTGTTATTTGAGTCGATGGCAGATGCTAGGAAGGCTTTGCTTTGTGATAGAGTTAAACTCTCTGGGACTGATTACAAAGAAATTCCATTAGCAATATTTAAATGCCATCCTTGAAAGGCACTCAATAATATGTGTGTTGGCGCTGATCAAGAATAGTACCTTTTAAAAATGAAAAAGTAATGTGACTGTTAGTTTAACATAAAAATGTCAAACTGTGGGCAGTCTCTTGTCAATTAAAGAATCTGGGCTATTCCTAATGGGAATAAGGATGAAGGGGCGGGGGGAGAAGTGGGTACTAAAAATTGCAGATGTGCAGAACTACTTAGAGATAATTTGTGCTGGCAAATAACACTGTCAGCCAGTTTGGAAGTAATACAGGCAGCTTGATACCTGTTCTTCCTGAGCCACCTTTCTTTTTCTTAGTATCTTCCTTAATAGCTAGCAAAGCTTTAACAGCAAGCAGGGCTATGGTAATGGTATGCTCAGTGGAGGTGGATTTGTCCAGATTTAAAGAATGTGCTTGCTAAAGTTCATAAAATGTATTAAAATGGCAAACCTGCTTGTTGCTGAACTGAGGGATAGACCTGTGAGAGGGGAAAGGAGGATTCTTTAAACTTGGCAGGCTGGTGGAGCTGATGCTCAGGTAGGAGTCAAGGGATACGATTGTGCATCTTTGTAACCTGTCAGCTCTTGTTAAGGGTATGTTTCCATAAATAAAACACCACAGTCAAGTTTCAAACTTGGCCTCATCTAAAAGTAGCTTCCAAGGAGGAAAAAGTCTGGTAGAATTTCACTTGGAGGGAATGCCATATAGCAACTCTCTTTATTAGTTCAAATGGGTCTGTTGCTTGCTCTTGGAAGGTCAGTGCCTGATTTTTTTTATCTGAAATCAGTGTTATTTCCATTGCAATTCACACACATATTTCCTCAACCATCTTTAATATATTTATTTACTGTTCCCTCTTTCTTCGCATGTTTCAAATCCCTCTCACTTTTTAAGGAATTTCTAGGCATTTGCTCCAAAACTGTCCCACCTAAAATGAGGCTTGTGCAATAGCTGCTGCTGTGGTAGTATCCAGAGCTGTCTTGTGATCTAAATGCCAATTGGAATGGAAGCATTAGCATCTCGAGAGTGTGATGTGATCATGGTCATGCAGGTCTGTGGCAGGCCTTGAAGCTGAACGTCCAATGTGTTGTCTGAGCCCTAAGACACTCTTCTAAAAAAATAATCTTTATATCTTAATGACAGTTGCTGATTTTCTGTCTAAACAACTGTCCAAACTGTAACAGATTTTCTTATTCTTCACCCTGGGATCTTTTATTTTTTCTTTTTTTTTTTTTCCAAATGTTTTTAACTGCTACTTGCAAATTGCTTACCTTATTTTTAACCCAATCATTTGGATCTTTCTCCTTTCCTTAATCTGTTACTCTTTGTGCCCTAATTTTTTGTTTTAATGACTCTTATGCCAACTTCTTAACAGTATTTTATCTATAGATTTGATGGCTTTTCGTGTCAGCTTAATATTTTGTCATCCCTTAGGGCCACCAGTCATTGGCTCATGATTTTTGACATTGCTAATTGTTATACTTCATTTTATTGCTCTGTCCTTCTATTATCCTTTCCCGATACTTTGCTCAAAGTGCTATATAAATGACTAAAATATGTGTTATGGGCCCATGGTAAAGTAAATTAATGGACAATCTTGCTGTGAGGCTAAAACCTGGGGTTCAAGAACTGTGCTGCTGAAGGCCAGCTAAAATTTGAGCTCTGGTTTCTCTTAGCACCACTACTATCCCAATTTCTCAGTGTTAATGCCCAATATTTTTTATTTGTATTTTTGTATATGAGCATATATATTTCCCTAAAAATGCAGGAGGTGGCATGAATCTTGTGTCTTTACAGGAGCTGTGGATATTCTAATGACATTTTCACAGTGTTTGGAGGTCGTTAGAGCAGAGGTTGCAAAGTGAGGAGAAGATGGAGTGTGAGCAGACAAGGCAGGCAGTGGGTGGTGTGCATCTCTCTGCCAGATTGGGCTTCTACCCAAGCCTAAGACAATTTTCTCATTTTTGCAAAACCCATGTAATCAGTAAAGTGAGAGTTTTTCACATAGCTGAAACTTTGGACAGTTTTTAGGGGAAGGAAAATGTACCTTGTTAATTTGACATGTGAGCCTTTAATTAGGGACTCTCTTAATAGGAGCAGCAGCAGACTTTGCCCAATGCAAATGCTGTGGAGGAAACTTGTTCTCCTGAGTTTGATGAGTGCCCCTTTTTTCCTTATTACATTTTGCCTTTAAAGAGTGAATAAGTGTGTTTATTAAGGTGGTTGTATTTACCCTTAATGCAATGCATTAAGCATCTATTTATTTTTAAGAAGTCTGCTGTAGCAGAGACTGTGCTTGTAGGAGAGCAGAGCTATTGATTAGACGGTGTCTGAGGCACTTTACTGTCATTACAGAGGGAGCAGGTTTGATGTGGTGGACTCTGTTTCTACAAGCACTGTGCTATGTGTGCATATCTTGTCCACTGCAGGTTTAATGGTTGCTGTTGGAAGTGATTTTGCTCTTGCATGACATTGGTATTGGTTGAATGGCGGTGCTTCCTCTTCCTTTCCATTTGTTCTGCCAATGGTAATAATTAACCAGCTCTGATTTGACTTTTATTTAATATTGAACTCTCACATATCGTAAATGGAGTCTCAGTATCTGCATGAAATGATGCTCCTGGAAGCTCTGGAATTTATTGCAAACAGCTTTTAAACAAGGAAAAAAAAGTAATCTTTCAGCACAGATCTTCCAAAAACATTTTGGGAGAAAGGGTTGAGAAATCTGGACACCAATCCATGACTTGAGGGACTTTTGTAATTATTTTGTCTGTGATGTTGCACATATATAAAGACCTATCTACAATTTGTGTATGTTGCAGATTGTAGTGAGAGTACTGTTCAACAATGTCTTCTTTTTTTAAATTTTATTTATGTCTTTGAGAAATGTGAAATAAACTTTTTTTTTCATGAACAATGAAGTATTTCCTGTATGGCAAACACTGACTTGCTGTTTTTTAACAAACTTAATGTTTCTGCTGTGTGATATGAGGGCTTTCTTTGTTTTTTCTATTTGCTTTTTTTTTTCCTTTGCTTTTTTTATATTTCTTTGTGTTAGTTTGGGTTTCTTTGTTTTTAATTTTCCTTTTGTTTAGGTGTTTATTGTTTGTTTTCAGGGTATTGTTTCTAGCAGTAAAGTTTGCATTCTTCTCTTTGGAAACCAGGGGCTCTTGAGTTCATTTTTGGGAGACTTCTGCTTCCTTTCCCTTCTTGCCCTGAACACAGAATGAACGGCAATGGCAAAACCTGTGTTATTCATGAGCATGAGATCAAATGAGTTGGAGAGGTGGGGAAATAAATGTAACACTAATTTCTATATGTAGGAAGTTTATTACTCCTTTCTTGTACTGGTCTGCAGCATCAATATCAGAAAATGGGGCTATGTCTCTTGTCTTTAAGAACCTTCACTTCATTTTGAGACAAGTCTGGGTCATTTTGAACAGTATGGTGTCCTTAAATTCCTGTCGACAGTCTTAGGAATGCTGGACCTGGGGAAAGTTTGTAGACAGCAACAGCGAAAAGGATCTACAAAGCCTGAAATAAGAGCTTTGGACAGCTTTCTCTAAATTAGAAAATAAAGGGAAGGCTTGAAATTTAAACTGCTTCCTTTTCAATCCTTTATTTGCAAGATGTGTGTGGATTTCTGTCCCAGGAGGGTACTTGTGTGACTTTCTTCCCTTGGAATGCTTGGAAAGTTGGGTGCAAAGCTTCTGTGCAGTCTTTCCAGCAAGGCAAGTGCCAATGCTTGAGCAGTTGTGACTTTGCAACTGCTGTAGCAGAACTGAGGCTTCCTGCAAAATCAAGGCTGATCATAGAATCAGGGTTGTTTTTCTGGAAAAGCCTTTAAGTTTCTGTTGTAGAAAGATAAACACATTTGTTTTGTTCTTCAGGGAGTGGAAAATTGTTTTTGAAGTCAGAAACATTTTAAATAACAGAAAAAGTAGATTTTCACTAGACATATTAATCTGGGTGGATGTTTATTCTCAGTTCTAAGTATTTCCTGCAAATTTTTAGCCAAGGAACCTAAAACTTCTTTGGTAGGAATTTCAGAATATAATTGTGGGTGTGCAGTGGTTACTGCCTAGGTTTCAAACAATGAAAGAAGTGTGAAAGAGGTAGTGGAAAATGAAGCAATGAAAAAAACAGAGTCTGGGGAAAAGTAAACCCTGCCTTGTCATTTTAATAACCAGTGCCACATGTTGAATCAGTGGAAGAGGATGCAACTGCCCAGTAAGCCCAAGGACAGACTCAATACTTGATTTTTTTTCCCTTCTGAAATTCATTCTTTAACCTTGTAAAATTGCCTGCCTTGGACTGTTACTTTAAACTCTGACTAGTTCAGTATGCCTGGGGAATGTAGTAATTGGAAGCAGATTGTAACAATTGAGAATAGCTATTCCCAACATTTGCATCCCTGTTGTATTCTGGATCTTCATAGTACTAAAAAAGCTAGTTAGTCAAGAAATGGCATGCAAGAGACTGGACAACAAAAAGTGGTCTTAACCTTGATAAATCTTTTTTGATTATTACCATTGCTTATGCTTTTCTTCTTTCTCCTGCTGTGGAAATTGTATTTATTCAGAGAGTCAAGGCTCCTTCTCCTCTGTTGATCTTGAGCACCAGGGTAAGGCTAGGCAATTGTGCCACTGCCATGGTGAACAGGGCAGGGACAGCTGCTTCCTTCAAGTAGGTGTGGCCATTTCCATGGAAACTGCAGGGAATTGGGGAATTCTGTCTGCCAGCTTTCTCACCAGAACCCTTCACCATTCCCCAAATGACTTTATAGTCCTGTTCCCCGATTTAGCCAACCTGCCATCAGCAGAGGGACCAGAACAAGTAGAAAAGGCTGTTCCATTAAACATAATCTTTCCTAAACTGAAAGGAAAGGACTTAAGGACTTTGTCCTTGCTTCACAGGCAGGTCTGTACCCATGAGTGTTGGGGGTTTTTTGGTAGCAAAATTCTAAGTTGTGAATATGTCTAACCAGAGGGGTGTGGTGTGTGGAAACCCAGTCCTGGGACCGTACCTCAGCTCAGGTTGTTACTGTGCTTAAACACAGTTAAACTACTACAACTGAGAGTGCTTACACATGGATTTGCTCCAGTAATATCCCCTCAACTCTCATTTGTTTGTTTGCTCTTTCTGTGCCTGGCTGGACTGGGAGCCCTCCTGCAGCTGCTGTTTCTCTCTCCACTCTTTCCCCCACAGGCTGGTGGTCATTTGCCCAGGATGGAGTTGCTGCTGAAACTTTTGAGTGGTCTCTTTGCTGCTAGTTACTCCCCCATTCCCTCACCAAATGTACCCCCAGGGCCAATATTTTTACTTTTTGGGTGGAAAACCCTGTTTTGGGGGGCTGGCAGCAGCTTCCTGGGCTGCCTGAGGGGTCTGCCCTGCTCTGGAAGGTTCTTTGGAGACACATGAGCTGTCGGTGCCTTGGGGAGGGCACCTTGGGCACACCATGTGGGTGACAGCACTTCTGCAGCCATTCAAAAGGTTACAAGGGCTGGAAACATCCTGGTTTGGGAGGGAAAGGTGTCCTCTGAGGGAGCAAGGATTTGGTTTTGAGGCCCTTGTGTTGCTGTAGGAGCAGGGTGTGATGGTCGTGGGGCAGGGATTGGGGTGGAGGGAGAGGCTGGGCACTGAGCTGTACCAGGAGGGGAAGAGATCTGTTTGGGAACACAAATCTCTGCTCCCTGGCTATGGTATGCCTGTGATGAGGGGCACTTGGCTATCCCAGGAAAGGGGAGAAATCTCCTGAAGACAATTCCACACTAGTGCTGAGACTGAGACGCCCTCCAGCTCACTAAGTCAGGCTAATACTTTGTCACTAGATGGCCTATCCTTGCCATTTCTTAGATTAAGTTTTTCCTTACTGATTTTTCTAAAATGTTAAGCTTCTTGCCTTTTCTTTTTCTCTTTTACTATCATGTTTTTGAACTGCAGCCATGGAACTGCTTCTCTGCCTTGGGCCTCAGGTAAATGGCAGCAAGTGCCACACTGTAAGTCAGGGAGCAGGCAAGGGAAAGGCTTTCTCCTGGCAGAATTGTATTTTATTCCATGGGGAGACAACATTTCTTTGAAAAACACTCCTCTCACTTTAAAATAATACATAATAACTATAAAATTACCAAATGTCAGGTAAACAAAAAGTTATTAAGAATGACCTTATTAGTTCTATCTGCAATTCGCAGAGCGAGGTAATTGTCAAGCCTCACTGTTATTAGGTTGAAATAATAGTTTTGGGACCATCAACATTAAAATTTCATTATGATGGGACAAAAAGGCTCATGTATAATCAATAGTAAGAATCCATTATTATTGACTTGAAATGAATGAAGCATGAACACATTTGTGCAGATATGAACAGTTAGCAATCTTTTGAATAATAAAGAATTAACACTACATGGATAATGCCATTCTGGGAATTGGACTCAAACTCAAATTGGTACATGTCTCTTTGTTATAAAGTCAGATCCACCTCCCTGGGTAACTTCCATTAGGCATTTTCTCAAAATACTCACTGTCTGCAGTTTTGCATTCCTCAGCTCTGGTTCATGAGGGAGGTGGGCATGCAGGCCAGGGTTGTGTTGATGCTCTGCTTGCTGTGTTTGGGGATTCTGCTGGGAACAGCACTGCTTTGGGACACAGCACAGCAGGCACAGGTGGCTGGGAGCAGGTTGGAAGGGTGCAGCTGCTTTCTGCCATCATGAGTCTGGCAGAGCCATTTCAAAGAGACAGTGTTGCTGCTTGCATCTCAAGCACCAACCTGAAACAGGTGAGGGATGGTGAATGCAGAATAGAGAAGTACAGAGCCTGTGCAATGTGCTGGAGATGTGGCCAAAGCTGTGGTTGGGATGTATGGCATTACCTTGTCTGTGTGCTGAGACAAGATGTTCCCAGCATGTTCTGTTCTGTCTCTGAGGGATATGTCACACTGGCACTGTTGCTGGGCTCTTTTTTTGCACTGATGAGGTGAACTCAAAATGCACTTCATTATGTGCTAAATCTGATGCATTTCAATTTTTTTTTCAACCTGACTTTGAATTTCTGCATACTAAGTGCCTTTGAAAAGTGTTATTTAAGGGTGTTGTAACCCTCTTCCATACTAACAGCTGCCTCTCAGCCCTGCCTTCTGGCTGTGGTTTACCTGCTCCTTCATGCTGGCTCCCAGCTGCTCTGACATCCAAGATACTCTGAATCTCCATTGACTTAGACTGCATTTTTACAGGGAAAAGGTTTGGGTTGCTCCAAACCTGCCTCTCCTTGTGAAGGTCACCAGCCTTCTGGTGAAGGTCGCTGCTTCTGCAGTGGAGAAGTTCAAACATGTAGGTTTGGTCTCCAAATTATTATTTCAACCTAATAACTTGTAGGTTATGGGTGTCCCCCAGTTTTCCTACTTCCCCATCTTTTAAATTCCTAAACATGGAGGAGATTCTGACCTACAAGGGAGATTCTGACCTTCTGCTCCAAGTATCAGATGTGCAATCTTAGAAGCACTCCCTGCAATTGCTGGTCCAGTCAAAGAGCACCTAGGAACAGAATCTTCTGGAAATCTGCCTGATTTTATTTCCTGTAGTTCCATTCTGCAGCATGCTCTATTTCTAATGGAATTGGAGAAGTCACCTGATGCCTTGAAAAGAAGTAAAGGGATCTTGTGGCTGTGGCACTTGGCAGGCTCAAGGAGACTTTCTGGGGAGTCTGGGAAATATTTTTTTTTAGCTATGAAATGGGAACAATTATTATTTTAGTCAGCGGAGAGGGAATTATTATTTATTACTTGTATTGCAATAGCACTAAGGGCTGGTTAGGCTAAATGCCCAGAAATATAGAAAGTTATTTAATGAATTAAGTGTATTTTTTTTAAAAGCACTCATAGTACTTTGGATGGAAGTGGGAATGAGTGGTGTATGGCAGTGGCACCTGCTGTAAGCCATTAGAGTGAGTACAATCATGAAAGAACATGAGTGTTATTTCCTTTCCAATTTACTAGCAGTGCATTTCTTCTACCCAATACTCAACTTCCAGATGCCTTTCAGGGGTAAGAAAGGTAAACAACTGTGAGACAAAGGGCAGTACAGTGAGGCAGGGGGAAAAATCTGACCTAATCCTGGGAGAGAGGGAGGATTATACTGGATCATTTCCAGAGTCACCTTCTCCAAGAAGGGGGCTAGAAGAGGGGGGAAGTCCTAGGCATTTCCAGAAAGGAAGGCCAGAGATCCAAAAGTTGTAGAACATATGGATATATATTCAATTTGGCTTAATACCCTCATCTTTTTTGAAATGATGGGCGTACCTCATTTTTTTGTAGTTTTTCCCTGTGAGAGCATAGATTGTGGACAACCTCAGATGTTTTTAGTGAGAAAGACTAAGGGGAAACCTGAAGAATGGGGACACATTGACAATTTTTGTGCTGCTGGTGGCGTGAGCCTCTTCTTTTAAATTTTTTTTTGCTTGTTTTTCTGTTGACACATCATGTAAGCAGTTGATGTTTCCTTTACTTCCCTGAGGATGAAGAATAAGAAATAAACAGATGTGTATAAATTTATCAAAAAAGAGGCAATTTTTTTTTTTGGTGCTGAGTTTAAGTTTTGAAAATGTTCTTGAATTTTTACTATTTTTTTTTAAAGTGAGAGATACATGCAGGGCACATAGAGACATTAAAAAGATTTTACAGAGCACATACCATAAATCAATGAGTAAGTTGTTCAGAATGGCACAACAATGAATATAACTGAGCATATATAAATCTAGGGAGAAGGAAACCGTTTTTTCTAATCTTGTCAAGTCTCCTGCTGATTTATAAAATAGGTGAGTAGCCAGCAAAATCATCAAAGTGTGCCCAGAAATTATACAGCGGTCTAAAAATACAATACTATTGTATTCACAACACAGAGTATTCATCACTGATATGGTTCCATAATTATAATTGTTAAACATGAGTCCTCTATACCAGATCTGATACTTTATTAGAGTGATTGATCACTGCAAAATTTGTCTACAGAGAAAAATCCTATTTTTCTCCAGTGAATTGCATCAACCTATTTTCCTTTTAGTGCTAAAACTAGTTTCAAGTACTCCATTTCAAAGCTGACTTCTTAGCATAACTAAGTTTTCATTTAAGTTGAAAATTTAAAGCCCAAGTCTTTCAAAACATTTTCATACCTAAAACTTGGAAGTACTATGGGCTATAAACTTATGGGTCTTGTCTTCTGCTTCTTTTGGATCTGCCTCCCTGCTATGCTGCTTGGATCCCTTTTGGCTTCTGTGTGTTTGTTTCCATTTGTATGTAAGTTTTTCTGATGCCATACATTTAATATCTGGGAAGGGACCTCACATACTTGAATTCCCTTCAGTTCTGCCTTTCTTGCAATCTATTCCTGGAACTTTGAGGCGAATGATAAAGGTATAGTACTTTCCATAATGAGTAATATTTCAAGTAAAAGCATTTACTTATGGGTCATAATTGTTTTTAACTAGAATTTATAAGGGGAAAATGCAGTGCAATTTACAGTAGTTTAAACCAACCATGAGAATGCTTCATGCTCATAAACTGCATTTCACTTTAAACTGTTACAAATACCCAGGAGACCGTGAATTTGCATACATTCATTTTAAACCCTGCATTTTCTTTCCTTTTATTTATTTTTTTTTATTTGTGTGTGCATGGTGATTTTTTCCTTGCTGAATTGCTGCCCCGTGTCTCTGGCCTCATTTTTATTGCTGTAGCATACATGCCACAAAATAATTGCAAGTATGGGCAGCGTTTAATAATTTTATTCCTCTTCCTTCTTACCCGTTGGAGAGCATGTAATGCTGCTGAAGAGACATAATCAGAAATGTTGGTTCTGCTAAGGCATGAGCATGTGTGAACTCAATAGAAGTCCTTTTTGTGTGACCTCCCCACTAATGCAGCCCTTTGGTTTAGAGAGGATTTCTTCTCCTTGGCAATAAAGTAAGCTACTCACAGAACTGTTGTTACTGTTATTTCTACTTCTGGAGAGAAGCCAGAATAATGACAGAAAGTGTAAGGTTGTTACTTTTAGGTGGTTTGCTTTGTATGGAGTGAGAAAAGTAACTTTACCAGTTTCATGCAGCCTAGCAGCCTTCATATTCAAAACAAATAATGACCTTATGTTTCTCCCAGCCAGTGTGTTTAAACCCAGACCAAACCAATTGGCTTGTCCAGCTGACACTTTTAAGGATAATTCACATCAATTAATCATTAAAAGGAGATGGGGCAATGAAATAGATTCAGTCTTAGTCTGTGCAAAAGCTTCTAAAGGTTTTGTAGTCACTCCAGTCAAGTTGGCACATTGGATGTCTATCAAAAGAAGAGATGTGAGCCATTGAGAAATGAATCTCATCTTTGAAACAAATCTGTTCCATTTTCTTTCCCCTGAGTGCAAAAAGCATCTTAAAAGATTTAACTTCTGTTTCTTTGTCACTTTTATAGCTCCAAAATGCTAGATAAGTGTTCTTGAACTTCAGTAAAACTCTGTGAATGTTACTGAATTTCGAGTGGTGGAAAGAAGATTCTGATGAGAAATACTTTGCTCCCATCAGCTTCCAGAAGTTTTGGTCCTCATTTAAACCTGCTCCAGTCTTTGATCTGGCAGATGGACTGGAAGCCTCTTGGCATCTGATATTAACCTTTTTTTAATTTCTGCCACTGTAAAAATTTTCTGTAAAAACTGTTGTACTTGCTGCTTTCCTTTCTGCTGCTGGAGAGAGCAGGTTATTGTGAGACCTTGACTTTAGTTAGGACCTAGATCTGAACTTCAAAACATCATGGAATAGAGGGAGGGGAGATTTCAAAGCTGAGATTTCCAGAGCATTTTGATTGCTGAGAATATTGCTAGCCAAATCTTTGTTGTTGTTTATAGAGGCTTGTCTTACCTAAAATGTATATAATTCTGTAGTAAATTCTTAGAATAGTGCAGTCTCACAAATGTTTCAATTTTTACATCTTTTAGTTACAATTCAGTGAAAAATGATTCTGCCTGTCACAGGTAACTATTTTCCCTGTGATGTTTGAACTTCCATTATGACACTCATTACATCATGTAATATAGAGAGTTCTTGGTAATTACATTTTGATAAATACACATTTCATGTTCATGACATTATACAAAATAATTTGCCTTTAACTCTTCCGTTTCTGCCTTGTTTTTATTTCACTGCAATGTCAATCACCTCCATATTGCAAGTAGGATTTTATTATTCCTGAGCAGCTTTCTTTTTATGGAATGTATGTGAAAAAAGAATACAGTTTTGTAACTTATATGTTCATATTTGTCATATACACAGATCAGTCTTTGTGGTTTCATTAAAATAGTCAGGAAAAGCATGAATAGGTGCCATTGTACCAAATAATAGTTTTAGTTTATATCCAATTACAATTTTTTATAAACTTGTAAGGGGGGGATTGAATAGATTTGCTAATCTCAGAGGTATTTTCCAACTTAAATGATTCTATGATCAGAACCTCCTGTTTGCATATCAATTCTATTCAAGCAAACCAGTGTGAGTGGAGTTTGTGTGTTCTAAGCAGGAGAAAGTCCCACTGATAGAGACAGGTGTGATGTGGAATCAGCTGAAGCTTAGCCTGGTGTTTGCCCATCTCTGGAGAGGGCTGGGCAGCAAAGTTCGTGTTCTGTATTTAGTCCTTGGAGCATTAAAAGGTGTTCATTCCCCAGTTGAGTACAAAGATAGATAAATCCCTGTATGAGCAGAATCCCTTAAATCCTTATGAAAGGTCAGGTGGAATAATGCAAGTTGCCTCGAGTACTCACTGTTGTTTCCCAGCATTTTCTGCTCATCCAGATCTGTTGAACTGTTCTATAACTGGCAAGGATTCACATAATGTTTGTCCCCCATTAATTTAGCAGGAAAATATTGTTGTGGCTTCTCAGCTTCTAGGTTTTTAAGGCTGTCCCTTTGCTTTTGCTGATTGCTTTCCACTCTCAGATCATTCACAAATGAGGCCTGATACCTCTGTGCTGACAATGTATGAAAAATTCTTGTGTTCAATACCCCATGTTTGGTTTTGAAATCTTTGTTCCCAGAGAACCAAGTTTCCCTCAGCTCTGTCCATTAACAGTAGACCACATTGTATCATATTTATTTAAAAGACCATGGGAATATTGTTATCCAAACTAGCAAAATTGGAATATGTTCAATCCAAAGAGATTTTCTTCTCTGCATTCAAAGCATCAAAATTTTTCTTCCATCAAAACATAACAATTGTTGTGAATGATATCATAATTCTGAGAACTGCTTAAGAGCTTCCACTTTAAAACTGTAATGGGCCAGGCAGACAGAAGAGAAAAAAGGCTAAAAGCATAAATTGAAGATAATCAATGTGAATAGACCTTACCCATTGTGCAGTTTGAATAGGATAAGCGCATATTATCTGGCATAATTGGTTCATGTGATTTTCTAATTGAAGAGAAGAAGTAATTAGAGCCTAATTGAAGCAAAGTAACACAATGTCTGTCAGCATTTCTCCTTCTACCACATATTATATTATTACCTGTCATCTTTTACTTTAGTGGGAGTGAAAAAATGAGGAAAAAACACCAATATGAAGCCTTTGGAGTTTACCTAGTCAAAGCAAAAGTACAGATAAAAGACACTAAATAAAAGCAAATAGGGCTGACATTAACTGGGTGCTTTTAAACTAGGACTGTTCAGTTTGCTTAATTAAGAAATGAATTGCCTTTGGTAAAATGATATTATAAATCCAGTCTTATTAAATATTAGAAAAAGACTATTTAGAACTTGTTTCATTTGATTCAGGGCTCTGTACTTTCTTTTTACATTTCTAACTGAAGAACTTTGCAGTGACAAATAAAATGGTTGCTATTTTTGGCAAAATGGCAGAAAACATTGTTTCAGCCCTTTCTGCTGGCTTTTTCTTTTTTTTTAATGAACTACATTATTACAAAACTGTCTAACATGAGAACACCAATTGCTTTCAGTGCAGAAAACACAATGTATTCAGAAGTTGTTTCGGAGATGCTTTGAATAAAAAGAGAGGAATTTGCAGGTTTTCTCTGTCTTAGGAACAAAAATATGTTTTAAATATTTTTGATTCTCAGAAGAGAGAAAGGGCCTGAATGATGGATTAGTTTTTTATCACTCTACACCCATAAATTCAGGTGTAACTTGAAAAAGTTTCTTGAGACAATATGCAGTAATCGTTATTAAGGAATGGTGATATCTTAATGGAATAAGAGCTTACATAAAGAAGGAATAATATTTTTGGTAAAGAAGTTGTAACTAATCTCAACTCCCTTGTTGCTGTCATGTATTTAGTGTTGAGTCACTGCCAGTGGAGTGAAAATTAGAGATCAATCACCTTCATGTTGCAAGGCCTCTCAGATTTCTTGCTGGCCACCCTGACATGAGTTATTAACCTATAATGTTGGTAACAGATCTGAGAAGTTCTTGGTTGAAGCAGTGAAAACAATACTGTGAGACAAACCAGCTAAGCATGATTAGAACAAAACAGCCAGCTCACAGCCAGCAAATTCAGGAGGGCTCACTTGGGCATCATTATAGAGTCTAGAACAACTATAGACCAGAAAGGCCGAGAGAGATTGTTAAAAGGATTTTAAAGCTTTTGTCTTTGAGGGGCTTAAATTGATTAAACTGACTTGAAGTGGGTTTTGCTTTTTGTCCTGGTGCTGTTTGAGTTTCAAATAATGCATTTCCTGGTAGAAACATGTTACTTGTGAAAACCATGCTAATCCTGCCTTGGTGCTGGGTAGGTTTGTACTGCACATCAGAAAGTTAAATTTTATTGAGGACAGTGAGAGATAGTGGAGGAAAGTCTGAGTAGCAAAGTTGGGTGAAGGTATGCAGCACTATACTTAGTTTGAGAATATATAGAATGGGATGGTTTTGCTTGGAGCTAGGCAGGGAAATAAAACAATAGTTTGCTTAAAGAAAAAGAAATTAAAGTTCTCAATTTTTCTGTTGCTGTTCCTTAAAAATTTTGGGAAATGTCTCTGTTTTTTGATGAAATCTGATGCAATTCCTAGCTCTGCTTATGCCCTGAAAGAAATAATTTTTATGGAAAGGCTTTGTGTGGAGTACCTTTTATATTTGTTCTCTGGTCACAACTTGCTGGGCAGCTGCCTAATATGTCCTGGAAAGGTTAGAAAGATGTGGCCCATAGGCATTGTCCTCAGTTTGGTGCTTTCTGTAGGGAATTCTGACATTACAGCAAAGATATTGTGGGCAAGGAATAATAGTCTGGTAATGAGTGAAGGCCAGAGCTGCATAAATTTATTATACCTGAAGTTTTGCCTGCCAAATTCCTAAGGCCAAGCAAGATGTGTTCATTTGGGAAAGCTGACATAACATTCTTTCCTTCTGATTGAATTTGGTTCACTTCCCATGAGAGGAAAGATTTAAGTTAGGCTCTCTAAATTCTTGGAGAAACTAAGTTTAAATTTGGAACTAAAACTTCAAGAGATTTTTGGTTCATAATGTTCCTTTCACCACATAGCATCCAGAGTCTTCCATCATTGCCATCAGGGCTACCTTTTAGCTTTTCACATGTATTCACTTTCCCACTTTCTGATGTGACATTGTGGGTAGGATCTGTTACCCTCCCATCTGCTGCTGACCACCACTGGGGCCAGGCTCATTCCTGAATGTCATTTACTATTCTGAAATGCATGATTAAGAGTGAGGCTGTAAAACTGCTTTGCTACATTATGTTGCCTTTTTTATGGAGGTGAGAAAGAATTAAATTTTTAAAATAAAACACTTCATATGAAAGTAGATATTAAAATAGTAATACCTCCAGATGCTGGCACTGTCAAAGGTGCATCCATTCCATTTATCAGTCCTTTAATATGAGGGCATTTTTCCCCTGTATTGAGTAAATGTGGTGCATTTTGTCTGCATGGAATAAAAATTGGATGTAATGACATGCTTTGCACAAGCTGATGAACACAAAGGAATTAAATCTGTCACCTGGCTGGGTGGAAATTCCCAGTGTGAGAAGCTCTAGCCCTGAGCCAAGCCCCTGATTCTTGCAACACCTCCTGTTTGCTCTGATGGAAAGCATATGTTAACAGGTGAGTGTGGGACATGGGCTTCCCAACCTGGCCAGCAAACACATCTTGCCAGCTGATATCAATTAGCCTCTGCTGCCTGCCTGCCCCCTCCCCACTCTGTGTAGGGCACAGAACCTCCCTAGGGATGAGGTGTTGCAGCCATCTCTCTGACAAGCACTACTGGGGAGGTAAGGATGAGCTCTGTGGGCTCACTGCTCACCCTCAGCCTGCATTCAGCCTGTTCTGCTGTGTATTCCCTTGTGTTGATTAAATTAGTTTGATTAAGCCTGGCACATATGACTGTACACTGCAGTCATACATCCTGGCTGATTGCAATGCCAATATGTGTGTAGCTAAATTCCCTTTTGCTTTACTTAAGCAGTGTGAAAGTTTGACTGAGTTCTATCTTTAATAGCTCTGCAATTTATGTTCATTGACAACAGATGCAAAACAGAATGAAATTCAGATTGCAGTGAGCAGCCTCTCTCAATCTCTGTACTTAATTAAATGGTTCTTCTCAGGAACACTAAATATGAAAAACTTGTTAGCACAGGAGACGAGGCTACCCATGTATTTTGTAGGCTGTGCACACTGCGAGCGAGGTTCTGATCTTTGTGTACAGTCTTTTTTTGTTTGACAATACGTGTCAATAAGTTTTTGCCACCAATGCCTTCGGTTCTCCTTGAGGTATGCTGAGCTGGTGTTGGAATGTGTGCTTACTTTAAATGCATCTCTGCAATGTTGGCCTCAAGCGTGAGTGGAAAAGTGTAGAGATCAAACGGGTGTCATCTGAACATTTTTCATCTAATTCTTGCAAAGCCTGAAACTCCATTGTTGTAGAGAGTAATGTGGAAAGAGTAATCTCCAGCAAAGTCAAAGGCCAAACTGTTTTTATTTTTCAATACAATGAACCGCATTCATTTGGAAATTGATGGAAAAATTAAATTAAGCATTTGCATGTACTGTAGATTGATGGAGGTCATGTTTCCAGCTTGCTCTACAATTACTTACATTGCAGACATCCTCACAAAGCAGATAAATGCTGTAGGTAATACTGCTTAGGGCAGATGTGACAAGGGGAGTTGTTTGAATCTATCCATAATATTTAAGATGTATCTTTTGATTTTAAAAATGCCAAGAACCAAACCTGGAGCCTTGGAGCAACCTTTTGCCCCCCATAGATTGTCTTTTCATGCAGCTTTTATGCATAGGAAAGGCTTGGAGGTATTTTGTGCTTACTCAGTTACAAGATGTACAGTTTGACCCTGTTCTTTTTGTTAATAATTAAAAGGGGAGAGAGTGACAGAACCTAATAACAATGATTGGATTATAAAGATCTTCTTTATGAGTCTTTCCCATCTCTCTCTCTCTCTCTCTCTCTCCCCCAGTGCAAAAATTAAGAGGAAACAAATTACCAGGAAACAAAACCCAGAAAACAGGATGAAAAGAAATGAAGTTTGCATATCTGAAGTTGTGTGTGTGCTGTGTGTGAAGGAGAAAACTTGCAGGCATATATCTATAAATATAGTCTCCTGACTTTCTCTGATTGAGTACTCACCTTGTAAGGCTTGAGAAATATGAATTCTCATAGTATTGTATATTGTTTTTCATGCTGAAATAAGTGCAGTAATTATAAATTTTGTGGAATCTTTGAGGCTTGGGTTAGACCTTTAGGAGTAGAATTTCAGTCTAGCCTCTAATATGCTACCATAATACTGAGGTACAGTCATATATTTAGCCATTTGTATGTGATAGACTTGTGTTAGCATGTGCAAAAAAATGAAAGCCAATATTTGAAAATCAACTTCTCTGTTATTCTGCAGTAAGATTCCATTTCTGTTTTATATTGTGGTACAGTAGTAAGTTAAAATACATGCCAACAATTACTTGAAAAAATTTCAGTTTTGCTTAAGCTACCATTGTTGAACTATAAAACAGTGAAGTGAGGGAGAAAGAGGAAAGAGTCTCAGTGAGAAGACTACTCAATGCAAAATAGAATTCAAAGTAAATGTGTTTACCTGTATAGATGTGTTAAATGTGTTAAAAACAACCAGGAGGAAAATGTTTTGGAGTGATAAACCAAGGCTGAAAACATGTGCTACAGCACTTTTTTTCAGCAGTCCTAGAGAAGGAAAAGGAAAAAAAAGCCTTGAAAACATCGGAGTGTGCTGTATGGCTGCAGAACCTAAGGCAAATGGATGCAGGAAGGCATTACATGAATAGGGAAAGAGAAAGATTCAAAGAGGTTTGTATGTAAGACTTGGGTTGGAACTAATCTAGAATCCTACTGTGCAGGAAAAGTATTAGAAGAGATGCTTAAAATGGTGAAAAAAACCCTCAGAGATGGTGACCATTAGCAATATTATCAACAAATGTTTTCTCAAATAAGATTATTTCTAGTATTTGTGTACCTTTGCTTAATTTTGGTTTCCTGACACTGGGACTTCTCTTTTGGCCTTGAAGACTTTTCTTTTCCAAATCTGTTACTCATTTATGTACAGACTGCAATTACAGTTTACATCTTAGCCTCTTGTTCAGGTGCAGATTCTGCTCTACATTGGTAATTGTGTAGTATCTTCCAAATTTTCCTTATTCTTGAGGCTCTTCTCCTTTCTAATTTATTAATAGCACTTCTGGACTCTGGATATTAAAACTCAACACTAATTACTGTAATGCCAAACTAAGGGAAATAAAACTTTTTGATTCCATCTTGCTGTTTGCTGCTTTCAAACATTTTAGAACCAGATTCTTGGCAGCAGCATTGTTTAGGATCCATACTTGGCTGGAAATGACAATGACGCTGAAGGTCTAGTCACAACTTGTGCCCCACAGTCTGCACATCTACACACTGTTCCCAGATAAATTGCTTTAATAGTGACATGTGTGCTCACTGGGAAGCAGACTGTTCAGATTCTCTGCAGCTCCAGGAGGAGTAGGGTGAAGGATTTGGGGGGTAAAGGTTTTGGAGGGTAAAGATTTCCGCTCTAAATAGTATGAAGTAAGGTGATGGAGACCTTAAACTTTAAAAGCTGAAAGTTTTCTGTGCATGAAGCCAAGGTGATGATACATTGCCTGTGTGCCAGTGACTGCCTAATTAGCATGCATAGTTACTGTAAATGACTCCCCTTCTGCTCCATTTCAGGCCAATTTGGTGGCCTAGTGGTGTCTCAAAACACCACCAGGGAACTTTCAAACAACAACACCCCATCAGCAAACACCCCTGAGCTGCCATTTCTGCTACAAGTGAAGGAAGCAAAGGTTGTTTAAAAATAAATAACACAACATTGTAGGTAATGTTATGCAAATTGATTTTAGCTCCGTGCACTCCCAAGGATTTCCTGGTTTGTCTTCCAAGACTGAAGCAGGTGCTTCTTGGAAATGTGTTTCCCTTCCTTGGTTTTTTGAGGGGGGAGCCTTTGCTTCAAAATGCAAAATTAGAATGATAAACTGTGTCCTAAACTTCACATGAATGAGAGGCTTTAATGAGATTCTTATTGGTTCTTATGGAATGTCTCATACTGCTGTTGTTACTGGAACTTGTCTCCTGTACCCCCTGCATTAAGTCCTTAAAGAGAGAGGCAGAAGACTTTCCCAAAAGATCAGGTGTTTTCTGCTGTGATGGACTGCAAAAATAAACTGCAGAAGAGTGCAGATACATGGATTTGTGTGATCAAATGCATTTGGATTGCTTTGTGGTAACTTCATTTTGTTTCCTCCCTGTGTGTGACAGTGTCCCAGCCCCACAGAGGGCCATGTGTTCAGCTGGACTGTGTAAAACACTGAGTAGCCTGCACTAAAAGCAGCTGGAGAACTGAACTCCTTGATACTTAGCTCCTGCCTTTTGTGAGATTTGACTTGAACAGTAACTCAAATAAATAATGCAAGTCTATTGCCTTTGTTGTCTCTGGATATGAAGTCTTGTTGCAGAATTACCTTATACCCTTCTTGTCTTGAGTTCTGCTGGAAGGGACAATCTTTCAAAGAAAATAGAATAGGAAATGCCCAGACTCTTTTTCCAAGGTCTTTATCCTGATATGAGGTTGCATTAACGGCACTTTGGGACTGCTTTTAAAAGTATGACAATTTTAATGAGTAAATAGAAAGCTGGACAGGACTGTCTGTGAAATTACTTTCAGTTTGTTTTATTTTATTATATAATCTAAGCTACATGGTTAAAGGTAGTGTGTATTATTTGCTGTTTCATATTTGGCAGTGGCTCAGAAAAAAACACAGCACAACTTGAAAATACAGTTTTATGGGGTTTGTTGTTTTCAGAAAGTGACAAAACTTGCCTCTCAAAAGTTCAGCCTCTGTATTAATGGATGCCTTTTTAGATACAGGGAGATCTTTTTGTATGATGTTTCAGAAACTCTGAAAAGGCCAGGGGGACTGATAAGGTATGGAGGGGTGTGCTCATAAGTATATAATTAGGCAGTTACAAAATGAACAAAGTCAAAGAGAACATATGTGTAATCATAAATTCTAAAAAGCCAAGGAAAAATTTGGTTCAGATATTTGTGAATGAAGAACCAAAGTTGCTGCTTCTGGATTTATAGCATTTTGTTTAATTGCTCCCAACATGCTGAAAAGCTAGAATAAAACAAGAGTGCTATTGCTAGTATTCTTGGGCCTTTTCCAGACACAAGTCTAGGCAGCACTGATCTTTAATTTTGTTTAGAGAAATATAACCCTGGAGTCAATTAGTCAAAATTTAAACTAATGCAGAAGAGAACAAAATGTGTCCCCCAATGACAGAGCCAAATGACACTTAAAAATAGCCTAAGTTTGGTAAAACCATGCTGTCTTTCATCTCCTGCATTATTAGCATTACAGTCATAGGGTTTTCATATGTTTTATGCCATTGGAAATTTACAGCTGGATCTGGCTTTAATTTATTTTTAACTTATGCGTATCTACAGGTGGCTCTGAATTTGGCCATTCTGTGTTGTTTTTACTTCAGTAGCTGTTTTTTTTTTTATTTTCTTTTTTTTAATGGACTAAAAAATAAAAGTCCCAGTTTCCCACTTAGCACTTTTAAGTCTCAAATTCCCTTTCTGTGTTACAGACTGGAGTTTTTCAGATCATTCTCCTCTCTGTCTTGATCACTTTGTTGCCTTGAAATACAGAAGAGCCAGTGATCTTTTTTCCCTTTGACTCACATATGGAGGCTCTGGGGACAACAGAGGAAATTATGCTGGCAGCTTAATACAGATCCATCAGTAAGACTTGGTATTGATAGCATGCATGGAATGAGTCTATTAAAAAGTCAAAGAATAGCATTTATGAAAATACAGCACTTACAGCAATATTTTGCCTTAGCATCAACCAAGAAATATATTCATGTAGAGCGACATAACATTCAGTGGAGTGGAAAATAGTTTATGTAAAATTGTCCTGACTATGAAATTGTATCAATACGCGGGAAAAAGGGAGATATTTTTAAAGGTAAGAAGCAAAGCTGTTCTGTTGCTTCATGTAAAGGCTTTTAGATGTGATAAAATTACTTTAGACAGCTAAGCAAAAAAGATAATTTACAGGAATTACCAAAGAAAACAAGTCATAGGCACTGTGAAGAGAGGTTGCATTAAGGTCAGGACCTCATAAATGATCATGACAGAAAATCGTATGCTCTTTTTGTCTGACCTGCATGAAATATCCATGTCTGCCCTAACTCATAAATGATATTAGGTCTGCAGCCTGACTCATTCATAAACCAGTCTCTGATAATCCTCTGATGGATGGTGATGATTCCCAATGATGAGAAGATATTTACAGTCTGGTGTTTTGGGTGCTCCTCATGCAGATAATCTCTTCTCACGGAAACAGGGGAGTGCAACACGACAAAACTCTTCAGTGAAACAGGTTTGATTCCTGCCCAAACCTTTCTGCCCCTGGGGATGTGTGGGAGGCCAGAGAGGTCTTTCAAGCCCGAGTTCTCACTGTTCTTCCCAGTGCCATTGGAGCTGTGGCTCTGAGATTCTTGTCAGCTGTTGCCATTGGTCTTCAAGAGCATAAAAAAGAAGATACAGAGTGGTTACTGCGGCCTCAGGCTTAGGCTGTGTGGTTGTCACTCTGTTCACTTGCTTTTTCCCTTTTGACTGGGCCTGGAGCCAGATCCCCAGACTTTCATCTCTAAAGAGATGGTGCTGGAAGGGCATGGATGCAAGCGTAAAGGATTATGCACTCAATTACTTGTAGCCAGATGGTTTCTGTGAACCACAAAATCCCTTCCAAAAAGAGGAGGGAAAGGTGGGTGTGGTGTTTTTTAAAATATCTTTTAATATCAAAGGCCATTGCTCTATATCTGTAATTATTAATACAGTGGTCTTGAAAGAGATTTTTACCTTAAAAAAACCCCTCAAACTAACAAAACCTAAAATTATACCTCTATCTTTCTAGCTGTTAAAATTCTGTGGTCTATTACAAAAGCTACAACTGTCAGGAAGTTCTGAGTTCCAGCATTATGCAGTTTGCCTGCCCTGTTTTTTACTGGCCTTTACCATGCACAGCTTACAGTGGATAATTTTACTTGGAAATGCTGGTTAGCTCAGTGTGGAGCCAGCTTTCCAAAGCTTAGGACAGGACCCAGTGATTTTATACCAAAGACCTAGTTAATCTCTTTCTGGGTTTAAAAACAAACCCAAAAAGCTCTTTGAACTTGAGACCCATAGAAACTGCTTTTCCCTGTTGTATCAGCCATATAGACAGGAGGGTTTCCTGATACCCTGTCTATATTCTAAATCTTTGTTGAATGAACTTTTACATGTTTTCTGTTATTACGTGACTTTGTAGGGTACTTGACCTATGACTTCTTTGAGTTGCATGAGCACAGAGTCCAAACGGTTCCTTAGTAGAGTTAATTTTGCAATGTTCTGATTATCTCAGAAGGTTATATGAAGCTCCAGAAATATGTCTCATGTTAGTATTTTCTCTAATTGGCCAGTAAGTGGGAAATCAGAGGTACTCAGTCTGAGTTTAGGTAAATTATCTGTGTGTCTTGGAAATCTTCAGTGGCTGCCTTTCATTTCAGTGGTTTTTCCTAGACTTTGCAGTTTCTTTTGCTGGTTAAAAGAGGAGAATTACCTGTACAGACACCAAATGTCTGGGCTGAATGTGAAAAAGGCTTGAGGGATCAGCAATGAGTCTTGCTAAAATAGAGGATGTGTCGCACAGAGATGAAAAATAACTTCATTTTTGGTAGAGAAATACATTGCTCAGCAAAACTCTAAAGTTTTTTATTCTGAGTTCTGCAATCTTAATACAGCAATGTTACCCTCCATGAGTTGATCTCTGGATGCATTCAATAACAGGACTTAGAGGTGGCTGTCCTGTTACACTGAAGTGATTTTCTATTCTGGTAGTGGCCAAGTCTTTAAACACCTGGACATAATCTCTGTTTGAAACTGTGCACTGCAGCCACCAGGACTGAATGATTCAGCAGTCAGCTCATTGTTTTAATTTGACAATAACCTCACTTAAAACAGAGCTTTATCACACTGCATGCCAGGTATTTCGATCCAAGAAATCTTTTGTGAAAATTTAGTAATTCTTTACTGGCAGCTTAAGCAAAGGGATGGGAAAGTGGACTCATTGTCTGTGCTCACATGGCACCAACTTTCATGTCATAAGAAGTACTATTGTAACTTAAAATCTGCCTCTGGTGAATGCACATTCTTTGCAGGCTGCTCCTGGATATGGCTGTATAATGCAAAGTAATCTTTTTTTTTAGGCATTGAATAGTTTTGTATATATATATATATATATAATTTCCTCCATTGCACATACTTTGTGGATCTGGCATTATTACATTAATGCAAACATTGTTGTACCTAATGGTGCAAAGAAAATGCAAAATTCTCTTCCCACTTATCCTCATCAATATGGTCAAACTGAGAGCAAGGGCTGGGTTATATGCGAACAACCTAGACTGTATTTCCCTTCAAAGGTCTCAAGCCAAAGGCAGTTTTAGTGAAGTAGGTGGGCCAGTCAGTAGAGAAAGAGATTTCTTTTGCCTTTGGTGTGGTTTTTTTTGTTTGTTTTTAGAGGTTTTTCATAGGTTAAGGGGGAAATCAAATTGCTAGGTTTGTTAGAGGGAGATGAGAAGGAGCAGTTGAAAATATGGAGATGGCAATTGCTTTGTTTTTCTTGGACAGTAAGAGGCCTTCTTACACCCTCAAAATGATGTGATGGGTCTGGGTTGAAGTATTTAGAGTGAATTTGATACAGCCATCCTTGGGAGCAGGACAAATGTTGTTGCAGGAATCAAGGTGTCTCCACAAATTGATTACATAAAATTTTCTGTAGAAGGGAAGGTGGGGAATGGAGTCAGATCAATAACATTGTTAAGATCTGACTTTTCAGGGCTGCTCAGTGTTCTGAGCTTGTACCAGACCTACAGAAATCATGTCCTTTGTCTGGTAGCTGGGGCACCTCAGAACATTTTCCTGCTCTGTTATTTACAAACCCTCATACTAGTGATGATGACAGCAAGGAACATGTTTGGTGATGAGTAACCAAGAGTTTGAAATAGTATGGAAAATTATGAAACCACGAGAAAAAGGCTGTTCCTACAGAAAAATTGGTGATTACAGCATGTATAAAAAGTTGTCCCCAGAGAAAAGCTAGCACCGATTCACTCTTGCTTTAACCTTCTGTGTTGAGTGCAAAAAAAGCTCAAGGTACAAACAGATTGGGAATTAATTGGCGTAATTAACGTTTTGCAACAGTAATGACTTCTAATCAATACTTTATGCAAATAGCTTTATTGACGTGCTGAAAAATGGGTGCTAGTTGCATTTGGATAGAAAAAAAATACAACCCACTTTAAAGTCCTAATGAAATTCAAACCTTACAGCTCAGGTAAAGTCCTGACCATATCTTTTTCAAGGTAAAAGGAAGATCCTTTAGTGACCTACTTAATTAAAATGGCTCTGATACAGCTGCTGACTAAACTTCATGAAATGAGGTGGCTGGAGGATGAAGCACATCCTCCTGCTGACTGTTCCCTCTGTTAAAACACTGTGTTTTATCATGTTAACAAAGCAAAACAGAGAAACTGTCTTGATCCATCCTGATCCAAGCTTGCAGCAGTGAAACCTCTTCCTGTGGTGGGTGTATTCTGGGGGACTTGGTTCAGATGTCAAAGAAGTGAATGGGATATCAAGAAGCTTTTCAAGGCCAGAAGGAAACAGATACCAGCCTTTTTTTAGATGAGTGAGTGGAATCTGACTTCTTTCTCAGTCTCTAGAAACCACCTTTGAATTGTTCCTCTTTTTTTTTTCCTTTCTGAAGTTGTATTTAGAATGGGTAGTTTAGTGACCACAAAAGGTTAGATAGGACCGCCAGCGTTTCCACACTCCAGACTTCAACTTTGTGGCAAACAATAGCTTTAACATGTGGCAAACAATAGCTTATTTGCCCAGTGGTTCCATTTCTTTGCTCTTTTGAACATGAATTGGAGATTGGGAGGCATAAAAATGCAGTCACTGCTTAAGTCAAACACTTCCTGAATCATCTATTTGGATGAATGATGGAATTAAAAAGAAAAATCTTTGAGCCTTTGTGTTCAGAAGTAGCAGGAATGCCTTTGAAATGATGGTTTGTAAACCTTCAGACGTAAGGAGCCCAAAATGTCATGGAATTAGTTCTTTGCCAGAAGAGATTATCATGCTTTTATGGATGAACTTCATGATCTTAAGGGTTTTTTCCACCCTGTATGATTCTAAGAAATACATGTCAGGTCTTCAGTTTGGGTGTTAATGGATATCTTCTCACAGGGGACAGGAGGCCATCAGTGACAGGCATTCCTCAATGCAGACTGAGGACTGTGACAAGTCAGCACTGAGAGATCTTGGAAAATACTGTGCTGGGAAGGTTGTATCACTGCCTTTTGTGCTAAGGCTACACTTGACCGACAGAGAAGAAAACAGTGACAGAGTAAATGAGCAAAAATTTTACATGTACAGTGTTTGTCTTGTTTTTAGAGATGGAATAAAAATGTGGTTTGTTATGTTTTTTGTATTCTCAAATGAAAAGTCACCCTATGTTTGGAAAGCTCAGAGGGCTACGGGAGTTTGTCAATAATGTGTTGCTGGTTTTGTAAAACTTGCAAGGCCTTTTGGCGAGTCATAAAGAAGCATTAACCTTTTCAAGAGAGCCTGATAAGCAAACTCCCTTAGTCCTCAAAGAGGAGGCAGTTCATGCCAGGTATTGGCCAAAAATAGCTGTTGGGATTTCACACAGTAAGCATGTGTCTCATCAGCATTCTGCAGCCCTGCCAAAGTTTGCTACAGCATGAAGGAGAAAGAAACAAAGAAACATAAGGAGAGAAGGGGGGGAAAGGAAGCTAATGAGAAGAAAAATTGCTTTTTAGCTGTTCATTGCAACTATTTTGGTTTCCCAGTGAACCTGAACAGCATCTTAGGTGATAATGTGGGGAAGCTAGCATTTCTGGCACATGAACAGGACACATTTGCAGTTTGGATGCTCTGGAAAGAACTAGTTTAAGTATTTGCCGAACAGTGACAGAATGGAGTTTCTGTACTTTCCAAATGTCTTGCTGAACTGGGACCTCAGTCTGACTCCAGTGGTGAACGTGCCCCCCAAAATTGTGAGTTTTCACCTTGGACTGGACCACGCTCCCATATCAATGAAGGGTTCACACTTCATATATCTGTAAAAATCTGTTTAACTGTTTTGGGAGTATAAAACACTTTGAAGTGGCTGTAAGCGTCATATGGTACAAGACCTTCTTAAATGACAATCAAACAAAAGGTAATTCTATTTGTGTGATTTAGTAGGGTTCTTTTAGCACTGGACATTATAAAGTGTAGTTGTTTGAGAGAGATGTTCAAAGGAAACTTGAGAAGACTCCTGCTTGGGTTGGTCTTCATGTGATAATTGCTTTCACTGAGTCATTTAGAACAGCAGGCAGCTCCTCTTCCTCTGAAGAGCCCCTCTCTCCTTTGCAGTGACAAGGTTCTCCCTGGTTTGCTGGGGCTGACAGAAATTCTGCTGAAGTCAAGGTGTTAAACTCCAATCCTCAGAAAGATGCCAAGGTGTGTGTGTCACACCTTTTGAAGATGGAAAGATGGGAGGTTCAGAAAGTCACTTAGCAGGACATGGGTGGCAGCCACACTGCCATTCCCATTTTCCAAAGGAAGCGATCCCTGGTAGTTTTTAAATTTTTTTGTGTAGCTACAGCTTTCTCTTCACACCTGTTCTCTCACACTTCATGTTCTACCAATAATTTTGAATTAAGAGGTTAGAAGCACAGTGGTCTCAAAATATTAAGTTAGATATTTGAAGAAAACAAGCATTCCTAGTGCCCTGCCATAGCCCAAGACCAGTCTGCAGTGCACTCCTCATCCCATAATGAAGAGTCTTTCTGACCTCCAGGAGAAACTTGTTTGGTGCATGACATAAATGAGCAGGATACAAATGTTTGGGAACATTACTTGACCTCCAGTTTCCAGAACTGTTTGTCTGCAGACAGTGGAAGTATTGTGCTGCTTATTGCAGGAAGAATAAATTAATTTTTCTGGCTTGTAAAGGTCCTTCACAGCTACAGCTATGATGTTTGCTATCACACTGTGTCCTTGAGTGATGGTAATACAAGTTCTAAAGTTTTGTCTGCACTTATGGTTTAAGAAGGATCAGACTGAAAGCAAGATTTACAGGTTCTAAAGCATGTATGCAAAAATTCAGTTGCTCAAGGGGCTCTTCTGCTTTGTCCTCAGCACAGCATAAATTGTCAGAAAGATGGGATCCAACTGAAGGCTCTAAAGTTTCAGCTTTGTTGAAAGAGAAAGTACAGAAAGCTAAAAAACCTTTTCTGGGGATGCCTTTGATATAGCTAAGGAAGTGGAGACTGCTCTGTATCTACCTGAATTCTACTTCAGAAAAAGATGAAATATATCTACCCTTTGTACCTGCAACAGACACAAAACTAAAATCTAGGGAGTCTCTATAGGCTTCAGGAATATTCTTCAGTCCATTTACCAGCTTAGCCTCTTATTCGTTTTCAGACTTCCTTTGTATTTGGCTCAAAAAAAAGGTGGCTTAAAATCAAAATACTTTAAATACTGTGCCTCAGTAACTTGCTGTGTATGTGTTGTGTGAAACTTCCCTTCCACAGGATTATGGCCACATGAAGGCAGGCTGGAGTTTCTGCTGGGTTGTGTCATGAAATATCTTTACTTTCTGTAACACTTTTGACCACTGACAAGTGACTTTTTTTCTGGCATGCCTTCTGCTTTATCTTTAATGTGGAAGCATGTAGTAAATATTCTGATGGCAGGGCTAGGAGTGGGGCTTCTAAGTCATTTTGATACTTTTGGTGTCTTTGAAGCAATGTTGTTTGGCTCCTATTTATTCCTGCAGTGCTTATCTGTGCTTTCATCAGATTCACTCTAGGAATAATAGCCATATTAATGGCATCAACACTTTTCTAAATCAATGAATCCCCTTGAATTCTCTTGGGAGGAGGCAAAAAGGAGGGGAAGGACAGCAAACTCAAAAATAGAACTTTGAAAATAATTAGCTTGAGACCATAAGGTGAGAGAAACCTGGCAAACTGCCAACATAGAGTATTTTGTAGCCTCTAGAGGGGTGTCAGGCTGGGACATGGTGCTTATGGGGCAGAACCTGGGATTGTGAGTGGCCATTTAACAGACAGAATAGAGTGTTTCCTGTGTCCAGGCCCGGGGCTCACAGAAGCAAATCAAGGCAGTTGGCAGAACAAGGTGTTTCAGAGAGATTCCACATGTTTGTGGTCTGTGAACATTTGTTTCCCTGAGCTGCAAAGCTGAGTGAGGAACCACCAAGCATTGCAATGGAGACAAACATGTAGGAGAAGCAGCATTTGGGAGACCTAAAAGCTGATCTCCCTTCTAGAATCCTCATAGCTTGTAACCAGGCAAATCCTTCCTTCTACTCTTTTGTTCTGTGGCCTTAAATTGCAATAGCAGTCATGAAACCTTCACGGTTCACTTTATGCTGTCGGTTCTTTTATTTGTCTTTAGTTGGGCTCTGGGAAATAACTCTAATTAAATCACTTCTACAGTGAACCTCTGTCTCCATTTATCTCTGAGAATTCCTCTTTGCACCTTCCAACAGTGCAGCTGGACTGAGTGCATTTTTCCTTTCCTCCATTCTGATGAGTGAGGTTGAGAACAGGCATTTAAATGGCTGAGCTTCTCCAGCCCTTGGTGGGATTCCTGCTGCTGCACAGGATTCCCCTCCCACTCCACGTTTGTTGCCTGTCCTGTGTCAGCCTCATGTTTAAAATGATCTCAGACCTCGTCCTCCCTCCTCAGAGCAAGAGTAGTCACTGCATCTTTGAAGAGGTTTCACTGGCCTGAAGTAGAGATTTGAAGAAGGGTTGGGTTTGTTTGCACCTTAGGTGGTATAAAATGAGGTCAGGCAGTTATGGAAGAATTTAGGACTTTATAAATAATTGGTCATGTAATGAAGGTGTTACTCTGTTCCATTAGCTAAAGGTGTGTGGAACAGTTGGCTTCATGATGCTCAGTGTCCAATTGCAAAATGCGCTTTGAAATGTAGAACTTTATTCAAAGTTTCCAAGTAATTGTGTCCATTGCCTTGTTTTACAGTGGCAGTTAAAATGCTTCAAATAGCTTAAAAAACAATAACAACAGACAATATATAATTTTTTTCCCCCTAAGTGTTTATTAAACCATTGTGTGCTTTTCTTTTTATAACAAATATGTGAACAGATCAGAGATGGTAAATACTAAGGTCTGCTTCAGAGAAAAAGAACATTAATATGGTGGACTGGTTTAGAAATGGATATCTTCTGACTGATAATGAAATTAGACAATGCAAATCAAGTGAAAAAGAATTAGAGCTGATGCCTGGCAGGCTAGTTGTTTACAAGATTCTTCTGTGTGCTCTAATGTGTGGAGTATTTTTGCCAAGGCTTACTAAATGATGAAATGATACTGCAATTAGAATTAAGACTGGCAGGGACATTTGTTAAAATTCTGCTATTTGTTCTCCAAAACATAATCAATTAAAAAAAAGGCCTTTGAAAATAATGAGAACAAATGAGAAGTCAGGAAGTAGCCAAGTAATCACTTGGCTGGTTCTGTTTAGAGAAACCGGAAAATTCTTCCCAGTCACAATTAAAAATTAAATTACACAAATTAGGTCCTCTGTCCTGCAAGTCGTGGGTGGATGTGTCTGAAAGAGAGAAATAGCTGTAAAACTGCCTACTTCTCTGCAGGAGAGAAGCCAATAAAGGTCAGGTTTAACCTTCCCTGTAACCAAAATCAACGTGTTCTGAAAAAACTATCAAAAACCCATTTACTGCTCTAACTATTCGCTATCACCAAGTGAGATCCTCAGAGCTAGCTGATGATTCTAAAACTAATCACAGACCCAATTATATGCTTATAAATATTATTAGCAAATTATTGATTTGCATAGCCCGAGCACACAAAGCATCAACCTGGATTAATGTCTTATTGTTCTGGGGATGGTATGAGTAGAATGAAAAAGGCAGAACCCCAGTAAATATTACAGTCTGAAAAGGGTATGTAGAGCAAAACTCTGAAAGAAATAAGGTGGCTGAAGAGAACAGAGATGAGCTGTTAGGTTTGGGTTGGTGTTTGCTTGGTTTCTTTTTCTGTGTGATTGAATATTGAGGCTGAGAGTTTCACTGGCACATCATTCCCTGCTTCCAGGTCACACAGCTTCACTTAAGGACTGAGCAGCCTAGCTGCCAGTAATGAGCTTTTGAGATGTCCTCACAAGCTTGTCTGAGAAAGTCCCTCAGTTTTCTGTAAAACCTACAAGTTTTAATAATTAGTCCAGAATTTGAAGTCAAGTTCTGGAAAGAAAACAAACAATGAGCCTACCATGCCTTGCCCTGCAATTCTTATGCCTAGAGACCAAAATTTGAAGATTCAACCAACTTCAGAAAACCAGACTTGAACCAAATAGTCTGTTGTAAAAAATGGGAGCCTAGAATGTTTTAATATGAGACTTCTAAAAAGCTCTTTAATTTCATTGCTACTAAACTTATATGCAAAGCTTTTGAAGCTAGGATGACTGGCAACAAGATGGATTATTCTATTCACATAGTATAATAGCAATTAAATGTACAGTGAAAGCCTTTACAAGATTCTGCCAAAATTTCTGAAAATATATCGAGCCAAACTCGTGACTAGTGCAACTCCATCTGTGTCAGTGTTCCTGCTACATCTAAGCGCGGAGAGATGATGAGTCATAAGGAAAAGTGTATTTTCAAGGAAAAAAGAGGGAAAATGGGTAATTGTAGTACAAATACGAAGCAAGTTTCTAAAATTGAGTTTGACAAAAAACAGTGTTCTTTGATATTTTCCCAGCTGGTTAAAATTTAACTAGTTTCAGGAGACAGCGTACAGTTTGGTCAGAACTAGTGTAGGGGAGGGGAAGCTTTTCATAAAGAATTGCTAACAAATGGGATTCAACACTCAAGAGGCTCAGATGGCCTATTAATTCTGCTCCTGGCTTTCTTCCAAAACAACTGTGCTTCTCTTAATTCATGGCTAATTTCTATCAGAGATACCAAGAGACCATTTCTTTTTTCGACAGGAAGCATCCACATTGCCTAAATGGATTGGTGCGAGGGGCTTTAGCCAGCAGGCATTGATTGGCTTCTCTCTGGGGCCCCAGGGCTCTGCTCTGACACAGGCGGCAAATGAAATACGACCTCCTGTAAACAGGCCTGAGCTGCTGGGCTTTTGTGGGATCCGGGAGCTAAGGACCTTTTCAATCCCTTTTAATTAATGAAGTGATTTGACTTGACTGAGATTACACTTGCAGGAATGAATTAAAAAGTAATAAAAAGAAATCTCTCAACAAATATGCAACAGGGAGTCAGGACCAAATTGAGAGCGTATCTGATCCCCACTGTATATCTCATTTCTGTGTGCACTTCAGATCAATAGTTTTTAAACGGAGGCTCTTATTTTCCAAGCACTGACATCTGCATGCTTCATTTTTCTTCAAGTGCTTTTGTACAGAAGATTAAAATTATGATGATCTTATATGCCTGGATGATTATTTTAGTCCTTTCTTATCTCTGTTGTGCTAAATCTCTCGATTCCTCAGGATTTTTGACATCTTATCCCAGCCACCTCTGTGCTGTACTTTTCTCCTGTAGCATGGCACGTTTTTAGCTGCACTTTGCTCCATACCTGTGAGCAATGGTCACTGTGTATATTTTGTAGTGGGAATGCAGTCACTCAATGTCACTTCTGATGGGCACACAGTGAGAGTGAATCTGTGCCCAGCCCAATTTAAATGATTCCCCTCTCTATTATGTCTGAAATCATGGCTGCATTTCCCCTCCATCCTTTTCATTGTACTATAAAGCGACATGCTATAGAAATGATCCCAAATTTTCTTGGAGAACTCACATTCTGACTCTGATGGGTATGTTGTAATTTTGGAGATCTAACTCAATGTCACTTGCTTTTTTCCAGTTTCTTTTGAGTTCAGGTGTGATTTAAGTCAGTGCAAGTTTAGAAAAGCTCCACAGTAATAGTGTGGGGCCATTCTGATCCAAGAACTATGGCTTAGACTTCTCCCTGATGTCATGTTTCAAGGTGTCTGAAGTGTCTTTCTCACCAGCTGAGAGGGTGTTTCGTTTAAATAGCTGATTTAAACACTCAAAGCAGTTGCTGAAATGGAAGGAAAATATAGGTTGATGGAATAAATGGATCAAAGCCTCTGTATTCTTGGCTGAACTTGTGATATCTAGGGCCTTTCAAGAATGTCAAGTGTATTTAAGTGCACAGATGAGGTTAGTTAAGAAAAGTGCTGGGGAAAACTTCATTCCAAGAGTTACATTTGTATTGTGTGTTTGTTCATGGACACGCACAAAATACTGTGTGTGAGCACACCACAGTGCAGTGTGACACAGGGGGATCTTGGAGCCTTCCACTCTCAGGATTTCCACTGTGAGGGAATTGCAAAGCCATCATAGTAATCAATCTATTATATTATAGGATGTGCTTGAAGTTCAGTTAACTCAATTTCTTCCTTTTTATCACCACCAGTTGTCTTCCTCTGATACAGCATAGATTTATTGCGTTTTAATTCTTCTTTTGTATATTGTCTATGAGAACCACTCTTTTTTTTTCCTGCTGTAAAAAAGAAATGCCATCCATATAACATTGAAGTAGAAAACTTATGACTGTCAGATTTCTAAAAATTGATCATTTGTCAGACTAGAGCAAAACAGGGGTACAGATCTGTATGATCCACTGGGAGCTCATTAAAAAACAGTTACACTTAGATGCTATTAGGTTTTTAGGATGAGAAGGATCTTGACATGTAGAAGAGGAGGATTTAGAGTGGTAAACACTGAGCAGTAATGTAGCAACTGGTTAAATAACAAAGCATAATTTCTATTACAACTTTAGTTTTCAGCATTTGCAGCTTGTTTAAGATGCTACTTAATTACACAAACTTGTAAGAAATATCTCCTTAATTGCTAATGTAGTGGGAGAATCCACGGAGAGGTGGTTATCATCTACTTTAATCTGTTATCTATTGCATAAAAATAAGTGACCTAAAATTAAACCCCCTGCTCTCTGGAGAAGTTTCCTTGCAGATTTAAATTTGGAGCTACGATAGTTTTGAATGCATGTGTAGACTTTTATACTAATTGGAAATTAGAAGTCATCAGTGAATGAAGGAACAGCTGTTTTTAATAAATGTGATTTTACTGGCCAGGGATACCTGATACTCTGAAAGAACCACCCATAAAGTGGTTCATAAAGTGTTAATCTACCAAACGCGGGGGTTCTTAACTACACTTTCCTTTGGAACTTCCTCCCGGTACTTTTAAGCCCACACTACCCATTTGGCGAGTAGTTCCAGGAAGATTTAATGACTCTTGTTTTCACCATCATTCTGCTGTTGCGGCTCGGAACTTGAATTGCTGCGGGGAGCGCGCGGCAAAGGCGGGCACGGCCGCGGTGCGGCTGCGAGCCAGGGCAGGGATGGATCCCGCTCCCTCGGGATGCGCGGGGAGGGCTCCCAGCCCCTCGGGCTGCCGGAGCCCGCACCCAAAGTGCCGCGGAGCTGCACCCGAGGGCGAGCGGGTGACTCCCAGCGGCTCCGGGGCCGGGCGGTGGCGGCGCGGCACCAGGTGGCAGCAGCGCTCCGGGGATGCGGAGGGAGCAGCGAGCTGGGCGCGGGCCCCCGTGGGGAAGTTGGATCTTGGATGGAAAGCTTCCTCTCGGAGCAATGCCTCTAGTGAGGGCGGTTGGAGTGGTGTTGGTTGTGTGGGGAGTGGTGCAGGAAGGGAAGGCAAAGTAATATATTGATGTCTCAACTTAGAAGCGTCCGAGTGTTATAGCTTTATTAAGCTTCTGCTTATAGCTATGTGACGGGTTACTAAAAGAAGAAAATCCCCTGGGAGGTATCTCTGAGGGAGATGGCAAATTAGCTGGAGCACAGGAGGATGGAATTTGGCCATAGGTTACAGATATAAACATGTACATGCACACGTTTACTCGCATGTGATGGTGGTACCCCAGTTTGGTTATCTTAACGTCCTGGCACCATGAATTTACTGTAAAGTAGACATGTGTTCATTTTCTGTAGGTAGATCTGCTGGATTTTGTTTTCAGAAATAGTTTGAATTAACTGGAAAATATCCTTGAGAACAGGGATATCAGGAAGAAGGGGAAAGAAATAAGAGATGTATTTATTTGGCAAAATGTGAAGGGGTCTCTGTGGTTGGCTGCCCACCAGAGAAGGCAGTGATAGCGGGAAGTTGTCTTAAACTTTGAATACCACCAAGTGGAAAATGGAGGAATGATCCTGGGGAAGGTATGAGAGTGAGCCTCTATTCAAGCACCTTATCAATAGGTAGACAACTTAGATATGAGGAAATGACTGTTTAAAATAATGCAGAAGGAAAAATTCAGGAGCTACACAATGGATGAATAAAACCTATATTCTTTTCCAAGATTTGGGAGCAGTGGGAGGAAGAGGGCTGTGAGGCATAAGCAAAACTTCAATGGAATGGTAAAAACTTTAGTGTTTATGGAATGGTAAAAACTTTAGTGTAATGGAAAGGAAGATTACATGGAAAAGAGAGTTGAAGAATTATGCTGAGAATGAGAAAGGGCCAAGAGACAGCTGAGATCTCTTTCACGAAAGCTGGAAAAGCAGCAGAAAGAATTTGAGAGGGTCACCCTCAAATTTAAAGTATATTCCATCCTCATAAGTACATTAGCAGATGAATTTCTGAGAGCTCGGAGAACCTGGCAGAGTCTGGCATTTGGAAATGAAGCTCCTAGTTGGAAATATGTGAGTATTATTTTCTAATGTGGAAACTTGGGGCTCTGTTTCCCTTAAATCAACTCTTTGGGTGTCACCGGTTTGATATTATATCTGAGATTTATTGGTGAGATTTGTTCTGTGCTGCCGTACTCTGGTTCCAGTGTGCACTGTGTTCCCTGGCAGTACTCATTTCTGTGATCCCTCCTAAGTCCCATGAGGAGCTGATGACAATATTTCACAAGTTTCCCTCAGTGGATCCAACAGAGCTTTATGAGAGCCGTCAGCATCCTGATTCTCCCCATGTAAACAGAGAGTCTGTGCCAAGGGTTAGAGGGAGACATGAAAGACAGGTCCATTCAGTCACTCTGCAGCATGATGGTCTGCATGTGCAGAAATCCCTCTTTGAAGATTTCTGGCTCGGTGTTTGCCGCAAGGTGCACCCAAGGAAAGATGTCCATGCTGTCCCCAGGCTGTGCTCCCCTTCCTTGATAGAGACAGCTCACTGGGCTGTGCAGCTGGGACCTGGCCTGGCACACCCATCTTTGAGATGGCTGTGGATTCAGATTATGCATGTTTGCTTTGAATGGAAAATTGAAAAAAAAAAAAAGAAATTCAGAAAAGCATAGTTTCAGAAAACACTGTATCATCCTAAATGCACTACTAGGTCACAGTGTTTAATGCAGCACTTACCTGTGGCAGTATTTACATTATATTGCATCTTCCCTGCCTAGTGCCATGTGATCCTCTCAGCACATTGCCCTCTAGTATTGTCTAAATAAATACAAGACGAGTCAGCTATAGAAATTGAGTTATTTTTACTATTTTCATGTAATAACTGTGAGCCCTGCAGGCCTAGTGTTGGCAAAATACCACAGATTTGTCATTTGGAAGTAGAAATTTCTGAATAATTTCCCAAATAGAATTTTGGTCCCCTCTGCTGCACCGAATTTGTTATTGTTGCATGTTTTTCCTGGTGTTTCTAATGAGCTGTTAATGAGCTGCTAACTATGTATGTAAATTAAATGGGGTTAGGCACTGAAAGGTTATCAGGAAATAAAATGCCATATAATACTTCAAAGTGATAGAAAATAAATTAGTGTATTTAATTTTGCTGGCACAAAGCTGATATTTAATAACCTATGGCCTCAATTCTTCTAAATGATGTTAATTTAAAACATTTTCAATCTGTACCCCGAGTGACATAGCAAACAAGTTCTTTCATTCCCCCTTCATTAGAAGATATATCTGTAGTGTAGGTGTGGGTTACTCTGTGCCTCAACTGAATGATCAAGTTATTAAAGATAATTTGAGACCAGTGAAGCTTAATGCAAATATTTTTGTTATGATTTAAAACAGTAGGTTAAGGATGTAGCTGTGGTGAATGCTTCAGCTGTGGTGATCTTTTGGAAATTATGATCCTGGCAGTTCAGCTGTCTTGCCTGTCACTTGTGGTTGTATTTTAGCACCCCAACAACAAATTGTTGTAGAGCAAGCTTTTCTGAACACAAAGGTGCTGTGGCGAAGCTGCTTTCACTGAAGGCCTCACCACCTTGCCAAGAAGGGACAGCACAGCCTTACCTTTAGTGCCACAGCAGAAAGATCTTAAAGAGCTGGTGAGGTGCAGCTCTGGAGGTTCACCAATAAAACCAAGATATCTCCTGTAAATATTGTTATTTCCGTCAGATGTATTGGTACCGTAGGACAAGGAGCTGATCTTCTCCTTGTGTCCGACTGGGCAGACATTAGTTAGGCTGAAAAACCCATGGTTTGATTCAGTGTTCACCTGAACCCTGTAGATATGCAAAGCAACCAGGCATCAGCTCCGGGCTGTACTGCTCTGAGTGTGGTAGATACTGAAAAAATTCCAGGCTAATTTTTAGTTTGGGCAATTAGGAAACTGAGAAACAGCACCAGAGTGAAAAATCTAGGGTTCTGCATCACAAAATGTAATTTAGTAATTTGTTTGACAAGTGTAGTTTAGCTTAAATAATGTAGAATAATACTTCAGAGTATGCTAGCAAATGTTCTGCAGTATATATTGTGAAATTAATGAGGTTGTGGTAATATGAGATCTCACTACCACACTTTGCCATTAAATGTTTGCTGAAAAGTAGGACAGGGCACAATTCTTTCTGGTGACTGACTCGTGAAGAGGTCTGGTTAGTCTACTAGGAATCTGCATTATCCTTCCATGTAAATGGGTACTTGCTCCCTCATGTTGAATACTACAGTTATGTACAAAATGTTGAAATCTGGCTTTTCTTTGTCATGATTTGGATGTTTATATTTTTTGCAGAATATTATGCTTAGGTTAGTAGCAGCATTTAAACTGCCTTGGAAACCAGAAGAAGTGGTAGACTAAGAGAAAAGTGTATATAGGCATGCTGCTTTTGCTTCTCATAATTTCCCAGACTAGCAGCAGGAATTTCACCATTTTTTTGCCACACCTAGCTCAGAAAGATGGACTTATTCTGAATTTCAGTCAACTTAGAGGTCTGGGATAAGATCCTTTACTGTATTTTTCAGGTCTTACATGGAGCTATCTATTGTGTCACTGTGTGACACCGAAAAAAAGACATTTAAAAATTTTTTTTTCTTTTTTTTTTTTTTTTTTTTTTTTTACTGAGCCATCCTTGCTGCTTGCTGAAAATAAGATGTATAATTTATGTTCATTTCCCAGATGATTGACAATTTTGTCCTAAAAGCCTGTAGGGACTTTAATACTCCAGAGTCAGCACTCCAAAGACTAGTAACATAAAGCAGCACTCCACTGCAGACAAACTAATCCTCCAACAATGTTTCATTCAATCAAAAAGTGCTGCAGATTGGAGGTGTTATTGCATGCCTGTGTTTTCAAGAGATTATTGTGAATGAACCGTATTTTCTGCTGAATAGTAACAGCAAAACAGCCTACCCATCTAAATGTTTCCCATGATAATTTTGCCCTAAATGAGCAAAGATTAGGAAACAAGCAATTTTTTGTTTTAACCTTTCTCCCTTTGAGTATGCAAACAAAAGGTGTTTTGAGAAAATATGTTTGTGGTTTTGAAATCCTAAAGTGAAATTTATTTTAAATTATGTAGTACCTGTTCTTATCTTTGACTAAATATGAAAAAAAATACTGAGAAATTTTGTCATAACACATTTTAATTAATTTTGCTACGTGTACGTCTAGATGCTTTTGCCATGTATGTTGTTTGTTTTGCAAAATCTATACCTGATGGAACTTCTCCAGTACACGCAGTTTTCTACAAAATTTGCATTTACAAAATGTGTGGCTTTGGACAAAACCTTGTTTCTGATGTTTCTATGGGCATTAGTGGAATGCCCATACCCTGTTTTTGAGATGCTCAGCTATCTGCCTTTGTGTCTGAAAGCGTTCACATGTGTCCTGATGATAGAGTCATATTTAAAATATGAATATTTAAAAACCAACATGCGTCTGCAGAAAGAGAGAATGTGGCTAAAGCCTTCATGACTGAGGTGACAGGTCAATTCCCAAATTTGCCATTCCCTTCATTAAAGGCTTGGGTCTGATCTGAAAGGCTCACAAAGGATGGGAATGTCTTAGCCTTGTGCCAGTCTCAGGACAGTTTAAAAGTTCCTTAAGTCCTCCCCAAAAAACTCCTTGGGGAAATGCACAAAGATAAGTGATGGTCCAATTGCTGTTGCCATTTTTTTCATAGCAAAACTCAAGTCCCTGCAAATTATTGTCAGATGTGGAGGGGACTCACAGACTTGGCTCTGGGATCTGTTTGTGTCCCCCTTTTCAGGTCTGTTTGGGGAAAATGGGTCTGTTCAGGCTTGTCATGGTGAATATCCAGGTTTTCGACTGGGTAGCTGTCAGCTGGATGCTTTTCCACAGTCCCACAGTCCATTCCTAAAAGAAAAATCCCAACAAAGTAATGAAACCAGCTGAACTGCTAAGCTGAAGCCAGGGATGGGTTGGTGCCCTGTGAAATCCACATTGCCAGACAATCTAATGATGCAGTGGTTTAGTTATGGGCTGCTTTTTATTTCTGTTAATATCTTCTCCTTAGCAATTAAATGTTTTGGTTTTAAGGCTCAGAGCCTAGCTTCACAGAGCAGAGGTGGAATTTCAGCCTAGATTAAGAAGGCTTTTGCTCTAAGGTACTGTCAAGTACTGTGACAGTACAAATGGACCCTCAGAGCTTATTAGGCAGGGAACAAGTCCACTGATGCCCACAATCCCATCTGGCATTTTACATGGCTGAGACTGAGGATCAGGGGATAAAGGTGTGATCATAATGAAAGCAGTGGGGGAGGGAAGTGGTGGTGATGGAATGTTTGTACTGGTAGTTGTTTTATGAAGAAAATAAAATTAAAAGGAGGGAGACGAAGAAAAGAAAAATTAGTGTGTCAGGGGAAGATATGTGTATTTATGAACCAAAGCCTTCTTTCCATAAAGTGAGGGGGGAAAGGGTCTTTTAGCCAAAGCAGGTCATTTCACGCAACCCTCTAAAGGAAAGAGGATTTTTGAACAATGAAAGAAGGGGGGAGTCTGTTTCTTACACTTTAATGATTTTTTTGCTTCTCATAGATAGGAACTGGAACTCCACACTATTAGCCACAAATGGCATTTTGAAATGACTTTTTTTTTTTTGGGCAAACTCAAAAGACATTGCTAAGATTTACATTTTCAAATATATGCTGACCTTTTTTTCCTCTTTCTTTTAGTTCATTTGTCATCAGTATGTAATTGAATCAATATATTTCCTGATCAACCCAAAGATTGAATAAGGTCATGGGAAGCCATGTGTGGACATTAAAAATCATTATTTTACTCAAAATGAGCAGAGATGGCATAGACCATTCAGAGTTCCAAATGAAATTCTATTAGATTCTATTACACTTTTACAATTATAGAGACGTTCCAATATTACAAGGGGAAATGAAGTCATAATAAAAAAGCCCAGAGGTGTATTACAAAGAAATGGGCATACTATTTTTCTAGTTAAAAACTTGATGAAAGGAGCTCTGCTACTTTTCAGTTGCTGAGATGTGACCTTGTTCTTAAAAAAAAAAAAGAAAAAAAACCAGGAGCCAGTTTTCTTCTAACCATTTACATTTCTTGTTTCACAGCACATTTCTAAGGAGGACAGGATGTTTAATCTGATTTCAATTGTAAAAATATTTATAGAAAAATGCAATGAAATAGGTGTGATACATTTAAGCACAAATCATTTTAGTGGCTGATACTGGCAAAGTACTTTTGGGGAGCTGCTTGCCTGTTTATGGAAGCTGGAAAGATAGGAACTTTTGGCATGTCAAATACATGAATCTGATAATTTTATATGCTTTTCCTAGCTGTACCTCTTTACGTCATCTCCCCACCCTCACTAAAATGTTTGGTCAATCTGCTAATCTTGGATGTGATGCAAACTTCTAGAATTTTTTGGGATACCCAGGATTGGTTTCTGACAAGGAACCGTTCCTATATCTTGGAAATGTAGTGGTGCACTGACCTGCAGCTGAGGATAAGGTTACTGCAGAGTTTTGAAGGCACAGTCAGACTGTCTCATCTTGGCATTCCATGGAGAAGAGTGGAACAAAACAGCTTGTGGAGTTTGAACTCCATTCCAGGTTTGCAGGAATGGGGGAGGGTTCATGTGTCATCTTTTTTTGTAAAATTCAAGCAGGCTGTTGTTTACTTAAATTGAGCACATCCAGAGGAAGGCAATGAGGCTGGTGAGGGGTTTGGAGCACAAACCCTGTCAGGAGCCACTGAGGGAGCTGGGGATGTCTAACCTGGAGGAAAGGAGACTCAGGGGTGACCTTATCACCCTTTACACTCCCTGAAAGGTGGTTGTGGTCAGGTGGGGATTGGGCTCTTTCTCCAGGCAGCAATTGGCAGAACCAGAGGACCCAGTCTCAAGCTGCACCAAGGGAAATATAGGTTGGATATTAGGAAAAAGTTTTTTACAGAAAGGATGATAAAGTATTGGAATAGCCTGCCTGGGGAGGTGGTGGATTCACCCCCCCTGGATGTGTTCAAAAAAAAGACTGGATGCGGCACTGGGCGCCATGGTTTAGTTGAGGCGTTAGGGGTGGCTTGGACTTGATATTGAAGGTCTCTTCCAACCTTGTGATTTGTGAATTCTGTGTGTAAATATTGTGGCCTAGGTGATAAAGAGTTTCTCTACCACTGCATCCACAGAAATAGGGCAAAGTATTGAGATTGTTCAGAGAGAAATTAATTGAAAAATGAAGCAACGAGATGTTGCCCTGGCTAAACGAGGAATAGAGGAGAATGGTGCCGTGTATTCCAATCTCCTAACTGCATACCAAAAAAGTTACTAAGGAAATAAAAACTGAGGGATAGAGATGCAGGAATAGCATAGGTCAAGCATAAAGGTGGACTCCTTCTCTAAGGTTTCTGGAGATCTGCTGAGAAAACCCAGGTTGTGCTGGGAAACGCCCTTTGGTGCTTATGTGGGTGTGTTTACATACAGGATTCTAGAATGACACAGGCTGCAGAAGTGTCTCAGCTTCCATGGGGATATGAGGAGGGAAACAGGGTCTTCCACACAGCTTTTCTAGTCTGTGAGTCAGATGGTAACTTTGAAGGCATCTATTAAACCCCAGAATAATGTCTATTACCCACCACAATAAATTATAGTTACTTTTAGAAATAAATGCTTCAGAGATCATCAAGTGGAGCATATGAAGGGGTCAGATAAGAAGCATAATCTCTTCTTTCCAAGGTTTGAGACAGTAGCAGAGCTGCTCTGGAAGAATTCCTAGTAATGAGGTCACCACTTGTTTCCTTTTTGCATGGTTAAAGGCAGAATCTGTGTTACAAGACAGAAAAAGGCACTTTGGTAATGCCAATGAGGGTTGGAGAATTAATCTTCTGTAGGGTTTCCAGTGTTACCTTTGACAATATTCCCTCAGTACCAGAGCTTGTTTCTGCAAGTTATGAAGTCATCTAAGGTCCCTCCAGGTACTTTTCAGACAGTTTACATAGACAAGTCAACAAATGGTGAATATATTTCCAAAGGTGAGTGAGCTGTGCTGCTGGAGGAGTACTTTCTGAGCACATCTATGATTCAGCCTTTATTTTCAATCATTACATAAGTGGAATGAATTTGTAATTTCAGGACAGAGATGGCAGGTTTGCTCTTGGCTCTCTTGGAAGCTGCCAAGCCTTCTGTTTCAACGTGCAATGAGGGATAAGTTCTTTAATATGTTCCATGGGTGCCATGAAGGCTTTTTTCCAGGCACTTCTTCTGGATGCTTCAGAGTAAATATCATGGAATCATAGAATGGTTTGTGCTGGAAGGGACCTTAGGGAACATCTCATTCCAACCCCACTGCCATGGGCAGGGACAGCTTCCACTAGACCAGGCTGCTCAGAGCTCCATCCAACCTGGCCTTGAACACTGCCAGGGATGAGGCATCCACAGATTCTCAAGGCAACTTGTTTCAATGCTTCACCACCCCCAGAGTAAAGAATTTCTTATGAATATCTAACCTAAACCTGCTCTGTCATTCTGACGCAGTTCCCCTTGTCCTGTCACTACACCTTCTTCTCCAAAAAATTCCAAAATTCCACTCCAAAAATTTCATCTTGAGCTTTCTAGTCAGCTCCCTTCAGATGCTGGAAGGCCACAGTTAGGTCAGCTTGAAATCTTTTGTTTTCCAGGCTGGACAAACCCAATTCTCTCAGCCTTTCCTCATAAGACAGGTGCTTCAGTAGCAGGACTCTTGGTTTGGGGTAGCAATCCTGCATCTAATATTTTGACTTCTTAATGTACAAATATGTGGTTTTTTGTTCTTTGTTTTTTTTTTTTTTTTCTCTGTGCAATGGTGATGCTTTTTTATTTTTTTTTTCACCTGGGGAAGAGACTTCCTAACAGGTTGGTGGATTTTGGCACCTTTTCAGGACTTATGCAACCTCACAGCTTTCAATCAAATAGTTGCAGAACATATTTTAGCAGTAGGGGTGGCTACTGAATACGTGGTAAATGAATACAAATCTAGATTCTTTCATGTCTCTCCTGGAAAAGGTAATCCTGAAAATGTATCTTTACTTATCTTAAAGCCTCTTGCTGGGATAAATGTCTTTTGAACTGGCATACACCTTACAAGGTCCTGTGCTAGGCCTGTGAAAGGAGTTAGTAGAGAATGCAATGAGAAGGAATAAAAAATCTCCTAAAGGGTTGTGTAGTCTGTACTAAATTAAGCTGAAGTCACCTCCAAAGCAAGAGACTGATCTTGAATCTTGAGCACAGATTTCTACCTGCTACCTTCAGGTTGTGCAGCGAGATTTGTTTTAGGCCTGCTGTGTAATGAAAATATGTGCAAGTGTCCCAGCAGCTTTTAAATGGGTAAGTAATAATTGATGAAAGAGTCAATTGCTGGAATGACCTCCCCACACCGTCCCAGCAGTTACTGAGACATTAAAGTGACAGAGATGGGATCAAGCTAGCAAATGGGAGCGTGCATTGCTGTCTTCTCTGGATGATTTCCAGTCACTGCAACTATTTTGAGCCCAGAATATTATGCAATAGTTTTGAAAGCAAATGCCTACTGAAAAACTGTATTTAAATGCCATGACTGTCTAGTGAGCTTTTTCACCTTTAAATACTTAGAGTTTTGGCATTATTCTTACTATCTCTGTTCATTTGTTAGTGTGTTTTTTCTATATGGATAAAATGGAAAATAACAACAGGAAAAATTAGAGAAATAGCATTTATTTATTTTTTTAAGCCAAAACCTTTGTCCAGCTCTAGTTAGTATTCATTCTTTCCAAATGTTAGTCACAATAATTCATTTTGCCAAGCCCCTTGCAAGCAAACAGGTGAATATTTTGTACCAGTTTCACGGAAGCTGACTGATTTGAAGGGCAAATTTTGCTTTCCTGTCTTGTACTGCATAGTACTTGCCCTCCTTCATGAGGAGAGCTATTTGAGTCTGACCTTAAATGATTTGTTGAAAGCCAGAAAAGCAGTCAGTGTTAGAGTGGAGGAATTTTGGCTTCTAATCCGGAGTTCAAATGACAAAACCATATATCTGATAAAGTGAAACTTAAACCTGTGATACTGCATACCATACAGCACATTTAAAATGCATTTACTTCCCCACCCCAGGAGCTTCAATAGCTTCAAAATAACTTTTAAAAATAAATTGTTTATTGAAAGATTAAGGGCATTTTATTGACTTTGCAGTTATGGCCAATTTCAGTGCATTTTTGTGACAGTATCTAGTCCCAGATAGTCTCTTTGCTACGTGTCATGGTTTTATTATGTGAAAGAAGTCTACCTGCTGTTTATCCTTCCCCTGCTCTCATCCTCACAGGCTCCCAAGTTCCCCCAATGATTTGTATGTCAAATGATCTCTGTCTCAATTCAAATCCCTCCCTAAGAGATGACTTCTGTGCAGATTTGCTATAATGATTCCCTAAAGATATCCATACTGGTTTGAGACAGGACTTTTATCAATTGTGGCACATGTGGTTGATGACACAATTTCTGAACCTCATACTTCTCTGCTCAGAACAATTTTGAGAAAATATTTAAGAAAAAAATCACTTTTTTTTTTGTTCACTTGTCTTTTTTCTGTATGAAAAAAAGCTAATTTTAGAAGCCAGGTAAACAAACAGATCAGATTCTAAATATGCAGAATATATGTTAATTAGTTCACAAAGAGTTTAAACACAAGCCGCTTTGTTAAAATCCTGTAGTGATTTTAATCCACATCCAAGTGCATGTAAAGCTCCAATGAAAGTGAATTCATCTGTAAACTTTTGCACTTTGGTGACTCTTACAGTAGTTCTGTGCTTTCCTTTCCTGTATGTGAGCTGAGCATGGAGTGGGGTGCTTTTGCAGCCAGTGTCTCCATTATGGAGAGCAGAGGGATTCTGCCCCTTGTCAGAGGTTTCCAGCAGGGAGGTTCTTATATTCAGTTTTTTAAAGACAGAGTTTATTATTGTGCAGAGTGGTGCCAGTTCTACCTTTGCAGCTGAGCATTTGCACAAACATTAAACTAAAATATTGCTTTCCTTATTTACTTCTTACTTAGCTGGTTAATTTCTTCTTTCCCTCCTCTACTGGCTTCCATATTATCAAAAATGCATGTTTTTTTTTTTTTAATCAAAATAATATGGGCTGATTCCTTTTTGTGGACAATGGATGCACAATGAGTTGTGAAAATAAGGGGTGTATTGTGTGGCAGTTGCACACATGACTGTATTAAATAGCCTTCTAAAGCACCTGTATGCTGCTAATCTCTGCAAATTAGACAGAATTAGCTGACCTTTGGTCTGCTCTGGTATGACAATTTCTACATTCAAGGAACATTCTGGTAATGTACTACATCAAGTCACAGAAAATGACATGGGGGAAAATATTTGGAAATGTTTTTATTCAGTAGTTTATAAATTGACTTATGCTTTGGGGATTTTTTGTTGTTTTGGGTTTTTTTTTTGTTGTTGATTTTTTTTTAATGTTTATTACATTTGTAGGGAGAAAATAGACCAATAATAGTTGTGATGCAAATGGCTCTTTCTCCTAAGAGAGACTGGATGGATATTAAATCCCCAGGAGCCAAATAAACTCTAAGGAGTTCTGTAAAATGACACATTATTGCAAGGGATTTCATGACTTATGACCACTGTGCAAGTATGAACCAGCAAGCACTAATAAAAATAGACTTTGTGGAATTGTGGTAATTTTTAATCATAAGCCTAAAATGCTTACAGTATTTCAGTCCACTCTTGTTGAATTTTTGACTCATGTCTCTTCTGCTTGGCTTAATGTACTCTAAAAGTGGAGTAATGGCTTTTTAATTTCAGTCTAAGAGAAGTTGGGTTTTGGAAGGTGGGCTGAAAACATGCAAAGCAAAACAGTTTTTCAAAACGGAAGATACCCCTTCCCCCTGCATTTATTTTGGATCCTTTGAACTGGAACCTCTGAGATAATAGGTGTATCATGGATATAGATCTATAATCCATGACCTTATTACAAGTGATAAATTAATATTTGCAAACCTAATTGCCTCACTAATGTGTACCCACACCTGTCCTAACTTACTACTTCCATTTTTCAAGCTGCCAGTGAAAGCAGCTGATCACCATCCTCTACTTAAATAAATCTACATCTAGTGGGAAGAGTGAAGAACAATATCCTACTCACACACATTAAAAAGGTGCCAGATGACATGTGGCTAGGAATAGCTAAAAAAATGTGGTTTTACCTAAAAGCTTTGACCAGAAAGCTGTTGAACCCACAGGCTTCACAGATGTATCACCTTGAAGCTAATGGGCTGGGACCAGTATAAATGAGAGTAGAATCTGGTCATTTGTGCCAAAATACCCAGGATCTCTTTTTCTTGGGTGCTGGGCTCATTCCCCTGTGGCCCCAGTGCTTCTCCTCCTTCTCTCCAGCACACTGTCCCACTCAGCCACAGCCACTCGGATTCCTGCCTGTGTCTGACTGGGACAAGCTGACATTATCAGTCAGCAGGCACCTGGCCAAGTGGAATTTGAAACAATAAATGCTCCTCTGTCATGTAGCAAGGCATATTTCTGCAGAATATGGTTCTGTTAGATGTCCTGAGTAAAGCTGAATTAAATCACTGTGTAGCCTTTTGGAGATGCAGCAGGTTTTGCAGTAGTCATATCTCTGGCTTTTGTTCTCAACATGGTCTGCAATATTGTGGTTAAAGGGAACAAACAAATATTTTCCTCGCTGCTTCTTCCCCTGGATTCTGGAACAGAAATCCAAAATACATTTCAGTTCTTTTGCATATGATCTAAATACCTCTCTATTCAATGTTTGTTTTCTCTGATCACCATACCTTTGTACACCAGGTATTTAATCCCACTTTACACTTGTTTCTCCAATGTATTTTATTCTCCTAAGAACTCAGTGTCCAGTATGCATATTGGACCCAGTGCACAGGTGCTTGGAACTAAGTGACAAATGGGAATATATTGATTAGGAAACTCAGCTCTAATTTCTCAAATGTCACTGAATAAGAGATCACTCTCATGTGAAGCAGGATTGTCTAGTTTGAATACTTCTAGGATTCTTCTGGAATCCCAGCCTTCTGTTTCAGAAATTATTAGTGGCTTGTTAATAAAAGAATCTCTTCAATGTCTTCAGGCTTCCTTCTCAAAACTGAACATACAGTACTTAAAAAACAAACAAATTAACATAACCAGAAAACCCTTTCTCCCTTTCCTGATCCCCCCATTACCCTACCCCCAGAAAAAAATAAAAGGGAAACCTTAAACCCCTGCAAAACTACCTCCTGCAATATTTCAGCCTTGTCCTATGGTCCTTAAAAATTGAAATACCCTTAGAAAGTCATAGCAGATATGAAATTAGAATTTGTTTGGAAATCAAGTGCAGGGTCACAGTGAAGAGGGTAGGGAATCATATGAGAATTTCCATAAAGAAAGTGAGTACACTTCCAGAAGCATATAATGGGCTGATTTAAAATCTGATGTTGACAAGGAGAATAAGATGTGGAAAGTCAGAGCAAGATAGTTAGAATCTAGTGTGTAAAAGCCACAGGTGATTCCTAATAGGCAGTAAATTAGCAGGATAGATGTTGCCATTTTTATGGTAATAGAAATGCTTTCAGTTTTTTAGCAAGTTTTTAACTTAAAAAATTAACTGAAGAGCAATGCAAAGAATAGGAAGGTAATTGTGAATTAGGAGCCAAATTATGCCAGGCACAATTGAATAAGTTCTGACTTTTCTTACTGACAGACATGTATATTAATAGTTGGCACTTATTGAACCAAATATGAATATTCATCTTCATTTATATTTCAAGGCCTTTCATTCCTCAAGGACCACAGTGCTTTTGACCAATTTTCATCCACATTACTAAAATGACAGCTTTCACTCCTGGGCCCTGACAGAGGTCTGCAGAATTCATTGGAGGTCCTGGGAGGAGGGAACCAGCTCCCGCTCCCAGCTGTCCACAAACACTCATTAAGAGAGGCAAATATCCAGCAGAATCTCTGTGAGAATTTTTAATCACGCAAAGGCTCTGCTAATTAGGTAGCTGATGGGGCATAGAGAGCACAAGGACGAATTCTTTAAACAAAGGACTAGAAACTTTAAGAGCTTTAATTACTTGGGCACAGAGTTCATTTCAGAACTTGGGAGCAAATTATTCTAATAACAATAAGACCAAGTAGCAGGCCATATTAGTGAGAATTGTGGGGAAAAGTTCAATCTTCTTGGGCTGTCACAGCTGTGATTGGAGTGTATTGGAAACTGAGGGTATTAATAATAAACTTTATTGTGAGTTGGATTTGATGCAGAAGATTTCCTATGCTCTTCTTTTCTGCTTTCTCAGGGAGTCTTGCACTGTGTCGTACACCTCAAAATGCTGGTGTAGCTCAAGAGGTGGATACTTTTACAGAAATGATGAACAATGCCTATTTTCAAAACAAAATCCTCTTTTTTGTTCAGTGCACCAGACTTTTTCCCAAACCTAACAACTGGAAATGTGTTGCTTTCTTGTAGGCTAGAAGAAAATCCATTTCACTGGCTGAAAACTATGGGTTTGGGGTTTTCTTGCTTGTTTTGTAAGTGCATGAATAACATGGCTGGGTTGTATGGTTTCTCCCAGGACACAGTTCAGGCTTAAACAATTTCCAGGATCTCTTTCTCCTAGGTGGAATAAGAAAAAGAAACAGAAATTGCCAAGGAAAGGGAAGATGCAGAATTTTGAGGGATTCAAATTAGGAAATTGTGCTCTCCTACTAGTTAGGAAAATACACAGTTCTCTTTCCCATGGAAAACAGCTGATGTGCTACTCTTGTTATTGCTGCTGAGAAACCTTAGCAAGCTTTGTGTAATTGAGCACAAGGGGCACATCCTGCCTGTGCGCTGGATGAAAAGCTGATTTTCCTTGTACGATGTTTGGGGTGATGGGTTAGGAAGGAAAGGAGATATTTGCTGTCTGTAGTCTTGGACATTTTTGCAGTCAGGGTAGAGGGAACCATTGTCTGGTACACCTATGTAGAAGTCATTAGAAATCTTCTGTGAAGATACATATTAAATGTTCTTCTTTTGTTTTTGAAGAGATGGTCACTTGTCTGGGGCTACTCTCTGACAAGAAGAAAGCTGATAACTTTTAAAATGTGTTTGTAGATGATTTAAGAGAACTCTATTCTAAGCAAAGGGTTGCTTTCCAGTAGATTTAGTGCAAAACACATACAGGGATTACTCACATGTTAAATGCTAATGGAAACTTTAGTATCCAAGAACAATTCTCTATCTGCTCGGTGCTGCTGGGGAGATGAGCTTGAATATGTCAGTTGAACATGGGTAAAGAGACAGGTGAAAATGTAAGCTGTGATAATTGAGGGCTGAGTATTCTCAGTGAATAAGTGATGGACTGGTGTTCAGAGTTGCAGAAATAAATTGGAGAAGAAAGAAAAAAAAGATTTATCTGCACAGAGAATTGGTCTGATTTAAAACTTCACTATGAGTTTTGAAGCTTGAACAAATATTCTGCTTGTGTTTGCTATTGAGTTTGCTGCATGTTTTATCCACTGCAGAGGAAAGGCACTGCTGAAGGAAAACCACTACAATCTGTGGCTATAGACAGGCTTTCAGTTTGTGCGGACTTTCCCCTCGTGAATCAGCAGAGGCCTGAGTGCAGTGATCATGGAGCTGAGTCCTTCCATTAGGAAGTCATTCTGCCCACTGTGGTCTCTCAGCCATTTGTGAGAGCAGCTACACTAACAAAATGTGGTACTGACTGAAGAGCTTTTTCTTTTCATTCCTGCTTTTTGGTTTTCTTTTATTTCCCAGGAGAGCAGGTTAAGCTGACATGCAGGAGTAATTCTGTCACCTTAGATCCTAATATTTCTGACAGCAGTAAGAGCAGAATAAACAAATAGATGGGGGAGAAAATGTGAACAGGAGATGGGGAGAGAAAAGTCCCATACAAAAACTTCTTTTAAAACAATCCTCTTGTAATTTTGAAAAGTACTTAAGCTTCAGGTACACTGTGCTGCCATTCTCTCCCTGGATCCTTTGGGGGAGTGGAAATAGTGCAGTTTGATGCTCATTTCATGTGCTGCTCTGCTTTTCTGGTTGTTGCCTTACTCACTTGCACATCTGGCCTCAGATATGCAGCCCAACAACAGTAATACCACCAGTTTGACAGCATTGATTTAAACCCAAAAACCCAAGCCTAAATCAAAACTTTTTAAAGCCCAGAGTCCAAGAACATAGCTGAAAGTAATTTTTTTTTTGCATAAAAATAGATTTAATCTACTTTTATTGATAAATACTGTTATAGATGCTATTTTAATATGTTACTCTTAAAAATTACATCAAGCAAGGTTTCCACAGTTATGTTTAAGTATTCTTTTTCTTTAAGGAAATATAATTTGTGGAAAAAGTGTGCGACCCTGCTGCATCAGCTTAGCTCTTATGGTTCAGATGAAAAATAAAACTCCAGCTTTTCAGCAGTTCTTTCATATGACAGATCTCATTACAATTTTTTTTTTTTGTAAGTGTAAACTATGTCTCTTTCTTCTGTGGTTTTTAATTGTAGATATTAATCGGCCATTTTGTGTGTTCTGAAACTATGCTCTTCAATTTGTACAGAGATCCTGAGCACAAAGGAAATGTGTAAGACAAAAAGACAACAAAGAAGTTTTATCAGCACTGCACCAAAGTTTTAAGTAGGTCCATTTTGGACACATTGTCAATATCAAGATCCCAAAATGTGAACATTTTTGCACAGAAAGATAGCTGTCTATGCACATTTGTCAACTGTTATGTTCTGTTTTCTATTGGAAAAAGAATCATTCATCATGTTACAATCACTGTTCAGTGCAAAGCTGATCAAGAGGCATAACCATTAATTCATATCTGTCCACAGATGTCAACTCTGAAGATGTATGCAATTTGTATGAAAATAATAAAAAATATTCAAGTAGTTGAATACAAAAGTCTTTAGAACCACCCTCATGTCCTTTGGGGGGATTTTACCCTGTAATGGGAATGTGAAAGAGCTTGACTTCAGAGTTGATACTTGATGAAAATCTTGGAACTGCAGAAACTGCAAATGGCTCTTGAGTGTGGTTTCTTATCTAGAAAGGGAAATAGAAGAGAGATTTCTACTGATAATGTATTTTGATAGGTTTATGTCAAGAGAAGCTCTGAGAAACTTTTATGGTACAAAAATATTGAAATTCTTAATATAGGCAGAAGAGCTGCTTTCATCTTCATATCCTTACCTAAAGAAAAGAAAGAAAATCTTTCCCCTATCTTTCAGCAGTGAAGAGTTAGATGGACTCTTTTCAGGAAAAAAAAAGTTGAAATTAGGAATATCAGCAAAGCCATTGTTGGATGGCAGCGCTGGGGGAGATCAGCAGGTTTGTATGGATAAGGCAGACCTAATAGATCCCATACTGATTACACGGTTAAGATGCTGATTGAGAAGAACTTTCGCCCTAACTGATGGGATAGTCTTATTCTTCTCCTCAGTAGGATTTCCCTCTCTCCATTTGAAGCTGTGGCTGGGCCTTTGACAAATGCTCAATTTGGAGTACTCAGGCTTAAAATGGAGACTTTTAAAAATCTTTAATTGGGGCTAAGTGCTAGTTCGTCATGCAGCCCATTGTTTAGAACAAGGAGGCAGGACTAAAGAGTTAACTGCTTCCAATTGTAAATGCATCAGTGGCAGGCACATTACAAAGCTCTATACAATCCTGTGGAGTAAATGGTGGACAGCTCATCACAATTAGGCATGGTCATAATGAAGAGCCAGACGAGAGAAAAGGGGGCATGGGGAAAAACAGACCTTTTACAAATGTTTTTATATGAAGAGAAATTATAGCTAAAAGGGATAGTTAATTAGTTTAAAGAATAGGTGGTAATGCCTTCTCTTTGCAGAAAAAGAAAACTTTGAAAGCCTGGAAAATGGGTGAGTTTCTAGCCGCTGATCTGGAAAAGGAGAAAACAATTCAAAGCAATACTGTACGTGGGTGTTTCTCAAAAGAGGCTGCGATGGGAAGTGTGTGATCCTAGTAGTTTGCTCTTAGAGACAGTAGGCACTCTGGTGTTTGACAGAGACCCTGCATGTAGCCTTGTTTACATGGCCTGCATCTGTGTTATTGCAGGTGCTTTGCACGGACAGAGATGCTCATGGCTTGCTTCCAGCTTTGCTCACCTCTGAGGAAGGCAAGGCCCACCTGGCTTCAGCTGAGAAGAATGCAGGGAAGAGCAAAGCTACAGCCAGCCTTGTGCCCTGGGCTCTCTGAGGTTTTCTGGCTAACCAGTCATCTGTAAAAACAATTTGCATTCGGAAATTTCTTGTTTGGGGAAGCAGTGAAGAATAGCAGTCATCTGCAGCAGATTGCTAAAGAGCAGTGCAGGTGTAAATTCAAGAATTGTGCTGCCCATGAGGTACAGGCTGTGGGACGCTAATGGGAGGTGAAGCCTTTGCCAGCATCACTGAATTTTTGTGTGGCTCTTCCTAGCATCAGTCCCACTGGGTGTATCCTGGGTAAGATGGGTCTGTGTGTCATTAATAGAAACACAAAAGACTTTTTTTTTGATAGGTATGTGCAGTCATTTCCCATAAAGCTGATTGAGTTTCTTGCTGCTTGGATCAACTTCTATGGCTTGGTTGTGTATTTCTGTTCTACAGCGCAGATTCTGAGAACTGCAGGATAACTGCAATCCTTATCTTTTAGTCTGGGATTTTGGAACCACAGTCATCACTCCCTGTGACAGCTGTGGAATCAATGCTGGTGTTAGTTCTGTCTGTGTCTGTCACATGGCACAAAATAGATTATGCTCTAGTAGTAGTGGGATAAGGTTGTTATTTCTCAACTGTTTGTGCCTGTAGTAGCGTGTGTAGCATGCTTTGTGCTCACAAAGAAGAAGCTTGTTTGTAGGAAGAGTCTGATTCTTTATTTGTGAGTGACTTTTGTGGGGCTGCTTTGGTGTCTTTGGTCCCAGGGAAAGAAAAATTGGGATTGCAGTTGTCTCTAATCTGTCACCTGAGTTCTCTTGGAATTTGTCTACTTCTACAACATCCATCAGTCTCCAAGGACAAGTAATATCCAGCTACACATGCCAGTAGTTGTGGTATTGCTTCAACAACCCATAGGTTCTATTGTGGTTTTTGTGGTCAAAGTGGAGACATGCAAGATGGAGTTTTAAAATGCTTCTTTTCCTGCTGTTGAAATCAGCAGTAAGACTTTGAGGGAACAAAGTTGGGCCTGTTTTTGGCACTTCAAAAAGTTTCATGTAAAATATTTGATTATTTTCATTAATTGTACATATTTGCTTGTCATGGCTTCATAGAGAAAGCTGTAGCAGAAAGATTGTCTTTCATCATTGTTCTCTGCAGACCTAAAATCAATATTTCTGTGACTCCCCTTTTCTTTAAATCATCTCTGATAAGGTCTGCTTTAGCATTTGAATATGTGCAAATAAGATGGATTCGTGCCCCCAATTACATTTGTCTTGTACATGAACAGACAGTATGATGAGAAATTTAAAGGATAAAACCTGTACCAGGGCCTTCATCAGGAGTTATGTAAATATAAGCCCTTTGAAAATTACATTTCATTGGTACAAGTTGATGTAGAAGAAAATCAGAACCACAGAAGGCACGTATTCTAGTGAATTATCAGGAATGCAGGAGTGTAAAATTGTAAGTAGTATACAGATTAGATTCTTCAAGTCTCATCAAACACTTCTTAAAGGTTTTGTTTTGGTTTTTATTTTGTTTTCTTTTTTTAATGATAAAAAGAAAAATTTGGATAATTTATTTTAAGAATGAAGAAAAGTAACATCATTTGTGCTCACGTTTGTTTAGATTTAATACAGGGCAGGATGCAGGGTTGAAAGGGAGGCTAGAGAATAGAGGATGCTGCTAGAAGGAAAACAGACACTCAACGTTATCGTGAAAGAAACTTTTGTCCTTATCATACTATTATGCAGATAAAATGTTGGAATAAGGGCCTGCATGAAAATCTTGAAAGAATTAATAGGGTTTTGTGTCAAATTAATATGCATAAAAACCTAAGGTCAAATAGGAAGTTGAAAGAAAATTTATTTTTCCACTCAACCTTCTAAAAGTAAGTTATTCTCATTGCTTGCATATCTATGCTTATGTGGAGACTAAAATTTCAATAAATTATTCAGTTTCTCTGCAGAAAGCTGTCCTCAACCTGTAAAAAAATCTCTAACTCTGGTCTTTAGGTGGGTACTGAGTCTGTACCAGATCAGTCCATTCCTGTCATTTTACAGAAATACCCATTTTGGAATGCTTCATCTCTGAAGTTTGATATAACAGAAGGAAAGCACTTTCATATACTACCCAGGAGCTGGGTCAGAGAGCTAAACATCTTTAGAAAATTGTTTCTGTGAGATTTTATTTTATTTGACTGTTTGGCTAAGCAGGGAGACAAAGTTGGAGGTGATCCAAGGCCAAGAATATGTAACATAAATTTCCAAGGCATGCGAAGAACATATCTGAAAAGAGAGAGCAAGAGATGGGCACAAATAATGAAAAAATCCAACATTTTTAGAGATCATACTGACAAGGAAAGGTAGCAATTGATGGAGCCCAGGCCCATAATACTTTCTGCAGTCTTAGCAAAGTTCTGGAGAGTTTTTCTGTCAGTCTATGAAGTATAAATGAGACATTTTGTAAAGACCCTCAGTCAGTCATCTGGTAGAATCCCAGTGGAAAGAGGAATGGATCAGGACATGACTGTCAGGTCTGTGGATAATAAAGTCTCTGCAGAATTGCAGCTCAGCCATGGGCAATTGCAAAGCAGAAATCTCTTCATTACCAAGGTTTTGGTTCTTCTGGAGGGTGACCTGGTAAGAGTGAGCACAGCAGCCTGACCACCCTGCCTCTGTTTGGATGGTTGGTGTGTCCACATTCTTGTTTGTATCAGACTGTGGCTGTAAATCAAGCTTTTTCCTGGGCTGCTGTTTACAGAAACAGTGATATTCTTTTAAAGTTTCAATGTCTGCAAATTCTTCCTAGCATTTAAATACTAGCATTTAGCTAGAAAATGTTCTTTGTGAACAGGTATTTTTTGTCACATCAAGACCTAGAAAAAGTCCTTCAACTGTAAGATTTATTAATAATTGGAAATTTGTTATTTAATCTAGAGTTTAAATGTAGTTACATATGCCAACTTAATGCCACAAAATAGCCTAAGAATATTCTTAAGCAGTATGTCAGCTAAATTTTATTGCAGTTCCATTAGTATTACCATTAAGCAGCTGACTAAAGGTCATAATGAATACTTACTATTTTATATCACCCAGGAGGTGCTAAGTACAGCTGGAGTCTATTTCACTACTTGAACACATATAATAGTCGACAAATTGTCGATCAGTGGATATGTCCATCTTATCAAAGTACTTTGTCTGCCCAAGTATGTAGCAATTCTTCTGGTGTGCATTGCATAATAGATGGAGGTGAAGGTTTTTTTTTAAAAAAGGGAAGTTCTTATTAAATAGCTGGTTGGTGTAGTCCTACTTTAAGTACTGCCTATAATTCTGTGCTTGTACTGACATTTCAGTAATGCAGTCAGGGCTTGCATGATTCTTGCTAACCAGTTTAATAAGTGGGGTAACAATTATTGAGATTTCTGGTGTTCAAGATGATGAAAATTGTTCTGTAGATTTTATTTTGTTGATGCTTTTTTGGTACTGTTTTTCATACTTTTCTGACCATGTAATTTCTTCTACTGATGCCAAGTTCTGCTGGAACAGCAAGAAGATTATGCCCTTATTGTAATTCTTTAACAGCTCTTGCAAAATAAGTCTTGGCCCTTAACAAATCAGTTCTGTACATTTAGAATGGATTTTTTAGAATAGTTGGTGGAAAAAAATCATCAAAATAGATGGTTTGATTAATGTGGTGATTTGACCTTACTTTACTCTGCATGATGAGTATCATGCAGAACTGTGTGAGCAGCATGGACTTGAGATCCTTTTCACTGTTGTTATCTATCTGATGTTGTTCACCAATTTTATTTGCAATAGGAAAGCCCTGGCTTTAAGTAGAAGTACTTAATATTTTCAATTGTTGCTTTCTTGTGTTTCAAGTGGATTTTATGAGTACACAGAGCTACACAGGACAAAAGGACAACTTCTTTATGAAATATGAAAAAATATTCCACAATCATCTTGGTCCTATTTCTTTTCACTACAGAAAGTCTATGAAACTTCAGACTGCATTCAATTTCACATTCATTTTGGCAGCAATAGTACTGTAAAACTGCTCATTTCCTACAGGGCTTTTGCAATATGTATTTTAGCACACACATTCAGCAACGACTGACTTTTGATCTAAAATGAACTAAAAATACTTTTTATCAAAAATTGTGTGTATGCGAATGAAAGCGCAAGGTTAGCCCTCCACTGTGTTTGGCTTAAATTCTTTTGACATTAACTTGTTCAAAAGAGAATAATTTCCTTTTCTTGATAAATACAAATTTTATTTTCAGCAGCAAACCTTTCCCCTTTAGTCCATTAGCACTAAGCAATCTCTTCCTATTAGTAGCAAATTGCAAGACAAGAAAGGGTTAAATTTTTATGGCAAAATATCTCATTGATCTTATCATTCTGAGTAATTAGGTAATTCAGCAGCCACAGTTCACTGAGACTTGATGTTCAAATGCTGCTCTTTTCCACATCTCACCCTGGCTGAAGCTGGGAATGTAACTGAGGCCACAAAAGAAATGGGATATCTCAAAAATGTCCCAGATCTCATGGTTGTGACCAAGGTATGGGCTGCTCAGGTGGGCCACAGCAGAGCTGCAAGTTGAAATTTTGCCTTGCCATCAAAGGGCCCAAATAGATGTGTCTTAGACTTCCCTGTCAGAATATCTCAGTCTGATGAAACAGTGAAGCTGCAAGGAGATTCAGTGGAAATTGAAAAATGCAGACAGAAAAATGGGAATGAAAATTGAGAGATATTTTAAGAGTATTCAAGATGTAAAAACCCAAATGTTCTCTACTGTGTCAGAGGGAAATAGAAGCCACACTTATTACAAGTGGCTTTTATGCTCTCTGTACACTCACATATCAGTTGACATCTCTGTAAGTCCTTTCAGACTAGAAGTAATGGAATATAAAAATTCAAAAGAGAAGAAATGATGATTCCTGCTGACAGAATCAAGTACTATGGCTTTTGCAGCATGTTTAGGATAAAAAAAAAATAGTCCCCAAATATCCACAAACACAAAGACTTGTATAGATCATTTACTGGATGGAAACTTCCAAATTCTTTCTTTGGACAGAAACATGGTGGTGTGTCCAAATACTGTATAAGTGTAATGAACAACTTGAAAATCCATTAGTTGCTTAGCTAAAGAAGGTCTTTAAAAATAAACGTTTTGGGTTTAGTTCAAGCAGGCTTAGGTGACCTCAGTGCAAGAGTCCTAAAAGACTGCTGAGATGGTTTCTGGTCAACCTCTTTATATTTTATTAAAAGGTGGATTTTTTTTTGCATATTTTAAAACCTAAGTCATAAAATTGTGCTAGTGTACAGAATTGTGATCAGAATGGTTTAGATTTGTATAAATTAGTCAGCTTGCTATTGATTGCAGGTAGATGAATGGAAATGTTGATTGTGAATTCAATAAAGAATTACAGAACGGAAGCAAAGTTCATGGCTGTCATGCAGTTTTATGATGAGAATACCTGGTAAAACAAACTTTCAGTTTCTTCATGTGGTTGTAAGTCTAATGAATGTATTGTCTAGACAGAAGGTATTTAGGCTTCAAAAAACTCTTGGTGCCACGTTGGAATTAAGAAGTGCAGTAGCACTGTCACAGCAGTATCTAGCAAAAAAATTGAAAGTGGCCTCTCTGGCAGATGCCAAAGAGGAGTTTTCAGTGAAGAGTGCTTACTCTGTGGGATGTTTCCAATGGCATCCTGCTAGGACTGATTCTGCCAGTGTTTGGTGTCATCTTCACTGATGGGACACTAAGCCACAACAACATTTTTGGACTAAGATTAGCAGAAAATTATGAAGGAGGGCATCCTCAGGTTTTTATCACTCTGTGTCACATAGACCCTGCCCTCTTGGAGTAAAATGTATTTTGACACACTCTGGTGTAAGGCAGTACAGAGGAGACAAATATCAACAGGAATGACAACTGCATCCTGTGAAACAGTCACTGACTTAAAAGATTTTGAGGTCACAGTGGTGAGACTGATGAACTGGAGCTCTTAGGGAAGTGTGCTTAGAAAAGCCAGTGGGATTCCCAGATGTGGCAGTGGTGGGCTGGAAAGTGACTTTTACCTCCAACAACTGAGTAACTGTTTCCCAATCAATACTCTGCTAACTGTTCTCTTACAGACCCTTTGTGTTATCTGGGGAGACAGCTTGTCTCTGTCATTGTTGTTCATGCTGCTTCAGCTCCATGTTATAGGCAGAATGTTATGAAGCAGAACAGGCACACAAGCAATTTCTCAGATAAAAGCCCCAAAGTACAGAACTTTTTCACCTGAGATGGTCTGTGGTCAAGCCACTAAAGGAAGACTTGTGCTCCTGGAGCTGTTAGCGGTTCCATGCAGCTTTTCTGTGTGACTTGGAGGTGGTTTTGACACCACTTGTGGTGGCGGTGGTGGGAGAGAAAGTTGTGATCCTTGCTCTTGAGATGCATGTCTGTAGGGGGATAGAATATAAGAAAATAAAGAGAGTGTAGAAAGTAATCTTACCCCTAAGGAGTGGCAGCTGGGGCAATTATCAAAGATTAGGAACTGGCCTGATTTCAACAGGCCACAGCTGTAACCAGTGAGAAGAACAGTGCTATAAGAGAGTGGGGTAGCTGGGTGAGAAGGGAACTGGAGTCAGTGGCTGCTTTGTGAAGAAGAAAGAGTCAGTGCTCTGAGGAGCTGCCCACGAGAAACACCAAGAAGGTATGAAACTTTTGTGTCAAGGTGACACAAACCTTGTCAAGGTGACACAAACCAGTATGGAACCCCTGCAATAAGATGACAACGTGTTTCCTCTGGGACATCACAGGAATCATGCTCTGATTTCATGATTTGAAGTCATGCCCATCTTCAGAGTAGGGCCAATGCCTGTCCCCAGTCCTTGAGGCAATCTGAGGGTGAGCACATTAATGGCAGTGTGAGGACATTGCAGCAGTGTGTCCCTTGGGGACAGCTTTGGAGCAAATGAGACGAACACCTTGTGTAGGGGGATATAAAGGAATCTGCTCAGACAAATGTCTTCCTCACAAATGCTGTGCAGAAATGTCAGCCAGTCTTAATGAAACCTGACTGCAAGTTTGTTTGAAAACTATTTTAAAATGTTTAAGACTTAATTTTGAATGTGTTGGCATTTGTGTATTTGTAAAGGTGCTTCAGTTCCATTTAAGCACTGGATATCCATTTACATTCAAGAATATATCACTCCTTTATTAAATATATACTCCAAGACCCTAGCACACTGTCTCCAAGTAGCAATTCTACAGTCATGTATTCTTTATCACTTCTAAAACATTTAGTTCTGTGTAAAACATTTAAGTTCCTTGCTGCCTGTAAGTACTGTGGTAGCCATGCACATGGCCAGAGAAGACAAAGATTAACTGTTTATTAACATATTAATTAATGTTTTAAAATTCAGCAAGTCATTTTAAATGACATAGATACAAAGACATCTTCATACAGAAGTGGTTTTGGACTAAGTAAAACTTACTGGAAGACAGTAAGCCTAAATATGTGGAAAGACCAGAATAATGCTCCAACTGATTAAAATAAGCTACATGTTTGTCTCAAAAATTGTTTACTGACAAAAATTTTAATGTTTTTATTGCTTTTAGGTAGCCAGAATCTTATTAACATTTTTTTTTCCAAATTCTTTGCAAGGGGTAGTAGCTCAGTTATTCGATAGCTAACTGACAATAATTAGCCTATTATGATGATTAATGCTTATTCAGGACATTTAATTTGCATGCTATAAGCATGGTGAGACAGCTAATTTGAAGTTATGCCAAATACAGTGTTTAGTTTTTATATACAACATTTGTTTGCCTTTCCAAATATAAAATAATTGACAAGAATAATCATAGCTGAGGATATTAGGTCAGCAAGTTTTCATTTCTCCTTTTAATAACAATGATGTGTTACTTAGTGAACCAATTAGCAAGGTAAACTTTACTTGCATTAAAAAATGCATAAAGCTAAGGAAGAATTTCTAAATTGTAGTTAATGGAATGTCAACAAAGATGCATATTCTGTCATTTTTGCCCAGGTGAGAACCATCTGTCCCAGATAGATAGCATTTCTCCAACTTCTCACAAGAAAGAAGGATACAAGGTCATTTTTATGCACCTTGTAATCAGGATTGACTTTATGAAAGTCAATTAAGCTACTAGGCCTTAGCCATAGTTTCAAAGAAATAGACAGTGAAAGAATAAATGTCTTTAATCATGGTTACTAGAAGCATTCACTTTTTCCCTCAGGAAATGCCTATATATTCATGTGGAACCTGCACCCTGTTCAGGACATTTGGAGGGGCAAATTTTCCTTGCTGCTTCTGATTGCTCAGGTTCTTTGTCCCAGACAGCAGAGCACACTTCAAAATGTGATGCCCTTTTCCAAAAGATTCAGTGTCTCTGGATTTGAAGCTTAAGTCTCTTTAAGCATGCTTCAGAAAAAAAGCCAAATGGGGAAACATGTAGAGGCTCCTAGGAGAAAAAGAATATCTGCAGTAGTGTTTGGAAAGTGATCTGGAGCCTTTGGAAGATGAGGGGAAAGACAAGTTTCTCCATGGGAAGTGTTGGGGTTTCTTTCAAAGTCTTCCTTAGGTTTCAGCCTTTGAAGCAGCAGGCATTGCAAAATTCTTCCATGGGCATCATACAAAAGTAGATAGCACATCTGTGTTCATGTACCAGTCCAACCAATCATCTCTGCTTGATAAATATTTCTGCTTGCTTTCTGCAAAAGGCATTTGTGGCTGTTCTTTGTAGCTAAGCAAATGGCTGGACTGTGGGTCACTGATGAGAAACAAAAGAATCTATATTTTGTGCAGTGCCAAAATGTATATTTTAAATTTTTTTAATCGTCTATCAGCGTCAAATTTTAAATATCTGGGATGAGTTGCAGGATATTTATTCTTGTACATGCCATTGTTTCCTCAAACTGCTGAGAAAGCAAAGTGTCTGGATGCTTTCTGACTCTGAGGAATAAGTGGAGGAAGAGACAATTGTTCTCCTAGAGGTGATGACAACACCCCAAGTCTCTGTCATTTGCCCAGGGTCCTTTTAACCTTGTGTTATTTGGAAGAAGCTGGCAGTCTGTATTAATCTGTGTGAAAAATAGTGGACCTATTTCTGTCCATTTGACCTCCCCTACCCTGAAAGGTTCACAAGCCAGCCAGGCAGGTTATACCCAGCCTGTCCTCCAGCACTGCCACATTCTTGCTGAAGCACAGCCACAGCATTTACCACACTCTTGGAGGAGCCAATGGATCCTGAGTCCATTAAAGTAGAACAGAGCAGCTCTGCATGCAAATGGTGTGCTAAGGAAGCCCAGGCATGGACTGCTGTGCATCCCCAGGGCTTCTCCAGTGCCCCACAGCCATGGCAAGGCTTTGCCCAGGTGTGGGGCAGGGGTGTGCTGAGAGTTGAGGCCCTTTAATGAGCAGCATGAATGAGGGCTGCTCCCATGGTGAGGCCGGGAAGAATTTGCCCCACAGACAAATGTGGCCCATGCCACACCACTTAGGGCTTTGTCCCCTTTTTGTTTACAATTACAGCCACAGAAAAATGAGAAACTGTTCACAGTTTCTCAGTAAGAATATGGGGAATCACTGGTTATCCACCACCTACTTAGATCCTCTTTATTTTATTTTTCTATTGCATCTCCCAATACTTCATTACCACCTTTGTAACTTAGAGGAGTGCAGGGACCAATTTAAAATCCATTGAAAGAGCCTTTGGCTTTCTGTAGTGGCTCCTGGATCAGGGCCAGGGGGTATAAACTGCTAGTGGCAAGTTTACAACAGTGCTCCCTTTGTGGGTGCCACTGCTGGGGCTTACTGAGGTGGCTGAACACTCTAACAAAAGTGATTTTGCAGATTAACCCGGTGACAAGCTGTGTGTTCTCAGTGGGAACTCTTCCAAATTTTTAAAAACAATTATAGTTCTCTGTCCATGAATGCTGGACTATCACATTCTGCCAACACAGGGAAGCTTCAGAGAGGATTTTTTTGGCTATGCTGAATCTCCCTCTCTCTTTGTGCTCTAACTAATCTAATGAAAGATTAATTTGTTTCTTGCTTTATTATCCCCATATTCAAATACACACAATGCAGTGTTTTGTGAGCTTGCTTCTGAAATAGATTCTAGCAAGGTTAAAAAAAAATCAGCTTCCTTGCACTGTACATATACCCACTTAGTACTACACTAGTCATGCATTAAAAATACCTCTGATCTGCTATTGCTAGGGAAAATTAACTGTAAACTGAAAGGAAAAGTGGTGCATTCCACTTCAGTCTCAATCCTACCCTTTCAGTCTTGGATTTATGCACATTGAGAGCAATATAAATACATTAGTCAGCAATTTGGTTTTTACTCATTCACAGGCAAAAATTATCATTTCCTTAGTTTGATAAAAACTGTTCCGACGGAAATGCAAATCTCCAGGAAAGGTTCAGACTTGGTTTAAATTGTCCATTGCATATTTTTGATCACTTACATGAATTCAAGGACTACCCCACTTGAAGCAAAGCTCTCATTTAAGCCAAAGAATGAAAACATGTGAGCAGCTGCCTAAGAAAAGTACAGTATTAAATTCTACCTGTGTTGATGGTTGGAAAGCAAAGAGGTTGCATTACTAATGAATAAATCAAACTGATGAGTTATTGCAACAAGTTCTTTTTTTAAAAAAATTGTAACAGTTCTTAGTTGAAATGTGTTGAAGCTCAGAGAAGTAGGTTCATAGTAGGTTTTCTAATGAAGGATTTTTTTTTTTGTTACATATGGAATCATTTGTAGTTAGGTTTCATTTTTGCTATTGTTGAAAATTTAGCTTAAACCTGTCCTTGAGAAGCTTGGAAACGCCTGAGATATTTCTGCAGCCTTGAATTCACCATGCAGAAACAAAAAATCCAGCCAAAAAAATCTCTGTGGAAGTTGCAGTGATGATTTCCCAGCAACCAGTGTCTTGTGGCTTGCAAGGCATTTTTGGTTTTTTTACTGTTTCAGTTGTGATTTGCTACATTCTGCTCTTCTTTTTGCATGACATGTAAAGGTCCCTTGTTGTTTGTGTATCATTGATACAATTCTCCTGCAACCAAAAACAAAGGCAGTAGTGCTTTTAATAGAGGGTGCCTGATTGATAAGCTAGTTGCAGCCAAACCTGCTCTGGCTAATTGTCTTTCAAATGCCCTCATTAATCAAACAGAGGAGTAAGTCTGACAGGAGAGCTGTCACTGTTTTCATGATTTCCTACCACTCACCTCACAGTGTGAGACCTGGCTGGGTACCCAAATCGTGGCCTTTAAACAGTTTTAATGCCTGCTCACTGCAGAGCACACCTGGCTTTGGTGGGATGGGGGCCTGCCCAACTCTGAGCCATGATCTATCCCAGGAGACCAATTTAGCAGTTATTTAATGATTCATAGCTTGATGTCTGGAAATGAGTGCTCCACACGATAACATACATAAACAAATTTAATTAGTTTTTGCCTTTTTTGCATAAGTAGCCACCAGTGTATTAAAGCTGCAAACAAAACAGGTAGGCTGCCTGGAAAGTCATTGAAGCTGGTTAACAGCAGATCTTTGTAAAAGGCTGTGGTGCTTTCTTTCATCTGCTGATAGTCACAGATGCCTCTTTGGCCAGGTCCTGAAGTTGCTGGGTTTGCTTATTAAGAACAAGGAAAGCAGTTATTGCAATTAGCTTTTGGCCAGGTGTTAGAATTACGTATCTACAGAAAAACTGGCAGTCTCTCATCTACTGCCTTTCAAAGCTGCAGAACATAGTATTTTTTGAAACTGTTTTTAAAGGATGTGCTTCATATATTTCCTGTTTTGCAATCTATTAGAAATATTATTTAGTAAACATCAACCTGAGTTATTGTTCAGAGATAGGGATTTCTATATTTGCATTTTTATTGAACATACATGAAAACATTGCAAAATTATTTCTAGTTGTGCATGCTACAAAATAGGGCAAAATATTAATGCTTAAGAAAGCAAATTGAAAGCTTTAGGGACAGAATATTTTTTTTAACCTTCTTTTGCAACATTGCATAATTAACACTGGTGATGTATGAAGTGTATGGGGGTTTGTTTCTCTGCTGTTAAGTTTTTCATATTCTCTGTGGAGCAGAATTCTAGGATTGATAGTCCAGAATAATATCTTGTCATTCTCCTAAGCAATATAAGTAAATACATTTTGCATGAAAAAATGTTGCATTTTGCATATATTCATATTAAGTGAAATTCTTACTTTAATAACGTTTCAGGGCTGAAAATGATTCAGGGACACACATTACAAATATTTTATGCTGGAGGGTTTCTTTGAACTCCAGACAGCAGAGCAGTATAGCCTGTCTTGTCTTCTTCATCTGGGAATAGCTTCTACCCACCAAGTGGAAAATTTACTTGTATGAGAGGCGCCTTTTTCTTTAATAGGGAAGTTTGATCATAAATTTTAGCAGATCTTGGTTTTAGATTACCAACTGTCTAAACCAGACACCTTGTTTTCCTGAGCACACAGAGGAAAATCTTAGCATGGAACATGTTGGTTCCAGGAATCTTGCAGTCATCGCTTTATAGAGGTGCTTGATCTCAGATTTGAACAAGGGGGACCAAGCCATGATTTAAATGATGCTTTGCTATCCAAAAGTGAAATTCTGTCTCCAGAAAGCTCAGTGGAAACTTCATTATTGGTCTCAGTGGGGCCAAATTTTATTTTTGTTGAGGTATTGTGTACTTTGGAAGAAATTTAGACTGGGAAAGAAGGTGGTGACAGGGGACAAATTGCTTTTGATCTTTTTCTTTTAGAAATTTAACAGAGACCATTGGCTCATTTCTGCCAGTATCTCCCAGCACCTATCAGAAAATGCATTTTCCCTGAGTCACTATTAATTTTATATCATGATGTTTTATTTTACTATGAGAGACAGAGTTCCAAGTGGTGTGATTTATAGGACATGTATACCTGGGTAGATATTGCCTCATGTTTTCTCTATAACCCAAAACAAAGAGCTTTAAAGAGATATATTAAAATCTATGTACCTGGTCCTAAAATTTGACCGACTTTAAAAAACCAGTAGCGTGTAGGTAAACATTTCCAAAGGCCTGTGATTGATTTTATGAACTCATTCAATGCCTGTGGGTTGTGCTCTGTGGACACTCATAAGGATTTCTGATTAGTGTCATCATGCCCCCTATAAATCTATTTTCTTGGGAGTCTATATCTTGGTAATAAAAACTTGTCCTGCAGTGAAAGGTCTTGGCATAATAGCAGAATTATTGCTATTTTTACTGCATTTGAAAAGCAATTCTTGCACTTTGTCCCCATCCTCTAGAAAGAGTCTTGAGGTTTTTTTCTGCGTATAATGCAATCCCAATACATTTGTTTGGTGATTTAATTAGGTAATATTAATCACTATACACTTCCTTTCTTACATAGAGTGTTGTGGACTGTACAGGTCCAATCTTGTCACTGTCGTCTGCTTGTGTTGATCCCTGGCAGACTTAGTCCATGGGGTCCTCACTTGGGAAAATCTATCAGCTTCTGCCTGTATTCCTGTTGTCTCTTCCAGACTTGGACCCCCCCGATCAGGATGGCTCTTTAAGACACAGTGAGGAATCAAACTTTGTATTTAAGTGCCTTTCCAAGAGCTATGATGTGTCACACCATTTTAAGTCTTCAGCTGTGACCAGGAGCCCTTTGAGGCTTGGTCATCTAAAGTTTTGTATTTGTTGAATGTGGCCCATAGGTGTATTAAAGAAGCACAGATTTGACAGGATCCACAAAACAGACAATATGAAACCTGATTTCTTTTGAGCCTGGCCAGAGCCTGCTGCTCAGAGTTAGGGCAGGTACCACTGCATAAGCTGCTGCTGTGCCTGCCCCACAGGGAGGGGCAATGCTGCCTCCTGTGTAACAGGTGATGGTTTTGCTGTCCAGATAAATGAAGTGTTTATTTTTATCCTGACTGGCCTCCTAGTGGCAGTGATTCCCCTCTGCAGCCAGCTCAATAAAACATTTGCATGGGAAATAAATATCGTGATTTATGGTTTGGGCCTGTCTATAGAATATTCAGGGTATCTGTTGTTGAGAGAGACACTCTACTATTCCCTTTTGAGATCAGGCTTTAGTTAAACCTATGCTTTATTTATTTGTGGAACTGTTGTGAATAATGCAAAAAAAGTTACAAAATGCTTCCCTAAAAGAACTGCTGAGTGTAGCATCTGATTGCAGGTAGTTAAGAGCAACAGTGTTTAAAATTGCTAAAATTCAGGAAGTGGGTAGGAATTGGAAGATGACAATTCCTGTGTGGGTTGGGAATCTGGAGCCAGCACTGTTCCCAGCCTGGCCAAGCTAGGATTGTGCTTGAGCAGGAGAAGAGAATCTGCCATGGGGCAGCTGCAGGAAGATCAGTAATCAGATCCCTGATAACCTGAGTGACTGCTGCAGGCACACTGGAGCAAACAGATTGCACTGCAGCAACACGGTGCAGAGTGATCTTGTGGGTTAGGGACACTGAAATCACTGGATAGAGTTGAATGAAACTGATTAATTTTTTGGATGGTTTTATTTGGTCATGTGCCAAAACTTATTTTCTTTAATCTAGCAATAATATTGCTGATATATTAAGAATAAACAAGATTAGAAAGGATTTTCCATTAGTAGTAAAAAGGCTATTTCATCTTTTCCTTTTGTTGTTCTCATGTATAATTTTAAGTAAAATTGCAACAGTTTATTAGCTACAGCTTTTTCAAAAAACAAGAAAAAGACACCAAAAACATACAATACCAAGATGGTATTGTAGTACATATAGGACAATTTTGGTTTTTTTCTGTTGCAGAAATGATATTGCTCATGCAGATCTGGTGAGAAGGATGTGGGAGTACATCACTGGAGAAGGACACGGTTAAGAATTTGTTATTAAAAGAAAAACATACAGGATTGTCATCAAAGTTAAATGCAGATGGATCATGGATTGGATTTTATCTGAGGGTTCTTTTAGCCCTTAGGTATGGAGTATATCTGTGAGTACAGTGCTAATGGTGATTATTGCTGTGATGGATCATCTGCTCAAAAATAATAATTGAAAGAACCTTCCTGAATTGTAACATCACCTTATCATGGGAAAATTGCACAAATGGGAAGAGCTCCATTATGAAATGGAGATACATGGAGCAGGTTTTCTCTCTTTCAATATTTTCCAGTAATTTATTTGTTGTTATGAAGTCTTAAAACTAAAAACTGAAATTTCATATCAAACTTGAGCAGAAATATGTGGTTACTGGTGAAAGATACTGATTGGATTTTGGTTTATAATAGCAAAGGTCTTTGGGCTGAAAGTGCTTTACTGATGGATTCAGAACAGCTAGCTGGTGTAAGTCAGCTTTGAGTAGGACATAAGGAACCCAAGAGTTACTACTTCAGCAAAGTCAAACTCATTTTTGCCTTTTAATTGTTTGTATTGTGTGAACTTACCATCTTGAAACTATGACTGATTAAAACAAAGACATTGTTTCTATAAGGGACAGGATTGTGAAAGTCAACTGAAATATAATACAGGAGTTTGGCATGAAAATTTTCATTTCAAGAAATAGATACATAACACAGCTAATCTGTCAGTGATGCTGGCTTTGAGGTCTGGAAATTGTGGGTGAAATTCAGATGTCTTCACGAAGATATCAGAAATGTAGATATCAAAGGCTGGGGAAGTCACCCTAGATTCACTTTATGGTCAATTGAGGAAAAATGGGCACTTTCAGAGAGTGATTCATCTCAGCCCAAAATAGGTAGGTCAGGCAATTTGCCCCCTGGAGGTGCCTGTTTCTCTCCACTGACTGTAGGAAAGCCTACAGTGACAAACTCAGAATTCAATGTGTAACCTTTCAGTGTCGGAAGCTAGGCTGTATGAATCTGACCCTGTGGGAACAAGGACAGGCTCTGCCAGCTGTACTAGTGTGAATAGCAGCTTCCAGGGCTGCTCCAGTGGGACTGCTTCTGGGGGGAATTGAGAAGGTCTGGCTGAGAAATTCTGAGGGTCCTCAAAACCCTGAATGATCCCAACCATGATTTTTGAGGCTTGTTTACTTCTTAGTTTCATTGGTAGTAGGTAGTTTTATTTTAATTATGTAAAAAAAAAAAAAAAGGGGAGGGGGGGAAAATCCAGGGGTTTATGTTTGTTTCTTTTGTAAAAGCTGCTGTGGGATTTTCTCAAAAGCCAATGGCTGTCTATTATTTGTTGTCCCATTTGCCTTCCCCACTTGTAGTGTTGCAGATTGTAGTTAGATAGCAGCTACCCTGTTAATCCAGTAAGCATGGAGGAACTGGGTGGACATTTTCTTAAAGGCTGGCAGGGTAAGCTGGGTTTGGAGGATGTCTGCGAGATTGAAGATCCAGCTAGATTTGTAATCATAATCCTTGCCTGCTTAAAATTTAAAAAAATTGAGAAGGACATGGGAATGAATGGTGGTGTTGTTTTATACAACATTTGCTATTAACAGAGTTTATAGGAAATGTTAACAGTTAGGATATAATATTATAAACATATTTAGAGAGAAATTGTGGTTTTGTGTTGTTTACAAATTAGAAAAGCAAGATTGCTCAGAAGACCCTTGCTTAAAAGGGAATTGCCCTGAGCAATACTGTGATAGAATATGTTCAACCTTTTAGGTCACAGGATACTTTTCATGCTGAACTCCTGTAAATACAAACCAGTTTGAACATAACAGGAGCACAAGGGCTTTTTTGCTTCTTCCAGAAATCCCCAGAAGTGGGAGGATGAAAAAAGTCACAATAGTATTTATGACTTTTATTTTCTGTTGTTCAGAGAACCTGCCAAACACATAATAATTAGAACTTTGTGCTTGAGGTCATACTGGTTCAGTGAATTTATACCTGAGCTGATGTTTTCAGTCGCAGAGTGCTCTGAATTTTCTGACAGTCATAGATGGGGTAAAGTAGTCCAATAGTTCAACACACTTGGAACCTGCTGTTATTTGTTTTTTATTGTTTTTTTCATGTCTTGACAAATACTAAAAATAGGACATAGATTGTTCCAAATCTGGAATGTACCAAGTGACTAAAATAAAAATCTGAGAGATAGAGGAAGGAAGCCTAAATTTTTACAACTTCTTACATCTTCTCTTGCTCATATGTTTGCAAACAAAGTCCTTTCTTATTTACCTACTTCCCAATATAACCTACCATGTTGAATGTTCTATATGAGTTTAGCTGTTTGTAATTTATCAGGAAAACAAGAGGAAAGAGTGCAGAGAAAGCAGGCTGCATACTTTGAACTGAAATTGTGTACCACCTTCATTAATAGTAATAGGATCTCTAAATGGACATCAGTGAACCTTTGTAAATTTAAATTTAGCCAAGTATGTTGTATAATGCTTTGTATTGCTCTTCAGACAGCTCAGAGATGAGGCAGCTCTGAGCAGGTGCTGGCAGCTGTGTGCATGTTGCTAATCAATCTTGTGTGTACAACTTAGGGGCTGCTTCACCTACATTTACTTCTCATTTAGCCCTTTTCAATCACCCATTCAAAAATCTTTGAAGACTGCTCCTCAGTCCTGTAATCTCTCTTCAATGAAAATGAGTGGAGCCACAAAGAGAACTAGAATAGAATTCATTCTCTTCTGTGTAAAAAAGAATGGATAAAAGCTTGACTTTAATCCAGGTGTGTGATAACACTGCTGCTGTAAGGCACCTTTTGGCCACATGGCAAACGAATAATGAAATAAATCTGTTCCTTATCATGCAAGGCCTTCCTAATTAATGGGGGAAATCATTCCTCAGAAAGATGAAGAAAACTGAGTAGAACTGAGTACAGTAATGCTGGGAAAGGGCAAATTTACCTGTACATCTCTAATTGCCACCATTTGCAATCTGGAGGCAGGTAAAACTGTTGAAATAGGAGCATTGCTTTGAATGCAAGTGAAATTGAGGGAGTGGGATAATTCTTTCAGAAGTCAAGAAAATAATTTTACCTTCACTAAAAATCAGGAATTGTCTTTCCTATATTGGGATGGCTAGAAAGTAATTTTATAGACCTGTTTTTGATTTGGAGTTCACTTGGAGTGTAACTTATTTACTTGAAAAATATTTATATGGAAACATGTAGTGGAGCACTGATTTTCATCACAGTGGCAGTCTTGATGCCCTTCTCCCAGGACTGCCATAATCACTCAAAATAGTCTATGTTTTGAGTTTTACAGAATATCTTCCCGAGTTCAATTGCAGAATAATTGCACTGCTGTTATACTTTGAAAATAATAACTATTTGCATGGGGTTTAAGAGGTGTTTCAGGGCCTGACATCCAGTGAAATTTCTCAGGTAGTCGAAAGGATGGTTTGAGTAACTCTTTCAGAAGCTCAGTTAATGCAAAGGCATGATAATTTTTGCCCTTACAGGACTGATGGCATGATTAACCCATTAAAAATCTGTATCACCAGGCAGGTATTTCTTTGCTATGGATCCTCCAGGAGTTAGAATATTCATCATTTTGAGAAAATACTCATCACTGTTGGATTTACCAGAAAGTTCCACATTTTTTGGGTGTTATCCCAATGTTCTGGTAATAGAAAAATTGGAAAACTTCTGTGTTGATCTGGTGACTGGATGTGGATTTTTTTTTTCCCCCTATACATTTCCCATGAGATTCCTTCCTTGCTCAAGTGGATTTATCTCTATCAGTTATAGCAAAGGACATGCCTTCTTATTTCAAAGTAAGAGTATTCTGGGTGTAGAAATGGAAATCTCAGACTTCACTAGGTTACCCTGAAAAAATGGGGTATGGCACGGCTGCCGGCCTAATTACCCTTTCCTTGTTGAGTTCAAACACTTGTTGAGTTGTGAGTACCAGGCAGTGGCTCGAGCAAACACTGGAAATTTTGTTGAAGAAACAAGAAGTGAAATGGGGGAACATGTGGCTGTTTGTGTTGGTTGTTCTAGTCAAGGCAGTATTCAAATGATGGTAGGCTTCTTTCTAAGTCTCATTTTCTCTGGGTTTGCATAAGGGTTTTACTTCAGGAGAAAAGAATGCTTGTTCTCACTTGCCCTGCTTTGGTAGCAGCATGGAAGTCTTGGAAATGCAAGGCCTAACACATCCATGTGGGTCCAAACCTGGGAGTCTGGGGTGAATGTATAAAAACAAATAAATATCACCTTACTGCATAGGTACTAACTGAGATATACCATTATCTCCATGCTTAGCAAATAACCTCTGTGAAATACAGATATTTTTGTCAGTACACTTGGTTGTCTTTAACCAAAGTGGTCTCCAAAATTCATGTTGCCAGCTCTAATGGATTGAGGTTTTCTGGACAGCAGTCCCTTGTGTGCCTTTTAAGGGAATGAAGGGTTTCTAGTATTATAAACTTACTAAACATGTTTTGTTGTACTTGAAACTTGACTTACCTTGGTTTTGCTTTCTTTATATCATCCTCCCCATCTCATTGGACTTGTCTTTCACTTTATGGGAAAAATTTTGGATGCAAAGTCAATTTGTTGAAACAATTTTCTTGAATGCCATCGTGTCATTTCTGTGTAAGTTTGCTGCTGCAGGGACTGCAAAATTTTGCTGTAAATTGCCATGATCTGAAAGAAAGGACTCAATAGCTGGAATATAATAGGAATATAATTAGAGAAATGGAAATGGACAAACAGTGTCAATACAGAACAGAAACCAGGTGTTGGCTGGGAAGAGCAGTAAATCCTTTCAAAATAGAAGTTTTAGGCATTTAATGACCTCTAACTGCTGTCTAACTGACAAATATAATCTACGGCTGGGTACTGTTCTTTACCACCTCTGCTGTTTGTAATAAGGAAGGATCAATTCCCTCATCCATAAGCACATTGGGAGTTGTAAAACTTTCAGTGTCCTTGGAGAGGCCCTGGCACTTCAGCACCCAGCTGAGGTGGAGGGGTGTAGGTAATCTTAGCACTGAAATGGCCCTATAGAAATGGCCCTATAGCCTTTTGTGCAAAGCAGAAAAACTTCCTTAGGTTACGTAGGTGATGAAGAATATTCTTAGTTTGTGAAGTCAAGGAGTCATGACAGCCATTCGTCTATTTTCAGTGTGTGTAGACAGTTTGCTTAGGAGTTTTTCTTTCCAACCACCTCTAAAAGCTCTTTGGAGAAAGAAAATGGAGTAATAGGCTCCAAAACCATCATAAGGACTAGAAAGCATATGGATCAGAAAGCAAACAGACCAGATCTCACAAAAATACCAAAATTGAAGACTTTAGAAATAATATTCTAGGCTTACTGAAGTCAGCAATAATTTGATATTTTCAAAATTTACAAACTAGTATGGCATTCAGACTTTGTTTGGAAAATTAATTTTTAATTTTTTTTCCTTAAGTGGTACCATATTTAGCTGAAGTTCTAAATCACTACGTGCTCTGTGTTTGTCAGTGAAATGCCAAGTGCCCCATTTTGTTCTTAATGGAACTCTTGTACGTGTTTGTGTGTAGCCTGCAGTTTTACATTCTGTCCAGAGATGGAAGCTGCTTGCTCTGACAAGGTCAGGTTGGGAAGGAGGCCACATTCCCTGAATAAGAAAGCCAGGAGGCCAGAGCATGCCATTTCATTAGTCAGCCCAGGACTCTCTTATAGAGAAGGAGGGAGAATGAATGCTATGGAATTTAAAATAACTATTTCAGCTTTTTTGTAGCTCGGAAATGTTGCTCTTGGGCAATATTCTGTTAATGATCACTATTGGGCCAGATGTTCAGGACACGTAAATGAGTGTATTTCCATTGACTTCAGTGGAACTAGGCCAGCTTACGCCATCTGAGAATCTGTCCCCTCAGCTTTTTTTCTAAACCAGTTGTGATTTTGGATAAGGAGTTGCAGCATTATCTGTCATAGTTCTGGTTTCCAGCAGAGGAGAAGAAAATTAAGATTCTTATTTGTTTCATCAGTGTGAGAACAGATTAAATTGTGACAAAGAATCAAAGTAATTCAAATAATCAAATTTGAGAATGTGAAATGTAACAGACTTGCTTTGTTTTGCAGTGGGTATTTTGTCTGTCAAAACAGAACTTCATAATTTTCTAGATGGCTGGCTAGTTCTCCAAGCTTCTGATGCCACTTAGGCCAGTGGTGTGGAATAAATTGAACACATTAACCTGAAAAAGATCCCAAATTTTTGTTCTTTGTTGTTGAGGTTATTTTTTATTTATTAATAAGTTAAGACAGCCTCATGCAGGGGCTCTAAGAAATGGGATGAGCTCTGTGAACTGGGTGCATTCCTCCTGCCTTTCTATTCTGCTCTCATTCAGCACTTACAATGATAATGAAGTCTAATTACAAATGCATGTGACTGCCTGTTGTAATCTGTCAGTGTTTTTCTGAAAAACCTTGTGCCAGTTCAGTATTGGTCATTAGATAATAAGGATTGATAAAACGTAAGGGGCAAAATGTTAAAAATGCTACTATCGATTAGAACGCACCTTAATAATGAAACCATGGGCCTGGGGACGAAAGCCATGGATCATTTTGACAATTCGGCCTTAGATTCTGGATGAGACAGAGTGGGGACAATTAATCCCTCAGAGCCACAAATCACAAATAAAGTAGTTGCAGCTCATTACAACCTGACCTTGCTAAACGGCCTTGAAAACACAAGTGACCTTCTAGTATTTGAAAAGATTACAAAGCTTTATTGAGAAATATCTTTTTAATTTATTTATTTTTAATGCTTGGGAACCACATGGCTTAATTTTAACTGATCTTGATGAAAGAAGCTTTTAACTTCACCATTTTTCAGGAACCAGATTGCTAACATCTCGTGGAACTGATGGTGGTACTGCAGGGCAGTGCTTGGGAAAGATCTTAAAAGTCAAAAGTCTTGATCTGTGCAATTAATCAGTGGAAGTTTGTGCTGCAATACCTTTGAAGAAACAATAGTTTCACTGAACTATTGAGTGGTTCTAGTTAGGGCTTTTATAAATATTATGGTATTATTGGAGCACTGTATAATTGCAGGAAAGCATCTTTGTGCATTACTGTCAAGTCCAACCCCAAAATTTAGAAATACGCGCAGCAAAGTATTTAATGAACTCCCTTCGTGTTCCCACCCTAAATAGGAATAAGGAGAGATCATGTATTTTGCATTTTTGTCCTTTGACACGCACTGCAGATGCTCTTTGGCTAACTGACTTGAGTGCTTTGTCATGGGCTAGTGCATGTGGATATCTCAAAAAATTCCATCTGAGTTTCTGATGGAATTGTCTACCATAATTTGATCCTTAATGCTGAGTCAGACTCATCTTTTTACTGACTGTAACAGAAGGAGATATCTTTTCAGCTCATTCTTGAGAAGAGGTCTTGACCACCACCCCTGATGTTGTCTTAACTGTGCAATAAATTTTGAGCACTTGCTGATTTCATTGTACTTTGGACTAGGCCCATGTATGACTCTGCTTATTGCTCCTTCCTTCCAATGAGGTGTTTCTAAGTGTCCTCACCATGCAAAAATTCCAGCCTCACCCCATGCACTGCATCCCCTACATTAGATAAATTCAATTCCTTTAAAACCCTCTTCTCTGTAAATACAGAGGTTTGTGGCTTTCTATGAGGACTTTGCTGGGTTCTGTACAAGAGTTGGGGTCAGCTCTGGTGCTGAGGGCATCATGAAGAATGCTCTACACAGAGACCTCGTGGCTGTGGTAAGAGAGTGGTGACTTTCATGAAGTCAGTGATGGCTGTGGGCATGGAGGCAACAACTCCAATTTCCTAGTACTTCGGTGTTGAGACAAAAGCATCAAACATCTTACAGTAGTGTGGAACCGCTACCTTAGATCACAGATTACCGAGGCATGCCAAATCTGAGAAATGGCGCTGGATAGATAATATTTTCTGCAAAAGTGGAGTTTCCAAGTTAGCTCTAAAATGCAACCTCCTGTAGAGGACATGCCAAAAAAATCCCTGTTGAATGTACCATGTGCACAGTAATTGCAGCCCCCTGGCTGTGTGGGGAGCAAGGTGAAGGCGTCTCCATCCTGCTGCTAGAGAAACTCTGAGAGCCCACTCTCACAGCACCTGGATTTAGGTTGTTTTACCCTGGCATTACCAGGACTGAGGTTTAGCCATGGCAGAGCTCTCTGCTTGACTCTGGGCTTGGATGACAGTGCTTTTGGCATTAGGAGTGACAGAGAAAAGTCTGTGTGATACCACTATATGTAGTATATTGATACTGGCTCTCCTTTTATTATCTTGAAACAAAATGGATTAGGTGAACAAAAGGGATTCCTTGGAAGCTCCATTCAATTATTTCACAGTGACAGCCAGGGAAAAACACAGTCTATCCCCTGGATGTAGCAGTTCCTACTTCTGATCAGAAAGCATTGTGACATTTTCAGCACATCAGTGGCTAAGCAGTGACTCCAGATGGGTTAACACTTCATCTCCTGACATTCCAGCCAACAATCCAAATTGCTTTCCACAGACTTCTCCTACAGAGGTTCAGCTATAGTCAAGGTCTTGTGACAGGGATAGTCCTGGCCATGGAATTGTAGGGACCCTCTGTGGGACACAATACAACTCAAGTACTGGACATAGGATTGGGAAACAAGTGGAATAAATGACTCTTTGTAAGAGAAAAATCAGTCAGCCATTTATTAAGTAGATCAAGACACTGAGGGTATTCCAGCATAGAATTGGACAACCAGAGCTATTACTTTGGCACTTCCTGTTTTCCTTTTTTTTTTAGTGGGAATTTCAGCAGCATTTCTGATAGCATTAAATGTGCTTTAAGGATCAAACCAAAAGTTTCCTTTACCATGCTTACTTAGTAGCTCCACTTAGTGGCTCCTGGGATAACACAGGCTTTCCCTCAGCACCTGCTCCCTGGTGCTGTGGTGCTCGTCCTCCTTCCCTCCATCCTGCTGGATCCTTCAGGCGCACAGGATCGTTGAAGGAATGTCAGAGACTAACAAGTGCACTAATTGCAGAGTGGGAAAGAACACCTGCTGATTCTCAGCTGAGTTATCCTTGTAGCAAACCCTATGTCGGTGAATGTTTCTCTACTGAGTGCTTGTGTAGCTGTGATTTCCTTTGGAAACTCGTGGGTCGTAGGGAGCACTGAATCACAGCAGCTCAGCACGCAGCCTTCCACCTTCATGGATGACACTCCTTCTGCTTGGAATCAGTGACTGATTCCTCTGCAGGCTTTCTGCCCTTTGAATCCTCATTCATTTGATTTCTGGCCTTTGGGGATGAATTTATCTCCCCATGTACTCTATTTACTAGGGAATGTGATTTTCAGGAGATATTAGGCATGCTTGAAGAATACTTTGGGGGAAAAATTCTTCAGAGGGGCAGAGAAATCTGGATTCAAGAAGGTGAGATACCAGCTGTCCTTACTACCCAAAAGTTACAAATTAATATAGCTCAAGTAGTGGAGATATTTTGGTGTGGAAGGAGCAGAGAAGTGATTGTCAGTGCATAGCTGTGAACATAAATAAATACTGGCGTTTTAAGGGTGTAATGTCTGTTTTCTCCAAGCAAGGCAAACTCCTAATAGCTGTCTTTAAAAAGTGGTTATTTTGGGGAATGGAGTAAGTGTTGTAGGTGTGCATTTGGCATTTGTGTATGTACCTTGCCACTGCTCTAGACTTTTCTGCATATGACTTTGTCTAATCCAGGTAACATTCAGAATACTGGCTATGTAATATATGTAATATTTGGGCATATGTCAGCTCTGTAAGTTACTGCAGTGAAAATTAATAACTTTCTCTTTTGTAATTAAGCACTTGTCTCTCTTGTGGCCTGCTGAAGCAGTGAGGTGAGGAGGAGTAGTGATTCCCAGGTCCAATTGTGTAACCATGGAGCTGCTGTGTGGATCACAGAGTCTCAGAGGAGCAGAGGGCTCACAGGAGACGGCTTCCCTGGATAGCTATGATGGGACCTCGCTGGGTAGGGGAGAAGCAGAAAGGATTGATGCACTGGGAAAAGGCACGTCCAGCTCTTGTAGGTAGACTTGGGAGCAAAGAGGTGCCTGTTTCTGGGGCATGCATTTGGTATATACAAAATTTCCAGTATTTAGCTGCAGGGTTTTCCCCCATCTTATTTGGTAAAGACCCCATTGTATCTAGAGAAGGAACCTGCTTTTTACTTCACTAGTTACAGTTCACGCATATTTATTTCAAGTATCCACATCCAGTGACCTTTACTGCTTAGGAGTCAAATAATGTTCTTCACAAAGTAAGCCAAAGGTGGTACTTCAGCTTCCTTTAAGCTGGTGTATTGAGTATTGAGCAGCCTATTGGATTGATGAACCATATGGATCTCAGACCAGGATTAAATCATGTCAAATACAAGTTCTTGCTTGGGTGCTTCATTTTTTTCTTCTATAAGTCTATAAATGCATGTACAAGCTCTTGTCTCCCACTTTATATGTACCATAAAAGAAGCTAATAGCATAACAGTTAATGTCACAAGTGACCTATTTTAAAACATTACTTAGAGTCACTTATTTCAGCACTGTCTGTGCTGAAATTTTCTATTTTGGATGCCTGCCTCAGCCCACTTCTGTCTGTTTGAAATGAAAAAAGAATCCTATTCTTTTCAAAAAAAAAGAAGGCAAAGTAAAGTAAATTTTGCATGTTCTTATACATGTTTGATCAGCTCCATCATGCTCTTCTTCAGCCTCAATCTAAAAGTTTTGTTGGATCATTATCTTTTGGTGTTCCAGTGAAAATCCATTAGGGAAAACACTGAAAAATCTGTACTTTTCACTTGATCAGTGGAGATTTGGTATCTGAATTCTCTGAAATTACTGTCTGTACAGCACACTGCAGGCATTGAGCAAAATCTTGTCAGGGATTGCTTTTCCTAAAATTTTAGGCTGCTGTGGCATCAAGAACTGGAAATTCAAGCATATGCTGACCCAGAGCAGTGCAGCACTTTGTGCTGGGGATGCTGAGGTGGGGAGTTCAGCTCCTGGTTCCAAGTACAGTGCAGACCATCAAGGCTCAAAGCGAGGAGATGCTCCTGGGCTTTTGAAGTTCTCTTTTTACAGCTGCTCAGACCAAGGTGGAGGAGAACCTCCTGAGCTGAGGAGCTGTGAAAGGACTTGGCTGGGATGGGACCTTAAGGGGAGCAAGAAAGGACTCATGTGGAAGTAGGGATGCTGCTGCTGGCATAAGTGATAGCAGAAAAATTGGAGGAGTGTGGATATAGGTTGGGATGGGAGGCAGAAAGAATATTGGTAGGATTGGAAACCTGAGGGTGATGGGTAGGAGGGAGGCTGGGACTAACAAATAGGCCTAAGAAAGGATATGTGCTCCTAGGGTGAATCTGAACAAGCCGTAGGATACAGCACTAAACAGAAGGTTAGAATGGGAAACTCAGACTGGAGGAATTTAGGGGCTGCATTTTCAAAAATATTGGCACGAGGCAAGGACTGGGGGTGGGGGAAGAATGTGAGAGAGAAGTCTTTGCAGTGGGAAGAAGCAGAAGGCCACCAAAGATAGACCTGAGAGGCAGAGCCAAGATGCATGGTGCCCTGGGCTACAGAATTCCTGGGAAAGCTGCATGCATCCCAGCCCAGCCCTCCTTCAGCCTGCTCCACCTGCAGACTCCACTGTTGCTCCTTCCACTCACGTGGCCAAAGCCTCTGCTGTGGACCATGAAGTGCCAGCCCTGTATTTCAGTATCACTGCCATTCCATACAATAGATTTTTTCAGGCTTTCTTTTCTCTCCCTTTCTGTGTTTTTTTAAGCAACCTATGAAATTATAGATAAAAGGGTACAAAACCATGAATGTTGCAAAAAAACCAAGCACTATAAAAAAAGGAAAAGGAAAAAGAATAATGCTGTCCACGAAGCCTTAATTGGGCCCCCTTGTGTGGATACATTTTGATACTGTCTCTAATTACATGGTCACACACTGCTTTTCCCATGGACCCCTGCATTGTTCTGTGCACTAAGTGGAAGGTGATTGCCGAATGAGTGCAGCTTTAAGTTGTTTTATTCTCTCTGTTGCACGGGTAGTCCCAGGCCTGCCTTACTGCAGGCTGCCCAAGACCAACACAGAATCACTGATTTGATTTCCTTGTGGGTTTTCCATTGCCGTTTTGAAAACAATAACATTTATTTTCCAAATGCACTTGCTCCCAGATGTGTGGTAAGGCTCTCTGCTCCCACCTGTGCGAAAGGGGATGCAGGGGGGCTGAGTGTGGTGGGGCAGGCCTGATGCTCTCCTGGCTCTCCATGGTGTGGGTCATGCCATGGGTTCAAACCAGGCTGCTCCTGACTCCAGAATGCAGCTGATGGGCACAGAGTCTGCTCTGGATCTGTTTCTCATGACACACAAAGGGAAGATATCACACACAATGGATGCTGTGGGTGGGTGAGCTTGCCTTCAGTGCTGGAGACCAGCTGTAATCTGCTAGGGCACAACTGCAGAGACTCAATCCAGTGGCCATTCATTACTTTAATTCCTTGCCTTATTTCTCTCTTTTTCTCCTGGTCTCTGACTGAAGATGGGACATGCAGGGAGTCTTCTTTTACTGATGAGGACAAATTCAGAGTGTGGGTTTGGTATGGATGGTTTGAGATCATCTGGGGAAGAGCCATGCAGTCAGACAGTGTCATCATGGACATGTATGGTGGGGGCTGAATTAAGGTGCTGCAGACCTTAATTATGGCTCCTGAAACTTCTGACTTGCTTTGCAACCCTAATGTTCTTATAATTTAATTTGGGTGTACATGTGCTTAATATATATTGCTTCCCCACTTACGAAAAGATGTTAACAGGCTGCACTCTTCAAATACTTTTATAAAAATTCTGAATTTAGCTTTCTGAACAGGTTTTTGAAATCAATACAGAGAGAGCTGCTAACAGGAGGTAAACTACAAACCACAAACACTTTCAATAGGATAGCTCTTTTTATATAACATTTGATATCATTTTCACAGCATGATCTCTACTTTCATACTGTGATAGCTTTTACCTGGAGTTTAGATGATTCATTCTTGTAGTGGATACTTAACTTTTATATGAGGAAAATGCAAGAGAAGCCAGCACAGCATTAAATGAACTATAGTTGCAGCATTAAATGAACTACAGTACAGTAATAATGTTGAATGCTCAGATCCTTGCCATCTCACAGGGTTGGATTCATGAAGGCTTTATTGATTCATAAGTGAGGAGATATGGAGGCCTGGAATTCTCTCTCAGTTTTTGGCATATCTAATTCAAATTTTAAGAGTAGGTTGGCGCCCAGTGATTGTTTAGTAATTTTTAGAAATCCCTATAGGATTCTGCCTGAAAATTGACTCTGATTTCCTATTGGTGTGGGACTCAGGGAGCCATGTGGCTGTGTTGCTGGCTTGTCCTCATGCTTTCTTTCCCTGAAGCTCTTAAAATTAATTTAGAAGCCTTAGTTTTACACTGACTTCTACAGTAACTCCCGAGACAAGGAGGAACATTTTTGTTAAATTTTCACATTTATGATGATTATTTTTTCAAATAGATCCAGATTTTTGTGGGGTTTGTATGGACTGCATGGAACTAAGTCTGTTATTTCAGCTTTTCTGGTAAATGATCACAGTTGTTGAAGCTTTCTAGGATACCCTGCCAAGCTTCTGTTTTCACATGCTTGTGACTTCTTATGAACCATTTTAAATTGAAGTTTTCTATATATACAATTCCCAACCAGTTTTCATGTCTACTTACTCCTGAATGATGCAAAAATGAAAAAAAAAAAATTAAAATATTGGTTTGGTACTGTTGAAAAATAGTTTAAAGATAAAAATGGAGTATTTGCTTTCTTTCCTCTGTTCAGCCTGTCATCAACCTCTACTCTCTTTCTTCAGGTTTCCATCACACTCTCATTCTTCTTTTCCTGTCCAAGAAATCTACAATGGAACACAAAAATGTGAAATGGCCTGACAGTCACATGCTATTAAAATCTGTCAAACTTGAGGTTAGTCATCAGAAATCTTCTCATCAGAGTTTTTGCAGTGAAAGAAAAAATCAATTGATAATATTAGAAAAATTTGAGCAGGACTAATTCTTTAAAGTTCTATTTAAGACTTTTGTTTGTAATTTAGTTCTTGCTTTAGAAAAAAAAAAACAATAAATGAAAGCTTTCCTCCTTACTAGAAGCCAGACATCCCTTGCTCATTTCAAAATAAGAGAAAATCTTGTAGGTCTTCTAGTGTTTTTATAAACTGATTCTATCAAAAAGTGTCTTGCAGGACCTGTCTTGCACTTGGTCTAGATGTAGCTGAACACTTTCTACTCTTGTCACATATATTGTAAAGCTATTTTGAAATGAATGGGAGAATTGTCTGAGCCTGGCAAGCATTGCCAATAGGTGCTGCAGGTCCTACCCTGGCGTTTCAGGTTGGAAAGGTTTGAAATCACCCTTGGTGATTATCTCCTGTACTTTTCTGTACTGAGCAGCATACTGTGTCTAATCAATATTTCTTCTGCTCCCTGAGGTTCTTAATTCACATGCTCAGAAAACTTCATGTTTTGTATTCCTTGAGGTACACCCTACAAAACCTCAGATACACACAGGAATGCACATTCAAGCCCCCCTGCTTGCACCCCATCTGTCTGAGCTTATCACTGAGAACGACTGAGTGAGCTTTGCTTTACAACTCCAGTTTTGTGTGTAGAAACTCTCCTCTCTTTTTTTGATTCTCCTGCTGGGGCTCAGGACACAGCTTTTACCTGCAGCAGGTTTTGCAGTGCATGCCTGACTCTCATGCCTCGCTTCTCCCTGCTCCTCTGTTCAAGAATTGCATATCTGAACTCATTTCTAGGAGGTTAAATTATGCCTAACCTGAAGTAGAATAATGTTATTTCCAGCTTCTCCTAAGATAATTTTTATTTCTAATGGGGTAGGGATCCTAGCCAAGGTCACAGCCTGGGCATGCTGGCTGCTGTACAAACATATTATGACAGTCACTCTCCAGGGAAGGAGCTGTAACTCCTAAGCTGAGGCTGACTGTGCTTTAGGGTTTCTGTCCCTGAAGCCAAATTTTGGTGCATTTGCTGAGATTGGTGAAGCAAGGCTGGTGAGGATTCTGATTAAGAACTCTGTTAAATTTGAGACTCTCAAATTTAGATTTAGTTGTTTAAAGCAATAAAAAACTCAAGCATCTTGCCGGTAATTGCACTGTAAATTTCTTGAAGTGAAGTTGAATCTATCTACGTGGATATATCTCTTTTTCTGAGCTGTACAAATTCAAAAAGATTCTTCTACATAGCTGAAGCTTGCTGTATGTTTAAAACACTGTGAGGCATGGGGTGAGGGTAAACTTATAGGATAAGGAAATACTGGGTTTTCTAAAAACCTTTTGGGAAATGCAGCCAAGTACATATTTCTGCTTTAAGTTACTATGTGCAGCAGACTTAAGGTTACAGTCATTTACCTTCCCCTTCACAGAATCTCCTCTCCAGTCTGGCTTTCAGTGCCCTACTGTTGCATCTCAAAGTGTATCCAAGCTGGGCAGTGCTCAGGACAAGTACCTGGAGATCTCTGATGTTTTTGCATCAGGAATTCAATTAGAATCGGAGGTGGCCAGAGAGGAATCCCAAAGCTTTCCAGTCCTGGAGTCCCTACAGTGAAATTTCAGTCACTGGTCTTAAATTTGAACAAACGGGTCAAAGACACTCCCTGTGAAAAATAAATTTAATTAGAAGTCCTCAAGTGATTAAAACAGTCTTTGATATGGTTTGTTAACAGTTTTGATCCCAGATTAATATTTTGCTACTATAAATTTGGACATTGGTCTCTGACCCCCCCCATTTTTTGTTAGGAAAAAGCTCTCTTTTGTATTACATGTAAAGATTCAGCCTATGATAAAATTATGCTATCAATGGAAAAGTTTGCCTTTTTTTTTTCTTTTTCCCCAGTGTGAACATTAGAACATACAGAGATTATTAATTGAATAAGAACTGTGTCTATTCTTGTAAGACCCTTGTTATGAGGCTTTTAATTGTTACTAACCTCTTAAAAAAAAAAAAAAAAGGCAGTAGATGAATCTCACAACAGGACCACAGATGAAGTGATTGAAAAGCCAGAGAGTTTAACTCTCAATACCAATGGTGAGCCCTAGCACAAGATTTATGGCCAGTGAGAATCTCCATATTCTTATAGTCCTAGGCATCCTGGAGAGATGCTGTAAAGAGGGCCAGGCACAAAGTCAAAATCAGATTAATTTCCTTTCATCTTCAAAAGTAGCATGATGTCAGCTTCACCTTGAGCTAAAATTTGTCCTCTGATCTGATAAAATCATTATTTGCCAATAAAATATGGGACAATTCTGCTGCCTGCTCCCCCCAGCCCTGCTGTGCACAGAGGCACTCCGTCTTCAGCTGCAGCTCATGTGGAGCTGTACCTTGGCTTGAGAGCAGCTTTGATTGCAAGCAGAAGCTGCTGTGCTACCCCCAATGATAACTCTGATTAACTGGCTCATAGTTGAGGCCATAAAGGGCTTGACATCACAAATTAAGGGCAGTGTTTCACTCTCCATCTTGGTTCTGCTGCTATTTGCTGATTGCATCCTGGAATTAACTTTGGTTTTACTCACAGGAGTTGTCAATAGGAAGAATAATTAGGCTTCTGTCATCAAATGAGACTTAAAAAAAGTGCACCAAGAGCTGATGGTCAGGCTGACTTTCAGTCAGAATTAGAGAAATGATTGTTACAGGTGTTCATCTGTCCACTTGCCTCATGTTTTCAAGTGCAGCCCCTCATCTCATCACAAGGAAAGCCCTCCCTCAGGCAGAACAGCTGACAGCAACTCTGTAATCTGCTGATTCTGATCCCAACAGCATTCTGAGTGAAGGGGAAAAAAACAAGTGTGTTTGACCCTTGACAAACTGAGCTGCAGTATTTACCAGGATTTAGAATTATTATCTTTCACAGGATTTAAGTATGAGCAGGTATTTATGTAAATGATGATTCTTTAATTTGTCGAATAGTATTGGGTTTTTTCCCTTCCACCTCATTACACATTTCACTCTTTTGCTTGTAACATCCAGCTGTGATCCAGGTTTACAACCAGACAATGTTTTCACTAAAATTCAGAAACTTTGTATCTAATGAAGTCCAGTAATGTTTGTATTTTTCTGTATGTAAAACCTGCTTGGAATTGAGCTATATGCAGCAAGTGAAATCAGTGACAGAGGAAAGTAATGGCAAAAACGACCTGAATATGAAATAACCAGTAAAACGTGTTGGAAAATAAAGACTTTTAACCACTATAAATTACTGCTAAGAGAAAATGCCTTTCAAAATTACTTGTAATAATTTGTAGTGGGCCTGCATATAAAGATTTTGTGGCAAAACACATATGTGTTACGCATCTGAGTGTGTCCCCGTATCCCAAATAATACCAGGCAATATCTCATATAGACAGTGTGTGCCCAAAATAGAGTAGTAGCTCTGAAATAGATGATTTGTAACTGGTGGTGTTGTTGTAACAGAGGTTGCTGGGCTGTCATTGTGTGTTCTTTTACCTGAATAGCAGGAATTTCTTTCTTTGGTAGCAGGAATTTCTTTCTTTGGCCAAGCTTGCCTTGGAGTCACAGAAACTACAGCTCAGGAGAATGTCTGGCAAATACAGCTCCACAATATCCTTTTGTGAACCTCCAGCTGTGAGGCATACCAGGGGCTTGAGCACTGCTACTCGTCTGCTGTGTCCTGAGGTGGCCCCAGGCACTGTCTGTTCAGGCAGCGGATGTGTTCTGGGTCTCAGGGAAAGCCTGACCACACTCTTTGCTTCTTCCTGTCCTTGTCCTGCCCATCAGTGGCACACAACCAGCTCTGCAGGTCCCCAGCATCACAAGGCTTTCCAGATAAGAGTTACTCCTTGCTACTTGTATAAGTGCAAGTCAGGCACAGCCACAGTGCACGTTCTGCTCTGTCGTGTTCTAATCCGCTTTGGCTGCCTACACTGCTTAGCAGTGGATGTGGGGGAGCAGGCAAGGTGGGGTGGGATGGGATCTGTGCTGCTGTTCCAGGGGCCAGTTAGTGGGATATTGCCATGATATCCCAGGTCTAACAGCTCTGCTTTTGCTATGAGTTACTCATGTCACAATCACACCCAGTCAACAGGGTTAAATTTTTGGTGAGGTTTTTTTTATTTTAATATCAAGTTTTGGAAAGTAACATGAATATTAATAGCAGCTGATAGTCATTGTGCAAATGCAGCCAGATCGTTTTTCACTCACTTTTACCAGGAATATTTCCAAACTTTAGTTTTCAGAAAAACTCGAACTGCTGCTGCCCAGAGAGATAGGGAATACAAGAGAGGATATGACCTTTCTGAATGTTTTCTTATCAGGCAGCATAAGTACTGTATGTCCCACTAAGCTGCTTCAATAGAACCTTGTCAAGTTATCACATTACTCGACATGTTGCTGATAATGAATACATAAAAGCTTTAGATATTGAGGACTCGGAGGAAATAAATAAGATTTACTGAAAAACTGCTCAACATATATCCCAGGGCCATGTTTATTTTTTTTTCCATGTGGATTGTGTGCTGCTTTTAGTCCCTTAGATAAATGGAATGATGCAAGAGTTTCAGCTTCTTGAAATGTAAAGTGCAGATGTGAGCAGATAAATGAAGAAAGTAAATGGTCATCTATCTCCATTGTGGAGAACTCAATCACATTGTAACCTTATCAGTCTTGTTCTCCAGAAGTGCCTGATATTTTACTTTTCTCCTACCACATGCTTCTCTAGCTCTGGTTGATATCTGCAATATCTTCTCTTGTCCTGTATTCTTGTGAGTGTTGAGGAGGAGTTCATATTCATCTTTGTAATTTTGCCTTAGATCACTTCCACTGACTTTGAGGAGTTAAAGCCACGAACCCAAAAAACCCAAATGCAGTAGACAGAATCAGGATCAACAGCATTAACTCCTCGTGTCACTGTGGCAGAAAGTGGCCTTTAGACCCAGGAGTCAAGTAGCTCTTGCTGAGAGGCTGCCCAGAGTTTCTCAGCTGGTCCCTTCCCAGCAGGAGGGGACACACAGGGCAGGAAACTCCAGGCACTGTTCAAGAGGAACAGGGATACTCACCTCCTCACTCTGTTTCTGAAGCCATGCACTGGTGGCTTTGGAATGGTTTTGGTTGATTCATTTCATGTTTTACCTGGGTCTGGAAAGCTGTATGTCCCCCATCTGTCCTGAAGACAGTCTGACACTGGCTGAGATTTCATGTTTGCTTTGTTAAAAGGCTCCCAGTACAGCTGGGCAATAAGATCTGACAGTGTCGAGATGATTTGTGGCAAATAAGCATCTGAACTTTGGATGCAGTTTTTGATAGCTATCAAGGATTTATTCAGTAAGAACTGTTTGTGTGCCTTTGACTGTAGAAGGTAAATTAATACCTTCTGAAACTGATCTCTGCAAATTCTGACTTGTAAGAGCTGTAAAATTCATGACAGTTATCTTCTTAAATAAGCACATAATCAAGTATTTTTAGTAATCTCTGCTTCAAAAATATGCATTCTGTTGCCTGTCTAATTCCTAATTTTTCATGTTTAGATTAAATGGATCAACTCCTATAGAGAAGGTGACTTTGAGATTTACTTCAAGTTTACTCATTTAATAAACTACTGTATGCTTAAAGCATAAAATAAGAAGCTATTATCTTTAAAATGACTCCCCAAACACCTGCAATTTACTAGTCTACGAAAAGACACCCACAGAAGCTGTTCTTTATTCCCACCCAACACCCTGAGTGCTGTCTTTCTCCAGAAGGCTGTGGTTTCATTCTGGGCTGCTCTTGCACACAAAGACACATCCTTACAGCTGCTCTCTCGGCTGCTTGAGACTTTTCCTCGTGCTTGAAGTCACCTCTTGTGTCTGAGTGATCAGGAGGAGGTGGGAAGCGCTGCTATGGCGCAGTGGCTGTAAGCAATGATATCTAACAATGCCCTGAGGAGCTAGTTAAAAAGTGCCTCTCACACATGGGAAAGAGCTTTAATGGAGCTGCATTAGAAAGCTGCCAGTTGCTTGTTGGGCAAAACAGACCTTTTTTTTTTTTGCGCCAATAATAAGGATTATTGGAGCATTTGTTACACAATGATTTGGAAATCATAATAAAGCATTTCTAATTTCACTTCTCCCAGCAAACAGCTAATGGAGCTGGTTCACAGGAAGCACAGACAGCATGCTGTAGAATGTGGAATCTTGCTCATGCTTCTAATTGGGAGGGCAGGGGATAGAAGCTGTTGCTATTTTTTTTCCTAAGTGTCATTCCCAGAAACAGAATTTTCAAAGGCAGAGGTAGAAAATAACTTGGTAACTTTTCCATTTGCCTGAAACTCTTGATATGCTTGTGCAAATACATTTTAGTGTTGTTCAAATGAGATTTTAAATGCTGCTGAAGTGTCACAACTCTAGCAGGTGACTTAAATGTGGTCTGTACTGTGCCTCATAACAGAAACCTTAGTGAAATGGTAGCAGATGAATAGAGATTAGATTTTACAAATCTAAAGGGTGGCTGGCAAGAAGTGCTTTTTAGAGGACATTGCTCAGCAACTCTCTGCAGGCCAATGTCCTGCACAGTCAGAGAGAAATGAGTAACACATAAAAATAAAAAAATTATTTCTTTTTACAAAGTCTCTTTATACTGGCTAACCTGTCTCTTTACCACGTTATGGTCTCTGTCATGACTTCTCTCTGGAACTGGAGAAATAGAAATGTGATCAATCCAAAAGCTGTGCACAAGCTTTTTGTAGCTATGATGGAGCTGATGTTGTTTGACCCTGAGGTCCAAAGATTCATCTTGATATTCTTCAGTTAAACTTTAAATGCAGATCTATAATTAAAAAAAAAAAAATACCCAAAAAACAAATACCACCACACCATAAATAGTCTCACATCAAAAAATGGAGAAAGTAATGAAGTGTGATGATTTGCTGAATTTCAACCTTAAGTCATAGTTAAACCTGATCACATATGACTGAAAATGTCAACTGTTATTTTTTGTCTGATTTTTTGTGGAATAGGCATTCCCACTCATCCAAAATGTCACAGGCCTAAGGATATAGTAATGATGAAAATGCATTAGAGAGCTCATAAATCTATGGAATGAATTTGCAATTGGAAATCCAGAACACTTAGCTACATATGAGCAGAAGCTGAGACACCCAAAAATTTCAGCAAAATTCTCCTTTAAAAAAAATTCTCCCAACCCCAAAAATAAAAGTGCCCTATCTTTGGGAGATTTTTAAAAAAATAGTGATATACATATATCTTTTTTCAATCAGCTAAGAAAACAGATTTATTACACCATATATTCCAAACAATTCAAATTTGCTTCCTTGAGTTTTGTGACCAAGATGCAAATTACTTTGCGTTTCCATCTATGACGTTGACTGGAACAAACCTGGATCAGCTAGGACTGATGTTGTTCAAGCCTGGATATTAGGGGTGAGCTGTAGTAAAGTTTGAGTCATAGGCCTGAGCTTGGAAAACTCTGGACAGCCTGATTTTAGCTAAGGAAGACATGAACCCTTACCTTCAAAGGGAGAAGCATAAATACCTAGGATTAAATCTCTAAAAGACAGTCTGTGGCACAGGGTAAAAAATTAAAATCTGAGACTGGGAACCCTATAGTTTCTGACTGATACAAAATGGCTGCTCTATAAGAGCCCTTTTTTATTTTAGATTCAGAGCTCTTTAGCAGATTTTGTCATTCAGATTGCAGTCCATATTTTTCAATACGAAATTCCAAGAAAGTTAGACTAGAAAAACTTGAACTTATTCTCTTTCTCCAATTGCTTATTATTCTATGTCAAATATAAAAATGAAACTGTGTTGGATGCGTTTATTTGTTCTGGTATTTTCAATATATGCGGTTAAACAGTGGCTGTTAAGCTAACAGTGCAACATGTGACAGAATCCAGGAAAATGGAGAATGAGAAGGAAGTCTGGACAGAAAAGATCAAATGCCTGATTTTATTTTTGAACAGCAGCACACATAAGGCATTTCTTTAAGAGACCATTGTGGCAGAGAGGAGGAGGAGGAGAGGAAGATGGAAGGCCCTGGAAGAAAGTGGAATCAAGTTTCTGAAAACTGCTGCCTTTACAAAGAATGTCCTTTAGATACAAATAACGTGCAGGTTTATAAAAGAGAGAAGTGGGTTTAGAATTAGGAACTCAGAATACCAGTGAGCTTCCAACAATGAATCTTAGCAAAGAAAAATACCTGTTGCTGTAGGAGCTCCAGTTGTGCCTTGAAAGTACAATGGAGAAAGGACAGAAGCGAAAAGACAACTATTCTTCTTTCTATTCAGGAAAGGACTGGCTTTCCCTTCTGACAACTGTCATCTCAGTTTGTGCAGTGTAGCCCTTCATGAGACCTGCAAAGATGCTTGATGGTAAACTGTCTTCAAGAAAGAACAGTTCATTACAAAAAGCTTTAGAATTTGGGCCTCCTTAACAGCTTTTCAGATAAAAGGGACAGACCAGTCTTTCTTAGGTGATTTAAGTAAGAGTGTGATCACTGAATAGATCTGCAGGATGGCAACAAGGACAGAGATTTATATAAGAGCTTTAAGAACAGAGGTTTATAATTAATTAGTCAGCGGTGAATCGGTGGAGCGTTGGGAAGGAGAAGTAAAGGAGAGACCCACAGTGCTGCTTGCAGGTTAGTCTGAAGTGAAAGCTCTTGGGGTGTGGGCCAGACTGACAGAGTTCTGCTAAAAGGAAAGAAAAAGCATTAACCTGTGTTCATGCCTGGATTTAATTCCACAAGACACTGCAGGACCTAAAGCAAACCAGTTGGGACCTAAGGTACATCAAGTAACATTTAACCAGTTGTATGTTCTTTTTATGACTTCTGTTTGTGAGGGAGATAAATGCATGTCTTAGGCAATAAAACATTTCCCCTGATTATAGCAAATGGTGTTTCTTTTCCCTTGTGGGATGTAATAGGAATATCAATGTTTTATATCTCTTATTAAAAAAGCCCAAGTTTGATAAAAAATGAAACACATTTAGTAGAGTTGTTATCCCAGGTAAGGAAAAGTGCCATTATACAGTCATAGGCACAGAACTGTGAGTGCAGCAGATTCCCTTATTGCAAATCAAACAAACTTCTGCGCTCAAAACCCAGACAAGCCTGGAAAGAAAGGTGAATGACCAGGCTTTCATACAGACCAATAAATCTCTGAGCAAAGCCAGGTGATACCTTTCATCAAAAGGAAAAAAATGTCTTTATAAATGCAGGAAATGGATTTTTAAATTGGGACACAGTTTAAGGGGAGGGGATAGAGAGGAAAACATCTGAGGGAATAAGAAAACAGAAGAGGAACAGCTCAGAAAAATAATCCTGGGAAGTGTGTCCAATTTTTCTAACATTTCTAATCACTAAGTTCTTCACAGTTGTGTGGGTATCCGTGAAAGTAGAATTTGTCCCCAATAGAGTTTGAATAGTCTGCTGAGCAGATGTTTTATTTCAGAATTGTAAATATGTAAACTGGTTATGCCAAAATATTTTCTTTGATGTGGGATAATAATATCAAACGAAAGGGTGAGGCAAGCTTGCCTTTCCCTTCTGTATAGGGAGCTGCAGTTTTTCATTTAGTTGTATGGCTTCTGGGGGAAGCCTTTTCCAAGCCTGCAGTTTTCAGGGGCTGAGCTCCTTTTCCTTCCTGTGTTGTGGCAAAGCCAGACTCTCCCAATGTTTGCTTCTTGTCTGGACAGCAAAGATAACTGTGCTTGTGCAGGCAAAAACCTGCCAGCCTGGGAGTTTACCTTGGGGGAGGAAGCCTCTCCTGTAGGGGAGGTTTCCCAAAGCTCTCCCTCTGGGTGGTTTGGAGCAGGGTCCTTTCCTCTGGGATACACACCTGCAAGCGGGATGCTCTCATCACCAGCTTGCTGTGCTGGTGCTTCTGCCACTTCATTTTGGGTTTTAACAAGCAGACATTTCAGAAAAAGGCAGTGAAGAATTGGCAGTGGGTCTCCACAAAGACAGCTCCCTAACACCCCAGAAATATTGTCTCTCATTGCAGGAAATAAGAAATTTTCTATGTGCTTCTGGGGGTGCATGTGCTACGTTTGGCAAATTCTGCATATTCCTTAACTTCCCGATTCTGCCAGCAGAGTGGCTGCTGCTGCTGCCCAGGACCCTGTTTTCCAAACACCCGATTGTCATGTACAGCTCTAAGCAGAGGCTCTGTGTATATAGTGAGGCCGTGTTTTCACAGCTCCCTACTTCTGAATGGAGGGGTTTGAACTGGGATTTCACTACAAAATTATGGCAGAATAGTTCTCACAGTTAATTCTTGTGAAATGAGATGTGTTGTAGTGGGGTTTTTTTATTTGTTTGGGGTATTTTTGGTAGAATCTCATTTGTAGAATGAATGAATGAATTTTTTTAAAATAGCATATTATTTCAGTATTGAAAGAGAGCATGACAGAGTTTGGTTAGGGGCTTTCTGGGATGAAGCTCTCAGCAAAGGGCATTTGGCATTTCATATTTGGCATTTCATGATGAGGGTGTCCTTCAGACCTGCCTTGGTCTGAAGTCCAGTCCAGCAGGCTGAAGGAGATCTAAGCTTGCCAATGCTTCCTCTGCATTGTTTTTTAAGGTCTAAAGGATGATATAATTTTTTTTAAAAATTTGATGTAATCTGTATTTTATGGAATATGCATGAAGTTCAAGGAACAGATTTCAGGCTTTGTACATTGGCATGATTTATTTTATTTCATGTTTTATGTATGCATAGAGTTCGATGTATTGTGGTTTTACATGTGTGCAAGTTTACATTAACTATAAATGTGACCTCAGAGTGTTTATATGCAATGTCCTGAAGCTTCTCAAGTTGACAATTACCAGGACGTTTCTTGTGCTACACCACAACTGAGAATCACAATTCCTACAAGAGAAATTTGTGCACTTTTTGTTTATCTAGATGCACAGACCAGCTAGTTTAGCTTATCTCTTGTCATGTTTTCTGCTATGCCAGTTGGAATTTTTTCATTGGCAAAACTTGTGTCTTTTCTAAGTCTGTCTTCCATTTTGTGAAAGTGAATAATTGCTTCCTGAAGATTAATCTCACAAATGTTTATATTCAGTAAAGTCACTTCTGACCTCTAGTTTCATGGGATTTTGCCAGTAAAAAATGGAAAACCTTATGGAACTTGAAAATCCTGCAGAAGAAACCACAAGAATAAATTTTAACATCTAGAGATGACATAGTTATGCAGAAATATGAAGACTCTTATATTATTAACTGCTTAAAGTTTTGCTCCGCTTCATCCCTCCCCTCCAAATAGTAGAACTGACTAAATTAAATGTTATCATATTTTTTTTAAAGACTGTGTCTTAATACATATCATAATTTTCAGGTGATCTAACCTCCTTTTGTAATACTATCCCATAAACTGTGACTGTGATAACATTTATGATGGGAGAACACACCCTAAACTGGAGGGTAAATGTGTTTTAGCATCTACAGTTTGCAGGTTTTTGAGCTTATTTTGTATTTTAAAAGACAACCACATTTACAAGCATTTTTGCACATTTAAATACCTGCAAAAATCTGGGTGACAAAACCCAGCCCTTTTAGCCATATTAATTTCCTACAACACCCTTGAAAGTGCTTTGTAAAATATTTACAGAATGAAAGGGGTGTAATAGTTTCGCAGGGTTGTCAAGCCTCTAGAATCCACTAGGGTCACTTAAACTCTGGAACTCTGCCTTCACACTGTGTGTGTGTCCACAAATGCCAAAACAAGGTAGGACACCGGGTGTGACACCGTGGCAGTGTCACAGCCATGGCAATAAAGTCACATCAGGGACTGGAGGCTAGTGGTGCTGTTGCAGCCACATCAGGTCAGATAATGTTCCATCTGCAGCCACAGACATTTCACACCCATGATGTGGCACCCTCCCCTGTTAGGATGAGCACAGACAAGCCACAGCATCATTACTTACCCCCTAGTAAAATTTTTGTTGCATCAAATATTACTCATGTCATCCTGTGGATTAGAAGATTTTACTCTAATTTTTGTTCCTCTGTAAGTAGAGTCAAAGAGCCAGGTAGGAATATCCTCCTGTATAAATCTGTTGTATTACATGTCAGTTCTGGTTAGGTTTACAGAAAAGATATTTCTATTTCAAGAAGTTTACAGAATACTGGATTGATTTTTATTTCTGTCCCCATTCAGACTATTTTTTGTTTAAAAGGGAAAAAACCCTCAAACTGCAAAATATGTTATCAGAAATTGCACACGTTATAATCATTAGTATTGAACTCTCGAGGTATAACATTGACATTTTGCAATTTTATTCAGAAATTAGAACTAACAGTGTTATAGCTAAACAATTTGCATGTTTATTAAAAAATTAAATATATACCATCATTTTTTCCTTATGGATCTTTTAAAAGATTTATCATTGGATAATGCCCACCAGAATGTTTGGTGTTTTAATGGCAGTGGAACTTTCATTGGTTTCAAGTTCTGGAATATCACTATGAGTAATATTTGAACCACACATATTCAATGTCATTTAGGATTGCATCATCCCTTAATTTTTTTTTTAAAGTGCGTGCAAATATGAAATAGCTCCACACAAGGTGTGTACAGTGTATTCTGCCTCACAGCATCCATATGCTACAGGATATGTGACTTCTATGGATCAAGCATTGCTTTTTTCAGTCTGGGCTTTTTTTTTTGCCTTGCAACGATTTTATATCAATTTGTGGCTGAAATTTCAGGAATTCAAATATTGCTGAGAAATCAGAATAAAACTGGATTTTCCTGTATTGCCATGTAACTGGTGCACAGAAAGTTATCCACGGGGAGCTGGATGCGCAGATTCTGAGCTGGAAGTGCATTGAGACAGGGCACTGAGTTGATAAGAAGATATGGAAAGCATGTGTTTTCTGGTTTTTAATTCATGTTGAAAGTTTGACACTGGTAAGCTGAAGCTGCAAATATAAAATATTGGATTTGACCCACCAGAGTTCCAGCGGTATCTCACCAAATCTGTGGGCTACCCACTTTAAGGGTCAGCTCTACCTTATCCTTTCTGAGAACAGGCAACATTCGTTTTCCAACAGCATTTTCTCTTTTTTTGTATGGACTGCATAAAATGAAACACAATTTCCCTGGCAAAGTCACCGACAGTTGAGAAAAATGTTGATAGCTTTTGTATAAGGTTTTGAAATCTTCCTAAAAAATGTAAACCAGCGCTGCGTGTCTGTTAGAGCTCCACAGGGCAGGCTAAAAAATTTCTATCAAAGGTCATTCTCCTTTACTAAATTGCACAGGTCCTGGAAGTTGTTCTGCAGGAGCTGATTGCAGTGTGTGGAGCCCAATTTGTGGTGTTGCTCTTTACATCCTGTAGGGTTTTCCAGCAAGTTTGTTGCTCGGTGCAAGGAGCCCGGCTGTTGTTGGCCCCACGCTCCGATTCCCCATCAATGCCTGGGTTTTCATGTCCCCTGCATCTGTCCCAAGGGAGGAGCTCGTGGGAACCAGGGGCCAGGTCATTCTCAGCGACAGGCTCCTGGCTCCGCATCCCGCTCCTGCCAGAAATCTGTCTGAGCTTCAAGCTGGCAAAGTTGAGGAAGCAGCGTTAAATGCGTGTCTTTGTTCCAGGCTTCCACTGACAGGAATTTCGCTTGGCAGTCGGTATCCTGGCTACCCTTTTCAGGGTCCTTCTATAGCTGCTTCAATGGCTGGGAGGGGCAGGGAGCAGTTTCTGTGGTGGTTTCCATCAGAGGTGCATTCTGTAAAACGTGCCCAGGTGCTGCGATAATTTCCCTCGACAATTTAAATCTGTGTGTGTATATATAGAATGGTGCTTGGCTGGTTTATAATTTAGTTTAAAAATAGAGCGTTTAGTTTATATAATTTTAGAAAAGTATGAAGCCTGAAAAATGGGCAGCGGAATAAGATCTGTGTGTAGGAGCAGTTTGCAGACTTTTTATTGTGGTGTATTTTCCTTTATTACCTTGGATAAGTGCTATAACTCTGAAGTAAAGGAGAGAGTAGGTATTTTTGAAAACAAAATTTATTGTTTAGCCTCAGGAACAAATGTGAGAATTGGGCATTTCATGTCAATTCCCCTTTATTTCCCTTTACAGGATATGCTCTGGATTTAGATCTTGACTTCTGTAGTCAAAATGTGTTAAAGCTTCTGCACAGGACAGATTTTCCTATGGGTAGAAACACAGTAGCATTTCAATACTGGACAATAGCTCTGAAGGTGCCAGCCCTGCCTTGGGCATTAGCTAATTCCACTGCCAGGAGGAGTGCTGCTTTAGCCCTTTTCAGCAGGGAGATGATGTCCTGCTCAGCAGGCAAGAGAGCACTGCCTGCAGGAAATTTGCTACAATGCTGAGTACATTGGGGTCTAGGCATTAAAACAGGCCCTCATGGAGTAGCGCTTCCAAATTCTGAGTGATTTTGTTAATTACATTATTATTTGTTTGTATTTCACAAAGGCTGGGTTCTGCTACTGGTGCACTTACTCAGTGCTTTCACCTTGCTGCTGAAGCCAATGCGAGTTCCTTTTGCATTTTGTTGGCTGTTACATATCTCTGGCTAGATAGCAGTTTTACCATTCCACAGTCCCCACGTGTCTATCCAGCAACAAATGGTTAATTCCTTACAGCTCTTGTGGCAGGACAAGATCTTCAAGAGAGTGTGAAGAAGGAGACATGAGGAGAAGGAGAAGATGAGACAAATAGAGGGACTTCAATACTGCTAGTGTTGGCAGAGAGAAAATGCCACAGGTATTTTCTGTAAGGCAGAGGTCAGACAAACAGGAGAAGTGTTTAAAATTTCCATTATGCTGAAGAAGTTCTGCTTGAACTTTGTTGTAGGAGTAATAGAAAAGCCAAGTAGGAAGGAACGTGTCCAGGTGGCAGGGAGTTGACATGTCTGAAGTGACAAGTGAGCAGCTAAGTTAGTGTTTTGATCACTGAGGGTAGATGGAACCAATTGTTTTTTTTCTAAAGTTACAGGGAAATGGTTTGGAAAATAGTGCATCTCCTGCAACTCCTTTTCCAGCTTAAATCATAAAAAGTCAGTGAACAGGTCCTTGTGTTGTACTATTTTCAACATAACTTAAACTCCAGAATATTTGTGCATGTGTCAAGTCCTCATGAGGATTGTGGCAAGATTGTTCAGAATCAAGTACCTTTCAATGTCTTTAATCTTGAAACATTCACCCATCATGACATGACTGCTGGAATCACCATTTCTCACCATGCTTGCTTCTTTCTTAAAAGAACATTTTCTCCCATGTCCCTCTGCATTTTCAACTTTTTTTTGGTTTTGTTTTTTGGTTTTTTGGGTTGTTTTTTTTTTTTTTTTGGTTTTGTTTTTTTTTGGTGAGTGTTACCCTGTCCTTGCCTCACAAGAGAATTGCTTTGTCTGACTCCCCAGAAACATCCCTTCTCTAAGTTGATCCCAACCCTACTGAGTCCAGGCACTCCAAGGGTCACACTGTGATAAACTACTTCCTTTACTCTGTGCTTGTCAAAGATATTGTGTTCAGTCCTGCTGAGTTAAATTCTTGATCACGTTTGCCCACAGGCTGTGCTATCCTGGATTTTTCTGAGGAATAAAGCCTGATGTCCAGGATAGGGGATTTATTTAAAGGATCCCAGGTGTTCAGAAACCAGCAGCTGGGACATTTCTTACTACATTACTTACCACTGACTCACGCCTTGTTAAAGACAGAATATGGCTCAAACTCTCTGCCAAGGTTTTAAACCTTTCCGTTGACAAAAGCTGGCGGCTCTGGGAACATCTTTCCTGTGTCAGCGAGGGGATTTTCCTTCTGCACTGTCACCAGGAGACATGGATCAGGCTGGGAGCCCTGTGACTCTGGGAGAAAAAAGCTTCAGGGAGGCCTGGTGAGACTTGGCTGGGCTGGCACTGACCCCTCCACAGGATGGCCCAGCACAGTGACAATCTGCTCCTTGTTGGGGGAAGGAAGGGAAAGAGAGACATGGGTGTGTTTTCATTGTGTCTACCTACCTGAGTTAGCAAAATGCAGTGACAAAGATATTCCTAAATAGCAATACTTCTTCACCAATTTCACCAATTTCAAAGGATTTGTGTGTGGGGTGGGTTTCTGCTTTTAAATTCGCCAGTACCTGTTTTAGGTTGCTTCTTTTACGAATTCCTTTCCTGGTCAAGAATGCATAAAGCAAGTTGTCTTGCAATGTGATTTTGTTTCTTCTGAGTTATATATTTCAATTATTAATAAGTGTTTTGAATTAAGGTAATTGAAACATATCACTCCATATTTAATCCTTAGATTTGAGATGGACCCTGGGCAAAGAGTTTACATCTAGACCTAATGGCATGAACACATCTTTGCTTTAAATGTCAGAAAATAGTTTCATAATTTCTGTTTTAGTGAGTCTTCAGTTATACACATATTTAGCAACCTTTTTATTTGATCAAAGTTTGTATGTGTGACAATGCAATTGTCTTGTTGCATGCATTCCCATCCTCTTCATTTTATATCATTTCTGTAGAATCTCATTGAACAGATTTTTTTCCTTATCATTCTTTGGGCTTAGTTTTGCTGCGGCAAATCAGGCTCTCTGCTCTTTTTGTTTCATACCCTGTCATTTAGAATCAGACAACAATAATTCTGGAACTGGAATGTGCTTTCTGTTATCTGGCTGATTTTGATGGATTGTCATGCGTCGGTTTGACTTTGCAGGGGTTGAATGTAGCATTCAAATGTTTTGAGCAGTTAACTGAACAAACATGCAAGGGAAACTAGAGAGAAAGGTCACCAGCACAGTGTTTGGTGAACAAAGCTTTGCAGGTTTTTTTGTTGTTTGTGGATTTGTTGGTTGGGTTTTTGTTGTGTTTTTTTTTTTTTTTAACTTGAGAAAAGCTTTGAAATAGTGCATTGTAACACAGTTTGCAGATGGCTGAATTATGTACTGTACACATGGTTAACGATTTATGGGGCCATGAGTTATTTAATCGGGTAATGCATATGCTTGGTGCGACAAGCAAGCAGATGAAAACTCTGGATGGAAGAAAGTGTTCATCCTTTGAATGACACACGGTATATGCTGTGTTATCAGAAAATAATATGACTTTTTCCAGCCAAAAGCTGTCATTTCCAGTGGTCATTGTCACATCTGAAGACATCAATTAAGCATAACAATGTAATAAACAGTGACTTTCATTTGGGATGTGCTAGACAAGGGCAAGGCAAAATAGAGAAACCTCAGGGCTCTGGCATTAGGGTCTTGTGTTGTCGTTGTGAATTTTAGTTTTTTTGCAGGAACGACGCTGCCTATGACAGGGCACTTGGTTTTAATACCTGCTAAAACTGAAAAGTGTTCTTGCTGTAGAGGTTTTAACCCCAATGGATGGGAAGTGGCAGATAGCTGTAACGATGTGTTGCCGCATAGGTTATAAAGGGTAAGGATAACCAAGGAAAAAGCCAAGTGCTCTTCACAACAGACAGGACTTTTTTGAAGTGTTGGCAAAGCACTCAGCGGACTGGAGCTCCTGTTTTGGGTTGGGCTGTGTTGATTACGTAAAAACGAAAGAAACAGAAAAGGAAGAGTGACAAGGGTGATGAGGTAGGAAAACAAAGGATCCCATTAGAGGGAAAAAAATATAAGGTGCAGATGAGGGAAACAATGCAAGCCTCAGAAAAGAGGTGATGTGAGGATGAATTTTGAACTTGTAGTGCTTGGGAAAAAGCCTTTACCTTCAAAATTGTGTGGAACAGAAAGCGGGGAGTGGAAAGTTAAAATCAGCTCTAACTCTGCCAGAGAGAGAAGTAGAGGGGAGATCTTAGTGCTATCTACAGCTTCTTTGTGAAAGGAAGGAGAGGGGCAGGCACTGATCTCTCCTCTGGGAATAGCCCGAAGTTGTGTCATGGGAGGTTTTGGGTTTTGTCAGGAAAAGGCTCCTCCCCCTGAGGGTGGTTGGGCACTGGAACAGCTCCCCAGGGCAGTGGTCACCGCACCAGCCTGATGGAGTTCAAGTGTGTTTGGAGGGTGCACTCAGGTACATAATGGGACTCTTGGGGTGTCCTGTGCTGGACCAGGAGCTGGACTTTGACAATCCTTGTGTGGCCCTTCCAACTCAAGATATTCTATGATGCTGCTAGAAAAGGCCCTGTCTTTCGACGTGAGAATGGTGGACATGAAGGAGCAGGGTCGTGTCCCACTTACTACATCTCAGTGTCCATCCCAGTAACCAGAGCCACAGATCAGATCAGACAGGGATGACAAGAAGTCCTTTCAGAGTAAAAGCAGAGGCATTGTGCCACAAAGACATCCCTCAAGGAAATAAAGCATTGTGACAGGCCTGAACCTTTGAGTGTAGCCTGGAAGAGTGCTCTAGTGGGCCCTTGAGGGATGATCACACTCAAGAGCCATGGATATAACTAGGCACTCAGCCTTCTACAAGCTGAGACAGTCTGAATGGCATGTTCTAGATGTGAGTAATGTAGCCAGAGCTCTTGAGCTCATGTGGAAGGCTAGAAAGCTGCACTGAAGTGACTGACTGTCACATGCAGCAGGGATGATGTGCTGCCTCTTCAGATAAGCCTTCTTTCCCCTCCACTCCAAGCCTGAGGGCAGGGCAGAGTTTCCTGGAGCTGCTGCTCAGAGAAGCTGAGTGTGCCCTGCTGGCTGAGTGGGAGATGAGGGCGAGCAGTGCAGACAGGGGCTGGAGCCTTCTCAGCTGCAGTGTCCCCTCCAAGCTCAGCTTCCTGGGCTCTGCCACGCTCCCTGCGCCGTTCTTTGGGTACCTCTGGCTCCTGACAATCCTTTCTGATCGGGTTTTTCTCTGAAAGCTGGAATGCTGTCTGGGAAGAGAGGGAGATGGCCAAGCCTGTCAGAGTGGCATTGCTGCATGTGTATTCCTGGAATGGCTAGGCTCCCTTTATGCTCTTCGTAGAGTGGGATTATTTTTTTTAACTCCTGAGAAAGGATCTGGCTTTGAAATTTTCCCTGATTATGAAGATGTGCAAGTTTTCCTTCATGTTTTCAGCATCTGACCACAAGAAAAGTCCCCTAAGGTTTTCTGGTTACAAATTGGACTTCTGTGAATAATGGTGACTCAAATATTCCAAAGCAATGTTAATATTCCCTGTATCCATCAAAGTACTGCAGCTAGGTCCATGCAACTAGCTTCAGAAAGCCACATGAAAATGCAAATGTTTGCTTTCTCAACCAGAACTGAAAAATACTAAGCATTTCTAAAGGAGAAACAGAACAGTATGTTCTACTTTCCTTATGTATTTTATAAAAAATGCATATATAAAAATGAATATAAATTCTTTTAGGAGAAATTGTTTCATAAAAGAAACATGAGTTTGCTTTGGCAAAGATGCTTATGATTTATGGTTCATTCTGTAAACTTGGCCAAACAATTTCCTTCTCCTTTATGATTGGAGAGCAGAGCTGTCGGGGGCAGGGAGTTACAGGATGGCATCTGTTCTTAGAGCAAGAGAGTTATGTTTATTCATGATTAGTTTATGCAGAAAATGCATCAAAGAGTTTATTTGAATTTTTGATAAATTTGCCTTGTAGAAAAGAAATATTTTTCTTAATTGGACCTTATAGGAAAAATCCCAGTAATGGCAAATGCAAATGAGAAATAATCTGAATTTAAAGAGGCTTTTTTTTTTCAGAACCACTAGTGCTCAAAGTAGGGTGAGGCCACTGTCTTTGCACTTTTTAATAAAATTGTGGCTTTTCTTCTCCCCTTCATTTCCATATGCGTATTCCATGGTAGTACAGTAGCAGTTTAACATGTAGCTTCTTCATGTATCTTTACTGAAAGCAGGAGATAAGTTTATCAGTATCATGCTCAGTAGCCTTCTTTCCCTGCTTGCTTTTTAGTATTGAATGAAGTTTTATAAAGTGCCACCAACCATGCCAGTTTTCCATATTTTTCACTCTATGTAAATTTTTGCAGAGAGGTAGAGAGAGCAAGTGAAAGATTGACACTGGTATCTCCTGAAATGTTCCCTGGTTTTTTTAAGCAGCTCAATTTTCCTACAGCATTGCCAAAAACCTAACAGATGATGTTTTCAGGATCAGAGACAGGAGATTGAAATGTTGCTAATGTCTGTAGCACTTAAGTCATAGAATTCTGTAAAGAAATGTGCCATGATTGATCTGATTAATCTTTTAGATGGGTGGTGAGAGAGAAAGAAGCTTCTCCACCATGCGGAATTTCGATATTTATATAACTGCTTTTTAGAGGCTGAGCTTGGGTGTCCTTGTAATATCCTGACACGGGTGACTTGTACTCGGCAATTCCAGCTGAATTGAGTGCTCTGCGTCGGAAAGGAAAAGTTTTCTGTCTGGCTGTAATAGAAACATTTTTTACAGTTCTCTCCCAGGATCAGAGTCCTGTGGGATCCTTTGGAGAATGCAAAGCAGCGTGGCACTCGGGCATGTTGTCACTGTGCAGAACCTGTTCCCCTTGCTACAAGAGAGTTCTCCACCTCAACCCAAACGGAGGGTTTGTGGCCAAAAAGCTTCAGGTCATCATTCTCAAAATTAGCTGGAATTTTGGATGAACACAGATGCTGTAGCTGAGCTGGAGAAACTCTCATGTAACTGGCATTTACCCTCCCATCCTGATCTGCAGCAGATTTGTGAGTCAGCCTTCACTCAGTCTAACAAAGCTACAAGAGCTGGTGTTTGTGCTGAAGGATTCCAGTCCTTCCCCAGCTTCTCGTGCCTGTGCTGATGAGGAGAGCAGAGGCACCTCGTTCTGGTGCCACCAGTCCTGACACAATTGCTACAAAAATCCTGGTTTCACTTTGAAACTCGCATGAGCAATTACCTGCTGGTTATCTCATGCAGAATTGGGTTTTTGCAGCCCTGCCTTTCAGCTTCAAAGGTGCAATACTGGATAAGTGGAGCTAAAGACATTTTCCTTTTCATGTCAATTCTTGTAAGTTCTCGGTCTCTCTGGGCAGGAAGCAGAGGGCAGTATTAATGTGTCTGTGTAGAGACATAGGCACACAATTCATTGTTTCTTTAGCAAGGACACAGAGCTTTAGCAAGGATGTAGAAAAGCTAACACTGCAACCAAGGAGCAGAACTGGTCAGGCATTGCAATAATATAGTTTTATTTTGGGAGGAAACAGACTTGGAAAAAAGATAATTCTGTTGTTCTCTATACTAGTCAAAGAGCAAAAAATTATTTTTTACCAAAATTCAGAAAATTCAAAGCATCATATCAAGTCTATTTGGTCTTCTCTCTTCCTGCTAAGGGAACACCCAGAACAATGTGTGTGAATAATAGGCTTCTATAGGGTTTGCATTCCAAGTGTTATTTGTTCAGTGCCTGTAATGCCACACAGTACTTAAAGAACATTTATTATTACAATTAATTATATCATGTTGGAATAAATAATTTCCTAAACATACACTCTGTCATGGTGGCCACTGATAGGGAATTTAATTTGAAACTCAGCTCTTGGCTTGTGAAAATCAGCTTTAACTAAATTGTCGCAGTCATTACATGTTGTAAAGCCTCTATATTTCACACTTCATTTTCTATCCAAATGGATGACAGCCTACTTCAAAGGGAAAGAAGTAAACCTGTGGTCAGAGTGTTCACCTGAGCAGCATGCTCTCCCTAGGCCCCGTGTCTGGCAGTTGCACGCATTCTGAATTCCTGCAGGTTTACAATTTAATTGGTCAAAAATCAAAGGGTGTCCAGTTGAACTTGACCTTATAACAGGGTCAGAGATTGGGGGCAGTGTTTGATGCTCCACCTTTCCTGACATTTCGCTGTTGCACAGAAATGGGAAAGATGTTTCAATGAACTTCCCAGGCTGGAAATGTTAACCCCAAATGTTCAGAGCCTGTGACCATGAAGTTTATATGGAAGAGAGACAGTTTTATAGCCCTATTTGTGAGCCTAGTATTGCTATTTTATAAGTGAAAATAATGTACTAATTTCTACCTTCACACAGTCTGTAACATCGACCCAAGTACTCGGATCCTCATCCAGCCCCTGTGAATGGTGTCAGTGTGTAAGACTTTGCCACAATAAACATAAAAATATTTCAAACTCCAGTGGCAGGATCAACATGACCCTCAACATTTCATGACCAGTCCACGAGGATTGGTGATGTTCCTTGTTACACATGTGTCTGTGGGCAGTGGTCCCTGGGTACTTCCTCTGATTTCTGATTTTTTTTTTTTTTTGTTTACGTGGAGATTATTGAGGGAAATGCTTGGAGACAGAAGCTGGGAAGTGTTTGAAAGAAGACCAAACACAGAGTTGGCATGAATCTGAATGGAAAATTAGGGTTTGTTTGCGACCTCATTGCTTTGGACAGTTTGCTTTAAATCACATCTTTTTAAAAAAAAAAAACCATATTTTGAGTACACCCTTTTTGTGGATACCTGGGTGAAATGAAGTAGGTGTAACTGAGGACAGGGGCTCCAAACTCTGTCCTCTTTTCTCTCCTCTCTTTTCTTACTCCTTTGGGCAGTCTGATCTAAAGTGAGCAGAAGGGAATCGCCAATCCTTGCAGAGGTTTGAAGGAACAGTGAGCCTCTGCCCCAGTGTCCTGCAGCCTTTGCTGGTCCTGCCAGCTGAGAGGGAATGCAGCAGGAATGTTTGCCAGTGGTGACATCTAATGAGCCAGTACTGTGTGATTGCATTGGCCTGTCTTCATTTCAGCTCATGAAATATTTGTGTCAGCACACAGGGTGTGCAGCTCACAGAGAGGGAGATGCCCTGTTGCTGTTGGAGATGTGTATAATGGCCATACAGATTAAATTTGTATGGGCACCCAAAAACTCTATTCAATTTTACTTTTTTCTTTTTGTTTTTTTTTTTTCCCTTGAGCCGAACTCAATATCTGGGGCTGTGTCACAACAGATAGCAGTGTTTGGGGACCTCAGTGTCATGTGCAAGTAATAAGAACATTGTCACTCTTTATCTGACCAGAGATTGATAGTTCAATACCTTTCAACTTGACTGGGAAGGTAAGGTGCAAGGACTTTTAAAGACTCTGCTTTTACCAGGGGACTGATTTGGGCTGGTATTTCTGACACTGGTAATGTGAAAATGCCTGCTTTTAAAAGAATTTGTGTTTAGATAGGACCTGTTTGCTTTCCTTTTGGAAAAAAACACAAAGGAGATACAGCTAGATAATCAGAAAATGAGTGTTATGGTAGAAAATAGAATACTTAGTACTGTTAATTATTGTTCATGCTAAAGGCAGTAATGTACATTTTTTTGAATATGTGCCACAGGAATAAATTTTAAATATCATTTATTTATAGGAAAAAACATGTTAATTTAAAAAATTCTAATTTTCTACTCAGATTTATAGTCCCTTCTCCTTTGCTCCTTGTTCAGATTATTAATGCAAAATCTGAGGCGTTACATAATAACAGATGCTGGATAGTCCTTTGGTTATTTCTTGTCCATGTTTGCACCCAACACATTTGGTCATTTTCAAGTTATAACTGTGTTATTTGGCATAGCTTTCAAAAATCTGACCAGCTGTGGGGTGGAAATTGCACTGTACAAAGTTGTGCTCTCGTGTAATCCCCCATTTCCAACTAGCTGCCCATTTCACAAACAGGTTTGTAAACCTGGCATGGCCCAATATCATTATTCTGTACAAGGTGTCAGTTGGGAGTTTTTTTATATTTCAGGATCCCTTGACCTTTCTTTTGGGCACACGTACAGTGTGTTAATGATGAGCAATGTCCACACATCAGCACTAATTCAAACTTGAGCTCTTCCAGAGTTTGAAATATGCATGGATAAAGTCTGTGCAGATGGTCCTGAATTTTAATACATAAAAGTCACACTAAAACAAAGTTAACTTTTAAAATTCTGCAATAAATCACAAAAAGCTGAATATGATCCTCTGGATGTCTTAATTAGATGAATTTCTTTCACTTATCAGACATTCAAAGTCAAAGGGACAAAAGACACAGCATTTTTTAGTAACTAAATCCTGAATAATGGCTTAGTGGTCAGAAGAGTTGATCAAATTGCTTGCTGCCATTCATGTTTATATTTGGTAGTACTGTTTTTTTTATTAAGTTGGAAATCACTGTTTCAATTTTTTTATAAGACAGAATCAAGAATAGCCTTCATCAGGAATTGTAGTGATAGGACTAGGAATAAGGGGTTCAAAGTGAAAGACTGAAAATTTAGATTAGATCTATGGAAGAAATTCTTTGCTGTGAGGGTGGGGAGGCACTGGGAGAGTTGCCCAGAGAAACTGTGGATGCCCCATCCCTGCTCAAGGCCAGGTTGGATGGGGCTTTGAGCAACCTGGTTTAATGGGAGGTGTTCCTTTCCAGGACAAGAGAGCTGGAATAGGATTATCTTTTAAGGTCCCTTCCAATGCAAACTTTTTTATGATTCTATAATTCCTAACAGCTGTATTTCCAGGCTTGCTGCCATCCAAGAACTTGGCATCATGGCCATCTGCACACGAATGCATTTAAGGAGTGGTTAATTTGCAGTCTGACCTTCAAAGAGAGGTGAATAGCATGAACTAAGATGCTCCCCACAACCCAATTTTTAGGTATCTATAAGATACCTAGAGAGCAACCAGGAGTAAGAAGGGCAGGGGTTGAGGACCCTGAGTGTCCTCTGGGCTCAGAGAGGGGCACTGCACCCTTTGTGTGCTGTTCAGAGCTCAGCCCCGCGGGTGTCCCAGCTCACACAGAGGCTGCCAACCTGACTCTCAAGGACTCCTGGTTACCACAGGCACATGGGACTTGTAAAAAACTTCACATATGGCTAAATTAACAGGATTTTCTAATGAGGAAATTAGCAAATGTCCAACTGCTTCAGGGTTATCTCCATGCTGAGTTCCCACATTTTTTCTCCCAATCTTAAAAACGTTCCATTTTGTTCTGAAAAAGTGATTTGTGCTGGCAAGCTCTCCAGATTTTTCTAGCTTTATTGAAAACAGCTGTGACATTTTTGCTGAAGTGGGATGTCTTTGGTTCTGTGTGTTTGGTTTTTTGTTTTTTAATTAAGCCAGAGGTAGAGCTGGAGCACAGAAACGTCAGTTGCAACTGTAAACAAAGTTTTAGAGAACGGGAGGAACGTAGAGTCTGAGAGCAAGGATTTACAATGGGGAAGTATTGGGATTGACTCTAGGTGTCACTGTGAGCTATGCCTGTAATTCTGCAGCTCCATTTCCACTTTTGTTCCGTGACCCCCACTTTCCAGCCTTCTTCCTCCTCTCTGCTTCTCCTATGTCTCCCTCTCTCACTCTGTAACACACACACAAGTGCATGCAGCAAAGTCTCTGACAAATAATAGCTGGAAGCAAGGAAATTACTGTGATCATTAGAGAACATGCCATTGATACAAATTAATAGATATTTAATAAAAAATGCTGGTTAACCAAATAGTTACGATGCGTGACATCTCATTTATATGAAGTCCTGGAAAGAAAATTAGGTTAAAAAAAATGTAGCTGAGCTTTCTTTTGCCCATTTCAATACTTCTACAGGTAAAAGCAGAAGGCAAACACCAGCAAACAAGATACTCTCCCAGTTTTGTTGATTTATATTGGGCAGGGCTGGATCATTTTAGGCATTACAGGCTCAATTGCTGGCACAAGGGGTTCTGGCAGATTTTGAAACTGTACCCACCCACCCATAAAATCAACCTCTATCTCTTAATGTTTTTTGTTCACTAATATTTAGTTAACTTCCCAATTTATAATTTAGAATGCTTTCCTATAAGATCCACTTAGAGAACACTAGCTAATGACATACAGCAACATCATTAAACACTTTAGTGCCTCGGGGTAACAGACTACAATGCATCCTGCAAAGGAGCACTTAAAGGCTGTATGAACATATTCTGTCACCTTGCAATCTCTCATAGCATAGCCCTGGGAATGTGCAGGGAGATAACACACAGTGGAATAGAACAAAGTCTGCTGGAGTCACACTCTCCTTAACGTGAGGAATTATCAAGATGCCGAGAGCTTCCCGGTTAGGTCCCAAACAGATGAACTTCTGTAAATGAGCAAATTTAAATGCCTGCTTATCACACATAGGCAGAACGCTGTTTTTGTGGTGCTACTGAGAGTCTGATGTTACTTTTAAGTGACTTTGTGCAGTGATCAGTACTTTGGTCCTAATTAGTAAAAGTAGTTGCTGCCTTAGATTTAAATCATAAACAGAAAAATAGGTCATCTAATATTTTAATTCATCCCTCTGCCAACCTGGAATTATTCCTTGCTGTACATATTCTAACTTTTTTCTGCATTCCTCTGAATCTCTTAAGCAACAGTTTGCATGACTTCATGGTTTTTTCTTTGGAGTTTGCTTTTACTGTTTTTTTTTCTTTGGAGATTGCTTTTACTTCTGGAATTTAGTAGGTTTCTTCTGAAGGACAAGAGAAATTTTTAAAGCTGCTTCATGCAACTCCATCTCTTCTTTGATTTGGGTTCCTCTGACAGGGCTGAATCTTGAATTTTTGTAGTATCCCATGGGAAAAGGAAGGCTGCAAAGTACAAATTTTCCTGGTGCGTGTTGCTTTTTGCTAGATAGAACTTCTGAACCATCTCTCCATGGTTTTCATCCTTGCCTTGTACTGCTCTGCTCACGGAATGTTCAGTGTGGTGATGAGTCCAAGATGCACCCTGCCTCTAATCTAGTCACTCGTGGCTGCTGTGATTATCCACTCCCTATAAAACTATTCCTGGACAATGTCATCGATGTAGCCTCACCTCTGAATGGCCCAGACCTTTTTTCTTTCTGTTTTGTTTTTTTCCCCCCTTTTTTAATCGGGATTAAGCAGTCAGATGTGATGACACTTCACACAAGTGCAGTTGTTTGAAAACATGCTGTCCTTTCAGTCACAGTAAGTGGCAGTGTGCACAGTGCGCACTCCGCCGATGCCACGGCTGCCTTTGATGCCTGCTCTGACTTGCTTTAAGATAAATAGTTCAGAGGGAAATTCTTTACAGTAGCAAACTACTTTTGCCAAATGTTTAGCTCCATATAGTTCTTTTTTTCCTCTTACTTTTTTCTTTTAAAAGGAAAATATAACAGGGATTAAACTGAGGGATAGTTGAGGAGCCATTTCCTAGGATGAGTATGTTTTTACTGGGGACAGGCTTAAATTCCTGTATATTTAGAGCAAAGGAGTGGGTGTGAGGAATGAGTCTAAGCTCCTTGCTCCCATCTCCATGCCCAGTTTTTCTTTCATGGATATTATAGAGGCTTGAAGTGGGAGTTTGGGATTTTTCAGTATGTGGGAGACAGCTAGTGGCAAAAGAAACCTGCGGAGCTGAGTAAACCCCACACAACTGCATCTCTTATTTCGTCCCTCATGCTGTCCTTTGGGCGATGGGATGGTGGTGATGAACCTTGCAGAGTGTGTGACCGGGCAGGGATGGCAGCACCCAGCTGTGGCGGGGCCTTGTAGGGGCTTCCTTTGACCTGGAGTGGTCAAAGTGACCAGTGGCTGAGGCACCCCAGGGGCTGGGCGCTGTGGGCTGCCCCTGGCAGGGGACAGGCAGGGAGCAGGGACAGAGCACCTCAGAAGGTCACTCCCGCTCCACCTCTGCTATTTCCATTGTCCCTGGGATCAGGGGGACAGCTCAGGGCAGATGCCAAGGGCTGGGGCAGTGCTTGCTGTGCCCACACTCAACTCCCACTGCCAGGCTGGGACAGGAGGAAAGGTCCCCTTCAATAGCTGTGAGCCCTAAAGTGTCAGGAAAGAGCTGGCATGCATTGCAGGAGGGAGGTAAAGGTGGAGAAGATCTCTGCAGGTCTCGTGGAGTCTTGTGTGGCTTTTTGTTTGCTGTATCCGGAGAGTTTAGGGATGGGGGAGTGTTTCCAGCAGTGAAAAAGGAGAAGAGAAGAGGAATCTTAATGGAAAATGTTCTTAGTCACAGCTGAAATTTTCACTAAGTGTTTTTTTCCTTTTTTTTTCTGGAACATTTTCTGGTGCTGACTGCAAGTCATGCAGTATTTAAATTCTCTTCATCTCAGATGATTCACTGAAGGTCAGGACTCTTGAAGTAATATTTTCTTACTTATCTTCATCTAATCAATCATGTCACATATAAAAAGTCCAAGCAGTTGTATCAGTGCTTTAAGACAGTGTTACAATATTAGACAATCAAAATAAACCAACTGCATATTAGAAATTATTTTAAAGTGAAATGGCAAAAAAAAATTACGCACAGGCTGCCAAATAAAGCTGAGAAAATAACACTCACTGGTCATTACATTGTGGAGGAAGTTGTGGGTTTTTTTTCTTCTTCTAGGATATTTAACTGCTTGGCTTCTAATATTTCTTTTAATGTTTGCTTTTGCCTGGCAGGAATGTGATAAAATTATGCAAAGCTATGATTCACATAGAACAAATACAGATTGCAAACTATATAATGTTATCCTGGCCTGCTGTTTATAAAGCAATGAATATGCCTGCTAACTCTGTATGCTGATGATTTTTTGCAGCCAGGTTTGTAGCTGGATGAATGACCTTTACTTTTTCTAATTATTATTTTACACAAGCAAATAATTTACCTTTATAATCATAAGCAATCATTGAGAGAGACCCTTGGCAGGTGCAGGCATATTGTACTTTTCATATTGTTCAGTAAATAGCCTTTTTCTGGTTCTGATGTGGTTTCTATGCCTTGTGTGCTGCTCTACACAGAAGGAGTGTGACTTTAAACTTAAGGCAAATTATCTCAATTGTATATATATGAATTTGAATAAGATCATGGGCTTTCCTCATTGTGCAGTCAAACCTGTTGAGTAAATGGCCTAACAGTTCTGGTGCTGTCTCTGCTCAAGAGAAAGACTTTTCTCAGCAAAGCAAACAGTGGTGTCAGCCTCACACAGAGTCTTAGGACTTGGAGAAAATCTGATTGTTTCGTGGTCAGTGTGCCCAGAAGGGCACTGTCACCAGTGGCCAGTTGCTGAGCCACAGCCAGTTCAGCAGAAGCATATGAAAAGGCCGGCTCAGTTTCTTCGCTATTTGAGTCTCTCTGAGCACCTCAAGGGTCAGACACTGTTTTAAAGCACTCACAATAGAATGGCAGTGACTGAATTGCTGACAGCATAGCATGCAGTCTTGCTCAAGAAGTGTAGCGTTAGTCTAGAGGCAACGTGGGGTAGTTCAGAGGCACCTGAGCTGTTTCAGCAATAACACTGAACTTTCATGCTTCAGCTCTTTCTGATACAGCTGCTTGTTTCACAAACAGGTGTCTAAAACTGCTGTGAAAGTCACTTCACCTGCAGACTGAGCAAAAGTCTACTGACTTTTCATATAATGGTGCAGTGTCAAGTAATAATGTGCACATTTTGTCTCTTGGGAATTGCAGCTTGGGAGCCTGTTGTCTGTGAAAATGAGAAGAGACCCACGCTTTGAGAGAGCTGGCAAAGAAACCTGCTGGAGGCTGCCCTTCGTTTCTCTCTGTTTTCCCTCTATCACCAGTTGTGCAGCTGAGGGACTAATTCTGCTGTGTGTGTTACAGGATTTTCCCATTTCTTTTCTATCTCAAGAAGAAATTAATTGGGCGGGTTTTTTGTTGTTTTGTTTTTTTTTTTTTTTTTTTTTTTGTTGGTTTGGTTTGTTTGTTTGGAGTTTTTTTTTTCCCAGTGAATTCATAGAAGTACCACAAACCCCATTCTTCCTGCAGAATCTGCCGCTGCTCTGCATTGCTGCATAAGAGTGACTATAATAGCCATGTGACACGTTGACAAGAGTAATTATACCCAGAGGAGTTGGTAATTTATGTTGGGTAGCAGGTGGTATCATTTCCTGGTTAGTCTGTACCCTAACTTGTTATTATCTATGGCCATCAGCAGCTGGAGTGACACCTACAGAGGAGCCCTCGGAGCTCGCAGCAGGAGACAGAGCTCTTCCATTTGGCTGGAGGTGGAAGGGTTCCCTCCACCCCTCACACTGAGTGCAGCACAACCTTTGATAACGTGGTGGGCAAGGCCAGGCATGACTCATCTCATTGACTCTCCCCTCTTGTGCATGACTTTTTAACAGGTTATGCTTGACAGAGAAGGTGTTGCTGCTTCCTTTTGGCCACCATCATTATGCCCCTGACTCACTCATATATAACGGGCCACCTAAATAGCTGCTGTCCCTAAGGGAAGATTTCTTACCACAATATTTCTTTGGTTTGGCAAGTGACTTCATTGCTCGTTTCTGAGATGAGCACCCCATTGTTTTGGGAGTTGTACACACACATAATTAGGGACAGAGTCTTCCTCTGACAAGCTTTTGCCCTTAGAAGAAAAGAAAGAGAGGCAGATGGAAAATGGATGTGATGCAGAGGTAAGAATTAGTAAATTACCAAGAAGGTCAGGCCAAGGATCTGTGACAGAGCAAGGAGTTGATCAGGTTCTTAGAAAGGCCAAATATAATGGCCTCATGACCCACTCATCTGTACTTTCCTTCCCCCCCCCCTTTTTTTTTTATCCCCAAGCTTGTTGTGTTGCTTTATTTTCTTTAGAATTCTTATGAACTGTTATATTCCAGCTCAAGCAATTCATCACTGTCCTAAAACCATAGTACAATCTCCTCAGTCTTGTGAAACTCTCTGGACACCTGAGCACATGTTGAAAATCTAGGTCTATAATCTTTGATCTTTGAGGGTTTTTTCAGCTCCTTCCATTTCCAGTTTTTGGCTTTCTCACCTCATTTCTTCCACTTCTTCAGTCTATAATCCTTGAGATTCTCTCTTTTTCCTTATTCCTTCCCTTACCAGCCTTGGTAATACTGACTTTTTCCTTGTAAGAGGTGTCATGAACTTGTTTTATCTCCTCTCAGATGCCTTTCCCCTGTGTCCTTCTGTTCATTTTTTAAACATCATCTCAGCTGCCTCAAAATGTAACCACTGTTTATATCATTCACTTATTTTACCAAGCAAGCTCAACATCTCAGGTCCTGCAGGTTTTTTCTAAACCTGTTCACTCGCCTGGAATCCACTAGCAGAGTTTCCTTGGTCGCAGGGCCAGGCCCACATGTGTGATCCTGACTAGAAGGCATTTATAGGATCTGGCCTCCTGTGTGATATCTGTGCCAGGAACATCTCCTGTGTGGGGATATCCAAGGTGGCTCCAAACAAGTGCACTCTCTTGGGGCTGCAGCTCTGCCAGGCACTGCATATACGTGGCTGGAGTGCTTCAATTACCCTCTAGGTGAGGCTGCAGATGCCTTAGGTAGTTGCAAGAGCTTTACCCTGCCCTTGGATTCTTGACATTTACCTTTTATAGCTGTCATGATCCTTGAGGTGATCCTTCTTTTAATCCATGGGCTAGAAATATTGCTGAATGGGTTATATATTTCATAAGGGTTTTTGAAGATTTTTTTTTAGTAGAAGTGGGGTTTTGTAGATTTTTTTTTTTTTTTACATTAAAGAAATGATACTCTGTGTTCTAAGATTATGGCAAACAGCTCACAGTACTTGTCATGGATACCTTTACTTTTTTCCTTTGCATTGAGAAGGTAATGTCACCAGAGCATTAACTTTATTCCTCTGGCTAGGACACAGAATGCTTAGTTTAGTATCATCTTTTCTCATGATGTTAATTAATTGCCAGTAAATCAGTGACTGGTACATAATTGCCTAGGGCCTGACATCCTGAGTGCTCTGAAAGCATTTTACAAAGAGCGATCTAGGGCAAGAATATGGGGCACCAATAACTCACCAGGAGCACAAGACAAATAGTGGCCACTGGGAATTATGCTTCCCCCCTGTAGGAAGACAGGATGGTGGAGTTCATGCCCCACTCAAAAACAGTGCCTTAGTCTTTGTAATGTCCATGTGTGTTCATGGGATTTTAGTGTCATGTGTCACTGAGTAGAGCCAGGGGAACAATCCATGGCTGGTCATTGCCAGGTTTGCCATGAGACTGAGGAGGATCCTGTGGATGCGCCTATGCATCTTCAGTTGTGCTGCAGGAAATGCATTTCATACAGAAATATCATACAGAGTGGGCTGGACCATCTTTAGGACTGGAGAACTGGAATTAAGTTTTAATTTATATGAAGTACACAGGGACAAATGTAATGGTTTTTTTTTCCTATTGGGCTCATTAGGTGTCACTGCCAAAGAAAAAAGAAACCCATAGAGATTTCACAGGACATACCCTGGTGAAATTGCCATGCAAAAACCAAATTGATCTATTGATGATAAGAAAATGTAAGGGTAATTTGAGGAGTCCCAGGTATAATTCTGGGCATTTGTGTTAAAAACAAAATGTAGAGATGCAATGAGGAACCTGATTTTTTTATCTCAAGAGAATGAAAAAAGTTTTCTTGGAGGAAATAACAGAATCTGATTTACCTAGCTTAGGAAAATAAAACCCATACAGATTTTAATGACTAAAATAAAGGAGGCAGAAAAACAATTAGTAATAGAGGTGGCTGTAAGTAAATGTGGACCCAAATGATAAAAAAAAAATTAGATGAGCATGTTTCTTGAATATCTTGCCCAAAGATTTTCCCTGGTAAGATGGTAGTGGCAAACAATGAGCCAATTTTGAAAGTTGCAAAGTTTCATATGAATTTGCTGCTGCTACTGGAAGCTCAACTCAGCATCCCAAGAGAAGCCATTCATTTCTGCATTCTAGTACCATAAACAATTTTACCTTAATTTAAGGAATTCATATTTCAGCACTTTTTATTTTCTGGTGGGTTTTTTAAAGTGGATTGAATAATGATCTTGAATTCTAACACCACTTTAAGAGATTTCAAGAGTTTTTCTCCCTTCTGAGGTTCCCCAATTTACCAGCAGTAGCTGAATGAGCCATTTGGTTTTGTCTCATATTCTGCTCTACTTTTCACATCAGGAGTACTAATTTGTGTCCTAGAGTCAGTGAAGGCAGCCTGAGCACTTACTGATGGTACAGCTCCCCATGGGGACCTCTTGTACCCCACCTAGCTGAATTCAGCTGCTATTTGTTTTTCAGCTTACATTTTTCAAAATTTGATAAAACCTGAGGGAATTACTTGCCTAATTCTTGCAGAATTACAATGTGAGCTGGATGAATAATTTCCTCAGACTTGTTTGAGAATCTAAGATTGTTATTCTAATATTATTCGTACTGCTGCATGTGTTTTCAGAGCTAAAATTCTGCAATAAATAAGCTCCTGGGATCACATTAATTACAAGAATATTCACTTACAGAGTCATTTGTAAACACAACTCATACCTGGATTAGGTTGTATGATTTTTTTAAAAAGTAAGACTGAATATTAAGAAGCTGAACACACTGGCTTACATAACAGCTACACATCCTACAGCAGCTGTGATTTCCATAGCACTGAACTTTAAATGGGATAAGACAAGAGCTCAGACAAAGGACATATTTTCAAGTTTCAGAGCTTGATTCTGTAAATTGGTCAAATAAAGGTGAATGCTATTTATCATAAAGCAGACTAAATTTCTGTCAGTGTTTTCCCCAATTAATGGTTCTTCAATCTTACAAATGAGAATAAGAAGTGTGTATGTCAAGGGAATCATATTCCCTTAACAGAAAGGGAACAGATGCCTAACCCGTAAGTTTGCATATCTCTGTTTTATTGCTGTGGGACTTGCCAGTTCTAGGGTCAAAGCAGAGCCCTAACTAGTGGAAATGGAATGGAAAAGGAAGGTAAAAAGGTAAAAGAAAGAGATAAAATCAATAAGAAAGGGTTCAAAACATATGTCTGATGAGTTCTTTCTCGCAGATAACATTGCCAAGGAATAAAACTGAGCTGGAGGGTAACATGTTACCTTTCTGTCCAGTCAATTCACTAGAAAAGACTATATTTGATTCAAAGCTCTGTGGAGACATCTGAGAAATGCTGTTTTTCATGATGTGCAAGAGATTCTGAAGGAATTAAAATACTTTTAGTTAGCTAGATTATGCTGCATTCTTCTCATTAACAAGGGGAATGTTGCAAAATCTGAGAGACTCTGTCTTTGACTTTTCTGGAGATTCCACATCATTTGGTGTGAAAATAGTCCTGGTCTCTTTAAGGGAGGATAAAACAGTGGATAAATTGCCACCATGTGTTAAGAAGCTTTGGGATAAAGCCTTATTCCCCAAATGAGAATTGCTAACAGGAATTCCAAAAGGATTATTACAGCCCTTTGCTTCCCACATTTTTTTGGGTGATCAAATCTTCGCTAGTTCATGTAGCTTATGAACATTCAATAAGGCCTGTTGTAAAATGTTCATTGCTTAAGTCACATTTTTGCTATCACCTGATAGCATTTTCAGGTCTGGAGAGTACAACAGCTTTGTTCTGGATTTGGTAAGAGGGTGATTAGTTTTACAACTAGAATTCTTCCTACTGAATTTGGGGTGTTTGTGCAAGCAACCAACTTGAGGTCTCCTGGTGTCACTGCAGAGCACAAGACACTTGGAAAGCAGCATCCATATTGCCTGTGTAAGTGCTGCTTTCAAAGAGAATTACTTTTGGTGCTCTTCAGAAAATTAGGTTAAATTAGACACTTTCAGAAGGTTGGAGTCAGGCAAGAAAAGTCTGTCACTTCCAGGCAATTCCTTGGAGACACAGAGGATGGGGCCCAGGGAGCACCCACCTCATAGATCCACTTGCTGGATATAACCTTGATATATCTCTCCTTTATTGAAGAAAATTCACTATCCAGACTCTACTTGGCTTATGAATAAATCCAAGACTTATCTGTTCTTGGATTTTTTTTTTTTTTTTTTTTGTCTCAGTCCTTTATTCTGCACAGAACTCTGCTTCTCAGAGTAAAAGGTTAATGATCTTTGGGTCTGGGCTGACCCAGGATCAGAGCAGCAGGTTTTTTCCCTCGACTGCAGTGGGAGGTGAATTCAGGGCCTGTTTGAAAACCTGGCTTTACATGCAGCTCAGGTTTAGACAGGGGAACCTTGTGTAGTGCAAGTCCTCTGTGAAATTAGGTGACTCTATGTTGAAAGAGGCAATTTTTTGATTAAAAGAAAAAGAATCTGATAAAAGCATGTGTTTGTTTTTGGAGAACAGCACGACAACGTGTATCGTTTTTATCTGTCAACAGCCATCACCTTGTCAGAGTTTGGCTGCTGTTGATTTATTACAACCTATGTGAATGTATAATTGGTAGGCTGGTCCTCAGATCTGTGAAGGAGAGGCACAAATTTGGAAGCCAGATGTCCCATGGTAATGCACTAAAAAAGCGAGATAATCACCAAAGAGCTGAGGAGCCCTTCGACTCATTACTCTTACATCCTCTCTTAGCCTTAAGATTTATCAGTGTTTGTAATGAAAGCATCTAAAATGGAAACAACTTATTAACTTCTCTAAAGGCACCATCTTCCACTCCCTACAAATAAATCTTTTATCAGGATCTGCACTGCAGGAGTCCCAGCCTTTTAGTCAGAAATCGGGGGGAATTCACCGAGGAACACTATTTAGCAATGCTGTCCCAATGCCCAGAATGACCTTGACAAGGACAAAATACTTTGGAGGTGGAAATTTCCAGGCAAAATAATGCATGCAAGGAAGTATTACCTTCACTGAGGAGTTTCAGTGATTCTTGGAGCTGTTTCATCAGGACTATTTCCCTGGCAGCACTGAAGGTGTGCAGACTGTGCCTGCCTGCAGAGGTGTGGTCTGCCCTTGACCTGCGCATGGCTCAGCCTTTAAGTCCAGGCATCAAAGACCACTGGATCTGAAAAATGTATCCTGCCAGAGGGAGGACAGGGCTGTAGTTCTAGCAGAGCTGGGCTCCAGCTGAGCCAAAGGAACATTAGGTTTTAAATATTGACTTGTGTTTTTAATTTGCTATTCGTCACAGTGGGTTTCAGAGCACTTGGGTTTCATGAGGACGCCGTGGCTCTTCAGAGGCGATGCCATTAACATGTACCTCATTGCTGGTGTTGGAATACTGGTTGGCAGAAGGCAGGTTATTGGAAATCTTCTGGGGACTGCAGAGGACTTCTATGGGGGAACACTTCTTTTGGACAGGAAGGTGGGGACGGAAAGGCAGAGCTGTAAAGCCCCTTTGTAAATGATCATTTGTCTTTTCCCTCTGATTCAGTCCTGATTGGGAGAGAGGGAGAGCGATATGTCATTAAAGGAGTCTTAGTGGGTTCACAGACCAGGTGATGTACATCCTCTATTTGCCTCAGACAACCACATGTACATCTTTCTAATGTGATTAGGCCATCATACAGGGCACAGATCAATTTATTATTCTGCCTGAGAGCACCATGTTCCTCTTTAAAAAATTGTTACCCCTGAAGTTGGCAATTACTTTAAAATAAATTTGCCAAAGACAAAATTGTGCCTCTTGGGTCAGTAAATGACTTCCCTGTTTTTTCTTGAAGAGACAAGGTGTTTATTAAAGACCTCCTTAGTTTACTGTGTTGGGTTTTTCACTTTGAATAATTGTCCAATTAAATATAATTTGGAAGTCCATGCTAACCTACTGCTTGCATTGTATAAGTAAGAATATCTCTGAAAGATGTGCATTAATAAATCCCACTGAGCCCTATCTCTTTTAAAAAATGGTTTCCTTTGTTTAATTTCAGAATTCTTTCACAGGGCTCTAAGCCTTACATTTGGAAATGCCGCTGTTTTCACACAAATAATTTATACAGTCCATTCTTTCAGATTCTGTAGAAAACATTTTTATCATTCATTGTAAGATGGCTTATTTTAAAAATTATTTTTAACCTATTGTTTAGGTTTGGAACATGTTTTGCAGTTTAAAACTCTACAGATTCTATTTTGTGTGTGTGTGTGTATCTAGGGATTTCTATTCCTAATTTGCAAGGGAGAAATAATATGAAGTTAAGTGGATAAAAGAAAAGTAATTAAATGTAGCAATTAGATGAAGTTCTAGAAACCCAAGATGGAATTGGTCAATAAGAGAGATGTAGAAGGATAAAGAAAAATGATGTTTCCTGATATAAAATGTTCCACAGAAATATAGTCATGCCTGGCCTTGCAGTCTGAGCTTGAGGCTGGCAGAAGGACCTCTTGCTTTGACTCAAGCACAAAGAACATTGATATTTCTTTATCTAGCAGGATCTAAGTCACTCTGACTTGTTTTCTCCTGTGGATATAAGACTTTTATTCCTAATAGGAATATAATGAGTATTGATTAGCTAATCAATGTAATTAATAAAGATTTTTTAGAACTGGGAAATAACAAAGCATATGGGCGAAATTTTATCTCATTTTGCAACTTGTAAAAAAACTGCTACAAAATTAATTTAAAAAATTTATGCTGTTGTAATTACACTTATAATTGTAATTATGATTGCTCTTACTGTACTAAAAATGTATTTCTGTTTTGCTATAGGTAGGGAAAGACATACACTAAATTGAAATTAGGACTGAAATTATCTGTGTACTCTGTCCTTTATATTCTGGTTGCCTTCATCCTCTAGTGAAACATAAGAAGCTAGAAAGCTTATTTGCCTTTCCTAGTCTATCAGTGCACAGAACACCTAATTAATGTGGAGGTCAGTAACACAATCTGCTCTTCCTGAAGAGTTAAGATCCAACAACCATCCAGACACAAGAGTAAAATCCAGCCAAGTGTTTCCAGCCAAAATGGAGCAGAAGCTAATTGATACTGCCCTCTTCACTGCAACACCATCCATGGGCAGGAGGGCGCATAGAAATACCTGTAGAAATCTGAAGGACATCATTCAGTTCCTGCTGAGATGGGAAGCTGGCTAACTTAACTGGAGTAGTGGTGAAGAGTGGTGGAATTTTTTTATCCAATATTTTGGTAATGTAATTCTTTAGAAAGAGCACTTACAGATAAAATAGCTGGGCTGCATCATGGAATTAGGAAAATTTGGCATAGCAGGAGGCCAGAGGAAAGAGGCAGCAGACTTCAAAGCAGGTGGATTCCATGCCTCAAAAGTCACATTATACACCTTTTTCTCTCTTTAACTACCCATGATTTCCATGCCCAAATTGGTTGTGGCGTTCTCTAGGTGAAAAACAACCTGGTCTTTACTGGACATTGTGACAAAATATTATGCCTTGCTCTGAAAAAGGGGCCAGTAATTAGTGGTTGCTCTTATCCAAGCAGCAGAGAGCAGTTTTGAGAATGGGCAATAGGATAAAAAGTAGAATTTGAAAGAGCAGTTCTTTGAGGAGGATCTAAAGAAGAACAGACATGGTAAGGAAGTTTTATGTATTGCATAAAACAATACATAAAATGATCTCAAAATCAAGAGTAAGAATGTTAGAGCTTCCACAAATTTTTTAAAAACCCAAAAACATAGAGACAAAAGGGGTAGCTATACCTTTTTCACCTCCTTTAATGTGTGCTTACCTGTACAGAATCCCAATATCCATCCATATTCTGTTTTGGAATGATGTATTGATTGCTTTAACTGCACTTGCCATGCAGCTGGACCCTAAGTATACCCTTACTTCTGCAAGAACTGTTTCATTTTCCAGAAATAATTTTTTATGCTGATTCGGTAGAAAGCAAACTAAACAGAGCTCTCCCAAAACTAAGCAGAAGGATTGGCTTAAACCATGCTCTGATTACTTTTTGAAAGATGGAAGACTGACGCTTTTGGAACAAAACACTTTCCTGACAGGCGTGAGCAGCAATGGCACCCCTTAAAAGCATCCATAACAGCACCTGCAAGGTTTTCCTGCATCCCTGCAGTGCTCTGCATCCCAAAGACCTGGTTTCCAGCTGGGGAAAAAAATGGTAGCAAGAAGTTTGTTGAAATTAGGCAATTTTGTGAAATAGTACTGTGCTGGCAAATCAGAAAATTCAGAAAAATTTTTATCAATATTTTCCAGCCAGCTCTTATTTGCTCTCTCTCTCTCTCTCTCTCATAAGCAACTTCACAGAATGCAGTGCTTAGTTCACGGGTACTCAGTTAATCACCAAAACCTGCTTTTTTTCTTCATTTTCTACATAAGTATCTACTTCACAGGCTTAGTGATTAGTCTGGGGTTTGCAAGAGTACATAAGCAAGACACCATATCTCTGTCTGTGCTGGAAAAGTCCTGCTTGAGCTGTTCTTACATTAATAAGTTTATCTAGGTTCTCCAAGTAGAGCTTAGGTAGATTCTGACAGTACTCCTCTGAACAGAGCAGCAAGTTCCTTGCTGGAAGCAGAAAGTACTTGCTGGTGTTTCCTGTCAGTGGGACACACTAAGCAGTGCCCAAGGAGTGGCAGCAGAGTCCTAGGATGGATGTTTGTGGGGTTGAGGGCTGGGCCATGGTAAATTGCTATTATTGCCTGTAGATCTTCACTGTTCTTCAGCGTGTGGGGTATCACAGCAGTGTGTGGGAACTAATAATGCCCACCAGAACTTTTATCAGTGCCAGGGAGAAAGGAGCTGGAGTATAGTCTGATGCACCACTTGCTTCTCCACTTCAGTGGGTATCAGCTCTTCAGGACCACTGTTGTGCCAAGCAGATAAGCAGTTTGTTTCTGGAGACAAGGCAGGTGCTTGAAATCCTGAAGATGTGTGTGGTGATAATTGTTAGTTTTTAATGACTGGGCCAGCTGACAACTTATAAAATTCTTCAGTCTCTGAATTAGCATAGTCTGATCTAGTCTAGGATAGCTTAATGAAAAATGGAGAAAAAAATTCAGTTTTTGCTCCTTCCGTTTTCAGATCCATTTATAGGGCACTGATATTATGTTAGGTTTGATTATAACTCAAATTATTTTATAATAAATTTAACTTCAAGTACAGACAGTGATTAGTAGTCAACAGATGCAGCAGTTTGCACAGCAAAGGGCCAAACGGATGATTAAGTGATCAGAGCATCTGATGTGAGGGAGAGCTGGGATTGCCTAACCTAAAGAAGAGAAGGCTCAAGAGGATCTTCCCAATGTGTATAAATACCTGATGAGAGGGTGTAAAGGTGACAGAGACACACCCTTCTCATGGTGCCAAATGATAGGACAAGAACCAATGTGCATCAATAGAAATCCAAGAAAATCCATTTTCACATCAACAGAGAACTTCTTACTGTGAGGATGGTCAGCCTCTGGCACAAGTTCCTGAGTTTCCATCCTTGTAGATGCTCAAACCCCAGCAGGAAACAGCCCTGAGTAATGTGCTCTAGTTGATTCTGCTGTGAGCAAAGCAGGAGCAGACCAGACAGTCTCTAGAGGCAGCTTCCAACCTGTTCTGTTATTCTCTTTCCTATCAAAGATCAAGTTCCTGGTGTGTAATTCAGTACTAACTGAAACTGACTGGTGTCTTTATATCAGTTTCAATGATCATGGTTCAGGTCAGGCATGAGAGGAAAAATAAATAATATTAGCAGAGATAAAAACTCAGACTTGGGAGCAGCAGAAGCAAGCCAACCAATAAAACTAAATGAGCAGTAACTGAAAAGATAGCTGTGAAAAGGTCCAAAAAGAGATATCAAAAGTGATGCCAGAGAGGAGCAGAGTTATGTTTCTGCTTACAGCGCATCTCTCTTATGAGAAAAAAAAAATGGATTCTGGACCTCTACCTATCCAATCTTCTTGGCCTCCTTGGTTTCTTCAATATCAGCCTCCATGCTAAACAACACTTCTACTTTGCACCTCACCAAGAGCACAAGTTTTTAAAATGTGGGTTGTTTAAAGAAATTATGTATATCTGATAGCATGTTTTTAACAGTTTCTAGATTTTCAGTCCAGTGTCCATTTTAAGCTCTTAAATTACAGCTAATATTAAAAAAGGAAGCTGAACTTCCTCTTTTATTCAGACTTACAGTTCACTTAACAAAGCAGCTGAATATGTATTTACCATGAATAGAGTAACTGAAGGATCTGAAGCACAATTTTTATAAGGAGCAGCTGAAGGACCTGGGGTTATTTATTCTTGAGCAAAGGAGGGTCAGGGAAGACCTTATTACTCTCTACAATTTCCTGAAAGGAGATTGTAGACAGGTGGGTTTGGTCTTTTCCTCCTCATAACAAGTAGTAGGACAAGAGGAAAGGGCTTCATGTTGTGCCAGGGAAAGCTTAGATTGGATAATTAGAAGAAATTTGTTCACTGAAAAGGTGTTCAAGCATTGGAGCAGGTACCCAGGGAGGTGGTACAGACACCATCCCTGAAAGTCTTCCAAAAAACCAGGTAGGTGTGGGCTTAGGGACATGGTTTAGTGGTACACCTGGCAGAGTTAGACTAATGGTTGGACTTGATGGTCTTAGAGGTCTTTTCTGGCCTTTTCTGGTCTTTTCTAGCCCGTGATTCCATGATTACCATCGTGCTTGGTTGTAGACACTTTTTAAAATTGAGGATATCAAACTCTCACCTGATGCTGAAGTCTGGTCCCAGTTCCTAGCAACTTTTTAGGTTGAAGACTGTCTTAAACATCTTTCAGAGCTTATGAGTGACCTACTTTTGTTTCTTTCTCATGAATGTGCCGGTGGGTAGGTGGGTGGCTTTATGGATTTTCTTCCTTCTGAGGTTGCATGGTTTATGATATATGTTTATCGAAGTAGTCATTGGTCTGTCTTCTAAACTAGTGTTGTCTTTTAAATATGGGTGATGAAACCATAATAAATAACTCAGTCTTTTATATGGACTTCTACTCTTGGACACATGTACTTCTTAGATCTACCTATGATGAGCGAAGACATTGGTCTCTTATTTCTAATTTATGTAAGGTTTATGAATCATGTACAGTGTTAACTTCTTTCTCACAAAGATGCTCCTGAGAGTGTTATGCTTCACTGGGGCAGCAGAAACTGTGGATTACTGTTGTTCAAGAGAAGGTGAAAGACTTGGATAATGTGTGATGGTATTTCAGCTTGTTGAATGGTTTAGGAAGTGAAATAAGTCAGCCAAATGCAGCATTGGGAGGCAGTCAGCAACTGTATGTTCCCTGCCTTGCTATGCTACCTGCACTAAGATTTTTTATCATTATGCTCATAATACTTCTGCTGTCAGCTCATGGGCTGGGAATGAGAGACAGATATGTCAATGGTTAAGAACTGTCAACATGATAGGGCAGTGGAAGTGGTTGAAATGGCTCTTTGTTGCATAAGGGGAAGTCTTGCCAGCAGAGATTAAGGAAGTATTGAATAATCTTGTAAGACATGGAGCAATGAAACAGTTGTGTCTTCCTATGTTTAAGGACTAATTGGGTTTGGAAGTAATGCAGGGAGAGCTTAATCTTTAAAAGGAGACCATGTGCCTCGTCTTGTTTTGTTGTAGGACAAAAGCTGGGAGCTGATGAGAGCGGTTTAAGTTAGAGGTCAGTGCTGGCACAGGAATGAATGGGTATGAATAAAATGGCCTGTAAATAAGATGATTTTTAATCCTCAGAACAGCCTTAGTGAGATTGACTGCCACAAATAACTGAAGCAATTTTAAGATGAAACTGGTAAATTTGAGAAAGGGTTTTCATCATATCCATTGCTGTGAGAGGGAAAAGGACACTCCCTGGCCTAGGGGGTCACTCACAGCCATAAGCTTCTACATCCAGGGCTTTTGGGTGTGTTTCTTTCAAAATCTGATTTTTTACACTTAGTTCCAAACTGGTGGTCTCCTGCTACCATCTGTCACCTGCATCAGGACTAAATTGTGTCTTACTTTGTAAGACATAGAACGTGTGATTTGAAAGTTAATGCAGTATTTGTTCAGTGTATTTGCATTTTTGTGCTTGATGCTAGAAGAAGATACAGCCCTAGATTCCTCCTCTGTGGGCTATGATTCACCTTCATTATAAATATTTCAGATCAGCCTCATGCTTAATGATGCTGTTGGAAGTGAGAACATCTGGATTCTTTTACCAGGTGCTATAGCTGGATCTTACAAGTTGTATGCATTGCTTTTACTGTCTCTATTAAAAATTAAAACAGGGGGAATATGCCTAAATTCTTCTGAAGAGGCAATCTTGAAATTACTCTATTAGATTATTGTATAATTCCCACTACTGCGATATTTGAATAACGCCCTACAATATTCATGTGTACTTAGAGGAAATGATGTACTGAGGAGATAAAGGATGTGTTCAAGGTTATACAAGAAGTCTGAGGTGAGAAAAAGTCTGACTATGCCTCTACACATGTCTGAGCAGTGCACTGTCTATTGGGCTATTAGAAAAGATGCCAACTTCATGCTAAAAATACTATTTTGACCTCAGACTCTGGTCATTTGGCTCTTAGGGAATCATAATTTTGGTTCATGAGGTTCTTTTTGGTATTTTACTGAATCCAGAAGATGTGGTTTCCCGCCCAACTACACCTTTCCTGTTTTTCATACCTATCTCCTGGCTCTTTTCTAAAGTGCTGCACTATGAGCAGCATGGTGCCTGACACAGAAATATTTACTTGTGCTGTTTGGGGTGTTTTGTCTGCCCTCAGCGCTCCTGTGAGCCTTCTGAGCAGTGACTACACAGTGCCTTCACAGAAAGGGGGAGCACACAGGTGATGCAGGGCTTAGCGCTAGCCTGCTGGGAGAGCTCTGACCAGCAGCATCCCGTGCTTGGATGGATATTTGTGGGAAATATTATTCTGAGATCTCCCCCAAGCTCTATCCATATGGATATCAGAATTACTTTCTGAAATGATGTCATTTGAGGCCAATATAAAATCTGTCTGTCAAGAAGATTTCAATTTCTTATGCATCTTCCATTTTACGTTGGTCAAAACTCACTTTAAGTTACTAAAAATATAGTTAATGATGTCTGAAGGTGTAATTAAAAAACATTGACAGCCTGCTGCTGACAATCTTTTCTAAAATTTTATGTGGTTAAACTAATGACCTAGAACTTTCCACTGACACTATAAAAGTGACATGAATTCTATGTGGTGGAGGCTGAAGGCTGGGGCAGAGAGCTTTGCAGGGGGTGTTGAGAGCCACTGGAGAAATTGGACTCATTACAGCTGTGATGGTATTAGGAGGGGATGGTAATCAGACGGTGGTGGGTTTGTTATGCTAGCATTGGTTTGCCGGTGCACTCTGCTGATAGGTGTAGCTCAAATCCTTTAACACAAAACAAAGTCTTTTAAACCCTGCTCTTTCAGCAATTCATTTAACAAGGAGAAGTGCTTTGAAATTAGTCCTTGGATATCGTGTCTTCAATTTAAGTCCTCAGTGCAGTTAGCACTTAATATATCCCTTTCAGAAGCAGATTGTCACTGCAAAGTGTCTGTACACAGTCTGTCTAATTCATCCACAGAGGTCCCACTGCATTTCAATTGTGTCTTTTTTGTTGCTTTTAGGAGCAAAGCTTGGGTTGCTGCACATTCTTGCCACCTTTTTCCACTTCACTGAAATCATTCACTTGATTTAAAAAACCCTACACAACTAAATTGATTCAGTAAATCCCTTTTTCATGTACAGTAAGTGGTTTGGTGTAAGGCACAGAAATCTTTCTACTTTTACACTTCCTTTCATTTCATACAATTGTCCTTAGAAAAGTAAGTCTATAAATGATAAAAAAAAAAAATACAAAGTGGAGCCAAGTTAGAAGGAAAAAGTTTTAACTAGCTTTTTTGTCAAGCTTCAAACAATGCTTTCTCTGATTCTGACTTTCTCTTTCTGACCAGTGTCTGTTTACAGTCACTCATCATTAACTATACGTATTTATCAGGGTTTGCAGCCACTGCTGGCCTATTTGATACGCCTCTTTTTAAACAAAAACACCCTCAGAAATTGATACGGTGGCCAAAATTATATTCATAAAAAATTTAAGAAAGAGCTCTCAACATTAAAAAAAAAAAGAAAAAAAAAAGAAATTTTTTTGAAGGAGCTGAAAAGAAAAAGGTCTTGGAATTACAAGCAGTTAGACTTGGGTTTTTTGCGTAATGACTCCTGGTATCCCACTGTGAGAAGACTTTCCCCAGCTTCTCGTCTGCATTCTTCCTCGTTCCCTGCGGGAGAATGAGTTGGATTTGTCTGCCATATTCACAGCAATCGAGGTGATCCAGGTTGAAAGAAAATCAATAAGATGTGTCCATTTATGCCTCACAAAGGAAGAAAGGTCTAAAGAACAGACATGGGACGTGATTCAAGCACTAGAGACTTAATAAGACTTCTACTTGTGTTTGAAGGGGATGGTAATTTATATTTTACTTTGAACTTTTTTTATGCTTCATAACTATTGGGATTCGGGCTGACATGGGAAGCAAGGAAAAGAAGGTTTGATGCTGTCTTAGAAGACCTAACCCATTTGGGAAGGCCATGCTCAAAAGTTCAAAAAATTTTGTTTTAGAAAAGATTAAAGAGACATCATATCATCGTACTGATTTATCGCTATTGATAAAACTGGTTTAAAGTATTTTGGATTGGGGTACAATAAAAAAAAGTCTTTCTTCGAGAACAGCTGCAAGTTTCTCATTATTGGCTGTCTTTTCTGTGTGTTTGATATAATTTTGCTTAGAAATAGAGGAGCAGCCATAATAGGTACCCTGGTGCCACTTGAAGCTTTGTCAGGGCAGCTCCCCAAAAGTGGTTGTTGTTCTGCTCAATGTCTGTCACCTTGGCCGCCAGGGTCCTGCTGTCCCAAGGGTGTGCTCTGTCAGCCCTCAGCAAAAATACCCTCTGCTTTAGCCCACGTTGTTTTTTTCAAGCCAATCTTGTGGTGTACTTGGGCAAGTGAGATGTAAGCATGCTCTTATTCAGCAGGAATTAGGGCCAGTGGGAGTTTCAGAAACAAAACCCAAAAAACTTAAAATAACCTAAGGCAGGCTTCAGGCATTGGTCTCGGTATTGCAATCTCTCTCTCTCTTTTTTTTTTTTTTTTTGTCGTAAAAAGACAAAAGTGAAAGCAAGCCTTCCTACCAAAGGAGTAAATGGCCTCAAAAATGATGTCTCAGCAAGGCATGGAATAAAAGCTTGATGATCTATGAGGTAGTGTGATTGCAAAGTGGAAGAGGAAATAGTATTTCTTTTTCTGCTCTTCCAAATATCTTGGCTATGCATTCCCACCAAAATGAAGGCAGACACTGAATTGGTCCCAGATGGAAGATCTGAAATGGAGATGGTGTATCCAAGGAAAAAATTCATATTTTGGAGTCTTGACTATTCTTCCTCAGTAGCCCTTGAAGAAAGTTTCAATTATAAGAGATAGTTCCAAGAAGAAAATTGTGCTTAGTGTATTACATAGGATAAAGTTAAAGATGTAAAGAGGATAGAAACAGATTTAGAGCAGTACTTTAAAGGTATGCAGAGGTTTATCATTACTAAAACTACCATTTTTTCCAAATCAGCCCTTTTTCACTGAAACTTTGGCAGATTTTTTCAGTTTTATCCAACTCTGAGTCTTTTCAAAATAAATTGAAAAGTGAGTTTGAGAGACATTCAGACTATTAATGGATTTTTTTAAGGCTTAATTGGTATCAAACAAGATTTTAGTGAATACAGCCAAGTGTGCCCATTGCATTCTTAAATGAGCAAAGCTAGCATTTAACTGAGATAGACTCTCACCACTGTCCTTCATTTTTAAGAACTGTACTTAAACAGGGTGAGATCAGAATATCAAAGCAGTCCATGTAATGTTCGGTCACTTTTTTTTTTTTGAGGTTTCCTACATATGTGTTTCAACACAGTGCTGACCACTAATAAAACAATTAATAAAAAAATAGAGGCATGAACAAAGCAATTGTGTAACAGTGAATGAAAATGGGCCAGGATGTGGGCCAGGATGTGTTGCCTGAAAAGGAAATGTAAAAATAAATCCCAGCAAATTGGAAAGGGATTGGACGGAGCAGCCGACCAGCCCAACACACAGAAGTGAGATTTTACAGTTTGCAGGCAGCCCTTTTGCCTTAGAGGATCCTGGAAGTGTTTTGGTGTCTCATTTACATAACAAAGGAGGTACAAAATCAGCTTTGCATCCGGAGGACTGCACAAGCCTGTGATGGGGAGATGTGTTGAGAGCACAGATTGCTCTTCAAGCCCCTGTCAGAAAATGCTGTATCTCAGTGAGGTGTTGCAAGGCCACTGTGGGCTGGCAAGATGCTGCTCTCAGATGCCTGTTGCCTCTTTGGCTAACACCAAACAAATGTAAATAGCTGTTCTGCTTCTTCAGAAAGTCCCACCATACAGAACCTCGTTTCTTGGCATCTTGTCCTCCTCTGCCTTTCATTTCCCAGGGGATGAAGTGGACTCCTCTGACACAAAGCCCCAGTGACAGTGAGTGGGAGCCAGAGGTTATTTCTATTGAATTTTCTATTTCTGTGCAGCCCCTTCTGGAGCTCTTGGCTAAAGTGTTGTAGGTCTGCTGGACCACCCTTGCTTACTGTGCTGCCTTTCACTCTTCCTGCTGCAGCTGGCCTTGATTTCCACACAGCAAACTCTTTGTAAAAGAAGCTAACTTGTGGTGTAAATAAGTAACTGAAGAAAGCGATGATTTGTGGTCTGCAAATTGTGTGTTTCTGTGAGCTATTAGCAGGTAGACAAAAATCTCAGCAGTCCTACCTGTGAGACATGCAAACAATTTTGTCTGAATGTGTGCCTGGGAGGAGGGAAGGACTCCTGAAGAGGCATTAGAGGAGGTTTGAACCAGAAACAGGAGTGGTACCACCGTTTTAGTATTATTGGTAGAAGCTGGGAATCTGGAAGCTCCAGTATCGTTTTATGAACAGATTCAAGTGTATTGTTGGCTCTGGGAATTTCATTTTTTGTTACTAGTATTGAAAGGAAGGAAACAGCAGTACTCTGAGAGGACAAAGAGATCTGTGCTACAGTAAGGTTCAGGCGAGGTTGGTGCTTTACTTGGAATTGGAAAAGCACCTTCTCCTAACAGTGCACAGCCCCTGTAAAGAGCCGGCCAGCAGTGGTCGCAGCTCTCAGGGATTGCACTGCATTTGCTGCCAAATGTCTCTCCTTCCCAAAAGTTTACCAGAGGGAATGGGGTAGGTAGGACAAAATCACTGTTGCAGCACCCCCAGGTGAGCTTCCAGCCCTGGCTGAGCACACCCAGTCTGTAAGGATGCAAGGTGCCCTCAGGTAGCCCTGAGGAGATGCTCCAAATGCCTTTAAATTTGAATCAGGTATTTTGGCACAACGCAGGGTTTGCCATGCTGAGGTCCTGCTCCTCAGACGGAGCTCCCCATTGCCACTACCAGTGGGAAAAGTCATAGAAACTTATTCAAGAAAGCATGCACACAAGGAAAAGCAGGTTCATTCCTTGCCCAGGCATTCTCAGCTTCCAGTGGAAGCTGGCTTCAGTTCCTTGTGGAAAACCTTGTAGAGTGTTCACCCAGGAAGGCAGTTGTAGGGCTATGTCTTGATGGTGATCCCTGGCTAGTTCATTCTGAGGATATATTCTGAAGAAAAATACAATATTTGGGTTTCATTGCTGTATTTCTTGACTTGGTTCAGCATTTCTTCCCAAAAGTTGCAAAAACTTTACTGAATAATGACGAATAGGACATATTAAAAAAAAAAAAAATCTAAAAAACCCCAGGCCCCAAACGTGAAGTAAGGGAGCTCAGTTTTCCTTCACAGAAGAACTGTGAGAATTATTATTCTTTATTAAAAAGAAATTCTCATTGGAATGCAAATTTTGATTTTGATTATCTGTCACGGCCTGCTTTGAAGTTTTTCAGACAAAAATAAATATCTCCATAACAGAGAGGATTATAGTAGTCTTGTTTAGAATCATCTGGCTAAGAGTGACATCTAATCTCAGAATATATAAGGTTTTGAGGCCACAGAGACTTTGAAAAAGCTTGACTCTCTTATGTTTTGTAAATTTTCTATAAATGGTTTAATAAGGTTTTTAGTTCAGCCCCAAAAAAACAAGGACTAAAACATTTCCATCAACCATATTGTTGAAGAAATATAAAAGAGACATAATTCAATTTAAATAAAGCTGTAGCTAGGTTATATCATCCTTATCTCAGTAAAAAGTATTTTCTTTTACAATCCCAAATAAATAAATAAATATCTGTGACTCGGCTTTGAAGGCTTCGCTTGGATAAATCAGGTTTTGGCAGCTCTGTAATTCATGAAACAATACCTCCAGCTCCACTGGAATGGGAGTGGGATGTTTCAAGCTTTATGATTCTCTTCAATTCTGGAGCGTTAATGGGGCTATTTGTAAAGAAAGAAATATAATGAGTTATCACAAAGCACAGCAAGGACTCTAGAAAGGGGCAGCCTCCCATCGATCACCCATTCTAGCGTATTCACAGCAGAACAGGGCCAGAAATCTTGTGAGGGCGATGGGGAATTTTGCTTTTACTCTAACCTGACTTTCACAAATTGTGATGGGCCTGGAACATTATTTTCTTTACAAAATGACCCCAACCCGATCCTAAATTCAAAGTGTGAGAGTGTGTGACACAGGTTTTTGTGGAGGATTTTTGTCTGCCTTCCTCTACTTTATGCTTTGAGAAGACATTTTCTTAATTAAGATTTATTTATGAAAATAAAAGTATTATATTATTTTGGTCTGATATAGTGGCTAATTCAGGATGCTGACATTGCCATAATTCTGTGGCACCTTCTAGTAGGGCTATTAGTAAAGTTACCTGTCATTTCCCTTCTCTTCTCCTCTATTTTGGAAGTTTATTACTAAGCCTTGAAAAGTTCTTATGGGTTCACAATGCCATGTGAGTTGGGAACTTGAGAGCAATTTTATTTTGAACCTTTTAAACAAAAGGAAAACCTACACTGAGCTGTGGTTTTGGATTTTTTTTTTTATTTTAAGTGACAGAAAAACCAAACAGAACCAAAGTTTTGTCTGGTGTGTGCTGTGATGTATCTGCAGTCCTGTTCTTTCTCATCATGCTCAGAATCCCTAATGAACCCAAAGAAGGTTTTGAGTGAATATGGTTTTTAAGAAGGACTGAAGGTTTTGCCCCAAAGATAATGAGATAATTAATGTATTTCATAGCGTAGTTCAGAGACGGTGAAGAGCTCAGGGTAATGAAATGAAACACGCATACCAAAACAAAGGGCACAGCAGGAAATAGTCTGAAGTACATGATAATCAATTTTCACATTATAAGCTTTTACATCTCTCCTTCCATATATCCCATTATAACAGGGCCTGTTGCTTATTAAAAAGGAAATTGAGATGTCACTAACTGTGGAAGAGCAGATCTTCAGGCAGTAGAAATCAGTCTACTGCACTGAAGTCAGTCATGCCAGCTGTGGATCTGACTCAGGACTTTTTGGTGTGATAAATCAGTTTTAATCTGCAATCTAGAAGTTTTACTCTTAAAACTTTATGTGTTTTGAAGGCTGGAAGACTAAGGGAGGATTTTTTTGAGTTTTACAATGTAGAAGTTTTTACTAACAGCAGAATATTTAGGAAGAGCAGGAAGAGTGTCCCCCCTTCTTCTGATGCTCAAGAAGTGATGCTGGAGTGGGACCCCCCCAAGAGCACCTTATTTACATACTCTGCACTTCCCTTCCCACAGGAGCATTCCTTCAGTAGTGTATTTCCAGAGCCTAGGAGTGTCTGGGTTGGTACCATCTGGCAGGCCTTGGCAAGGGAAAAAAGACCTTATAGTTCTCTCAGCTTGCCTGTGGGAGAAATTGTCTGTTATAGACAACGAGGTACATGAGGGAGATATTGTTTTTGCAGCTGAAGTGTTTTTTCCATCTGAGCATGGTAAAAACTTGTGAATTTCTTGCAGAGTCCAATGTCCTAAATATATGCACTAAGCCCTTTATAGAAAATGTAGCTCAAAGACTTTTACTGCAGCATCTCCCTGTGAGAGAGTCTCTGAGCTGATGCCCCTTCTCCCTGCCTCAGGAGCTTCTACACCAGGTTACACGAGGAAGCAGAGGGAGGCATTAAACCACTTACAGCAATCCAAAGGTGTCCTGAAGAGTTTTAACATTTCAATAAGGCACATTTGAGATGTGACCCTGTGCAGTGCTATCTGGATTGTCTCCTTCTAACCTTGCTTGGTTGTCCTCCCAGGATTCACAACAACTTTGTCCTTCCTTTTCTGCCCTGCAACAGGCACAGCCAAACCACTGTTTCTTCTCTGTGACTCCAGTGCTTGTAGGACAGTGCTGAGGCTTTTGCTGCCCAGGGTGTGATTAGGTGGCGTGCTCATTGGTCTCCTGTCTCCCAGAATTTCTGCAGAGCTACAATCCTGACCAGTATATTTCTCTGTGATGAGTCCCGTGTGTTCTCCAATGAGAGAATTGTTTTGAAACCTGGGCTTTATGGGATTATGCTCTCCTACAGTATACAGGTATATCAAACCATACATGAGGGATGGCTTATGTGTTAGCTATCCCCTTAACAATAATGAAAATAGTCTCAGCTGGCTTTCATCAGGTTCATGTCTTCACAGAAGTAAGGAAATTCACATGTGAACTGAAAGGTTACGATGAAGTATTGAGCATGCTGCATCATTTTGAGACAGCAATTTTACCATGTGCCATGAGACCAAGAGTGTGATAAAAACCAATGGGAAACACTTGGTTTCACAGCATCATGAAGCAGGATTTGATGCCAGTGCACTGTGGCCTGTAGAGTTGCTGGCAATAAAGTGCTCTGGACGATTCTGTGTCTGGAACTCTGCAGAAAGATACAACATTCCTTCCATGGCCACCAAGGCTGCTGCTCTGGATGGGTGAGATGAGCTAAATTGACTCTTCCTCCCTTAGAGCAGCAGCATGAGAACTCATCTCCCTTCTTGCTAGTGCCAAAAGGCTACAGTTTGCAAAACTGAGAAATTATACAGGTTCTGGGCCTGTGGCGTATTGTACTCCATGTAGCTCATACTACCAGCGTTATTGCAGCACCCTTTTATTTTTCCTTCAGGAAAGAGAGCACTGAATTTCTAGTGGCAATCACCAAATTATTTACTGTCCATCTTTCCCTTCACAATAAACAATGCATGCTGGAGGATTTTTGCAGTTTTGCTACTGATGCCATACTCAGCATGACCAGACAAGAGCAAATGCAGCTCTTAACTATTTTAGGGCCTTTCTTGCCCACAGCATCTTGCTGAGCATTTTCCTAATCAAGCTGAGGAGGATCTAGTACTCTTACAGTATTGAAAGGGACTCAGAACAATAGTTGATCCTCTCCTGTGTCAGAGGAAATGGGGCTGGCTCTGTTTACCAGCTCTGTTTACCAGCAACCAGCCTTTTAGAAATAAAGTTATGAAAGGTCTAAAATGCTTCTATCTGCAGTGGCAGAAAAGTGAGGCCTTATGCTGAGCCACCTGGTTGTACAGAGGAGCTGCTTGTAAAGCCCCATGGCCAATGAAAGAAGATTGTTCAGGTGGCTTTGAGAAGGAAGCAGCCAGGATTGCTTTATACATTTCTCAGGCAGAGGAAGCATATTAAGCCTACTGAAGAGAGATTTCAAAGTGTTATCAGTCACTTGTGTATGTGTGTGCATATTTATATTTTTACATATATATATATATATATATATGTGGTGCAACTTCCCCCGTGTCCCTTGCCTTGGGAGAAGTTTTTCTCCTTTGGCAAGTTTCGAGGTACTTTCGGGTACTTGTGGGATGAGAAATGTAGACATTAAATGTAGAAGATATTCCACTTCCTTTGATTTATGGGGACTAAAATGTAACTTCTGGCTGCAGCCAACATTCTCAGGCAATTGCATAGTACAGAGGAGAATAAGAAAGTGCTTGAACTCTTTGCCCAAATTCTGAGGGATTGAAGCTTCTTAGAGATGCTGTGTAGGAGTTGAGTCTGAATCGTTTGGGTTGTTTCCTTTCAGACTTTGATTGCCAGGGTTTTGAATCTGGCCTCCATTGTAGCCCTTATGTTGTCTCTGCAGAGATCACAGCAACACTCCCAAAGCCCTCTCAAACAGCCCTTTGGGGAATGTCCTGCTGTTTGGTGCTTTTCCAAACAATGCACAGCGACTGAAATGGCTTTTTTCCCCCAGTTCCTTGCAATGTGCCTCTGTCCCCTCCCACAGTGTGACAGATGAGAGTGTTTGAAGAGGTTTTTTAGAGGGGTGGGTGGGTCACCAAACTCTGGGTTCAGGCAAAGAACAGCCCTCAGAGGCTGGGCACTGCTCTGGCTCGTTAGGGACCAGGTGAGTCCTGACACACACCAGGCTCAGACACAGCTCCACATCAAGGCCTTGCCACCCCCTGAAACCTCAATTCATTATCTAGACAAGCAGCACTTAATAAGTCTCATTTATATAATCTGGGGAGGATTCCATCCTGGTCACCTGTGCGTGCTCATTCCTTGCCCTTAACTGCTCCTCAAAGGGGCAAAAACTTCTCAGAAGCACCTCTCAGACTCTGAATGCTGAACAGATGCTGCTGCTTCTCCCCTGCTCTCGGAACATTTGCCCCCCTGTTTTATGTATATATACAGAGAGCACACAAAACCTGTGAGGATGCTGTGGTGCTCTCACAAAGCAGAACTAGGAAATACCTTTCAGCTGTGGGGAGGCAAAGAGAGGTCAGAAGGAGAAGCAATGCATGGAGATGGTTCCTGAGACAGGGACGGTTTTCACCATTCAAGGAGTGGCCAAATTTTTCTTCCTGTGGCAGAAAGGCTGCACCTTTCTTGCAGTTTGGGGAGAAGCAGTGGTACCACAGCCTTCAGAGGGAGGAGGTCAGCTAGAAAAAGCTTACTCAAGGTGCAGGAGGGAAAAAATCCATCTGTCTGAGTGGCCTTGGTAGGGTCTGGGGACCTGCCACTCCGTCAAACTAATTCTTGGCACAGGGCTGGTGTTGCCAAGAGCTCTGTTTTCCTTCTGTCTATTGTTGCCAGGAGGATAGAGGAGAGATAAGGGCTGAGCAGGGCTCTGTGTAAATGGCCCTTCCTCAGCGTCTTTCAGTTTAGCTTTCACTGACTGAGGCCCCCAAAGTACTTAGCATGAGTAAAGTTTTCTAAAGCATGAGTAATTTAGGAGATTAAAAGGCATTTTCAAAAGTGTCGACTTTTCAAAGTGCCTAATTTCCAGCGACTTTCAATGAGGTTTGGGAATCTTAAATCATCTGGTTGCTTCAGTGAATGGCACTGTTGATTGCAGCGTAATGCATCATCAGCTGGGATCCTGCTTGTGTCAGAGGTCAGTGCTGAGTGACTCTCAGGAGGGTGTACAAATCCCCATGGCTGAGCAATCCAGGGAATCCAGCCCCTTTCCCAGAGGTGGCTTTGAGAGCACAGAGCTCTTCTGAGTTTCTGGGCTAATTGCACGGGGATACTGTGGGAGGAGTTCACTTGGGCTCCCTTTTAAAGTGGGTTTTCATCAGGTTTTAGTGACAGGTGCTGGATGAAGTTTTGCTCTGTCCAATTTGCGACCTTTTTTCCCTTTTCTTATTTTGTTGCATATAACTTTCACTCACATCTGTTTTGTGGTAGGAGATTCTCCATATCTATGATTTTTTTATTAACATATAGAGATATAATTTAATGGTTGAAAACTCTCTGTGTAAAAGTCGCAGGTTTCCTGTGCTTTCCTTTGGTCTTGGAAAGGGTCATGTCAAGGACTGACTCAAACCCCTTGCTGAACTGCAGGCTCACAGAGGGAGAGAGGAACATGTTTAGGAGTGAGAAGGGCTCAGCATTTGCATTTGGATGCATGTCTTAGGGCTTCAGAGCTCTTTAGACTCCCAAGTGGAGCAACTTCGAAGTTCAAAGCGGTGTGATTTTTGGCAGGTTTTTTCCCTAAGACTTCTTCAGGGCATGAAATATTCTGCCCTCAGTGCATGTGCATAACTCTCATTGGCCTTAAAAGAAGTTACATGCCTACATCAAAGGAAGGATTTACCCCATAATGATTCATCGTGAGCCTGACAGGCAAACACAACAGTGGAGAGCTCACAAGCCAAAGCTCCTGAGCTATGGGGACAGCAGAGTTCAGATCTCTGCCAATCAGCCACATTGCTGCTCTGATTTTCAGCAGTTTTTAATTTTTTTAATTGTTTTAGTGAGGATCAAACCACGTGTCATCCATCTGGTAGAAGAAATGGTAGGGCTTGAGCAGAGGAGATAGCCCCTTAAACATCTCATGTAGGAGTAAACCAGGGTCAAATTAAATTGTGGTGCTTTTTTGCCTGGAAAGTGCATCTGCCTATCCCTGGTGCTACACTGGAGACACAGAGCCACAAAATTTTAAAGCAAATTAGAAAATACCTTTTTATTAAATGTGATTGCAGAAAGTCCTGGGAAGGAATGTGTTAATGACTGGTGATTGAATGCAGTGGTTTGCAAGCTCTAAGCAGCTTTAGTGTCTCCTACCACAGCCCTGATTTAAAATTCATAAATGCTAATCCTCCATAATTTACGGTTTAAAAAGCAGCCCCACTCACAGGCCCTGTGGCTACAGCTCTGTCAGAGTAATTATGCCGCCAAGCTGAAATTGGACTACTAACTGAGATATTAAACAGGGTAGGAAATCCTCTTCCCTGGCAGCCTACCCAATTATTCCAAATAAGCAAACAGATTAGTGAGTAATTTTCCAGTTAAATCTGGTGATTGGTGCCAGAATTGTATGTTAAATATTCAGAAGTAAATAGATTAAAGATGAAATGTCCCCTTTTCTCAAGCTTAATTTAGTGTGTATATTAAAACTTTTTAGGGGGGAAAAAAATCTCCATTGAAGTGCAATCCATTTGCTTTGAAAACAGAACCTTTCCTGGCTTGTTTGCACTTGGGGCAGCGCGTTCATTAGCTGGGGCTCGTTGTGCCGAGGGAACCTCGTGCCACATTAGCCACAGTATCAGTCCTGCTGCTCCTTTATCCCTCACCTTGGAGGAGCCTCCTGGGTGGCAGCGCTGTGAGACTGCGCGTGGCTCTGCTGGGGACCACGGGGACAGGATCCCACCAGGGCACTGGGACACAGGGCTGCCTGTCCCCATGGGCAGGACAGGAAAGGGGTTGGAGGAGTTAACAGTAAATGTGGGCACTTCTCATTCATTCTGAGCTTGTTTCTAAATTCAGCTGGAATTTCCCCACTGATCGGGCCTGGCTGACTTTTTTTACCATTCCAAATATAGTGTTTGGCTGGGACACAAAGTAGAGGGAAGATGGGGGCAAAAGGAAGGAACACATGGACTGGATGCCCAGCAGACACAGGCAAGAGGCAGGGGAGGATGTGGGCAGCTCATCTGGGGCAGCCCAGGAGCACAAGCAGCAGGTCTGTCCCTCTGCTGCCCTCGCACCATAGGCTCTGCGTGGTCACCTCAAGGAACTGTGCCCTAACTGGAGAGACAGGCAGCCTTCAGCAGCTGAAGGGAGCTGCTCTGGAGGAGCTGAGCTGACACTCCAGAAAGTGGCTGTGGCTTGTGGTTCCTCTCAGGAAGCAGGAGCAGCAGCTCTCCCCAGAAGGGCTGGCATGGTAGGGCTGCACAGACCTGGTTGTTTGCTGCAGGGACTATGATGGCAGACCCTGGGAAGACCAGGTAGCGCACACTGCATTTTAGGACTCCAAAATTCTTTCTCGAAGTGAGGATGAAGGAAGTGATTTTGCATTCATGGATTAAAGCAAGGACTTGAATTGCTGGAAACACATATGTACATTTTAATATGCAAGAGCACTACAGGGAAGGAAGCTGCATTTGAGGAACTGGAATTGTTTTAGAACCTGGTGGGATTTGCCTTGAAGTTTTTTCAAGGATCTTAAGCACTATGAACAAAGTTTTATGCCATTTCTAGTGGGTTTTCTTTCCAGTTGCTAAAAGATTGTGGTGCTGAGGAAATGAACAGTCCTCTTAGTTGGCAAGTGAAGTGGGAGGAGCAGCAGCTGCTTGTCAAGAGATTGAGGTACAGTACTCTTGGGTCAAAGAGCTTCAGACCCTCAGTATTAGTTATAACTTGCTCTCTTGGGCAGGTGAGAGGACCAGTTCATTCTTGGGTCTGAGTTAAACATTTTCTATGTTTTAAATCCTAATACATTCTCTGGAGTGATAAATGCAGAGTTTTTATGAACTTGCCAGCATTGACTCCCGTACAATACAGGAGGTACATCATCTCCATCCTTCCTGAGAAGTTCCAGGGTTTGGTGATGGGACTGGGTCCCTAAGCAGAATAACTTGTTCACAAAAAAGCCAGCAGATGCTAGGTTTGACAGGGGATTTAGACCAGCTCCCTCTCATACCTGGGCACAGTGGGCTGAAGGAGGCAGAAGCTTCTGAGCCACTGGCCCACAGATTTGCTTTTCCACTGGGAAGTGCAAAAGCTGCAAGTAGGTAATGCTGAACACATGCCTAGAAAGGATTAGCTGAACTCCTGCACATCCCAGAGGCTTTTCCTTCTGCTGCATCCTCCCTGGAGAGGCTTTTTCACCTCAGCCCTCTGCTGGAATGTGCCTTAAAGGCATAATCAAGCTCATAAAAATTAAGTGGTGTGCAATTGTTCAAACAAAACAAAACAAAAGGACCCTAACTAAATTTTATTAAATAAATTCTCTAGAATCAATCCATTTGTGTTTTTTATTAATGTCAGAACTCACAGCATAGTTCCCTTTCTGTGTTTCAAGGGGCTGTAGGGGCTTTTGTTAAGGTTTGGGTTTTTTCCACATCGCTACACCCGATGACATTTTGGCTTTGAATTGAGAAGAGTTAAAGTCAAAACTACAATTTATTTTATTTTTTAGCTTGTGAACATCCTTTGGATCAAATCTAAAGGCTTACCTGTTCAAAGCTGGAGTGGATTGATAAATGTGAAGGGATCCAGGATGAGGACAGAGCCCTGTGAATGCCAGGTAGTCAGTTACATGACAGTAGTTTTCTAACAATGTACAATTTCTACCTCTCTGATAAGTTCACTCAGTAGTGCTACAGATGTGTTTTCTTGATTATTCTTATACTAATGGTAACAAAATGGGAGAATTTGTGGTATCCTGTCTGCACAGATCCTTTCCACACACTCTGACTGCCAGAATGGTTCAGCATGCGCTGCACATTTCAGACCTTCCCTGTGCTGAGGGAGAGTTGTGAGTCCCACTGCTTCAAAGTGCTCCAAATGTCAGTGCATTCCAAGTATCTCATGTCTCCTGCCTGCTGCCCTGTCCCTCTAACCCAGTGATTTTACAGTTTTTCTAAGTGTGACAGAAGTCACTCGAAGGCTGACATTCACAGGCAGGTTTGGCAGTTGGGTCTTTCTTAGCAGAAGCTTTGTGGGTCTCCTGCACAGTAAAACAAAATGTTTTCAGTTTGTTCCTGATCCTTTAAAATCTTCTCTGGATGTATATTGCGTTCAGCTTTCCTGTTAGAACTTGTGGCCAGCCTGGGTTTATGTACATTCGGTTAATCGTTCTGAGGTTGTGAAAGGCCATCACATGGGAGCTAGAAAGTGAATGTGAAGGAAAGATCTGGAGACAAAATTTGACATGATAGAGAGGTCAAGTATCCATTCACCAACCGTAATTTCTATTCCTGCCTCTGTGAGTGGCACTTTATGAACACTCTGAGCAGTCTGGATTCATCTTACTGGTTTTGCCCATTTTATCCACCTACCATTCAGTGAGTGAAGAATTTATCATTAGTCCCTGGTTTTGTTTATTCTTGACTCCCAGAAGCACAGTGTTTGGTGGCTGTAACCAGTGAATTCTCTGCAGTGAAAACACTAATATTTCTGTCCTTAGAGTTGCCTATATGCACTCCTTCTGAAAAAAAAAAAAAATAAAATCTTTCTCATATGCTTCCTCAATGATATCCTGCTACAGTGAGTTCCAAAGGTTAATTATACATTTTGCTCAAAGCTACTTCACTAACAGGGTCCTCAGGATGAGGGTTACTGACCCTTTTAAGCCAGTGAACTAAAGCAAACAGCAAAACAACCCACGGAGGCTGTTAGCTTTGTGGGTGGCTATTTGTCTTTCTTGGCTCCTTTTCATCAGGGCAACCTTCCTGAATCAAACTTCTTCTCAAGAAGGTGACCAGACAGTCTCTGCTGCCATCATGGAAACAGAGATGAAGGCAATGCTTTCATTCTTGATTATCGTAAGAGTCAGTATTGTGGTTTGGAGAAGAGGTTGTGCCAGGATTACCTTTCCCCACTGCTGGGGACCCCTCTGGTTCTCCCCTGGAGAGCCCTGCCCTGGATGGGCTCAGCTGAGGTTCAGGAGTGGCTGGGGGACAGGCCTGAGCTCCATGTGGCCAGTTCTGTCCACTAATGCGTTCCCTCTGTGCTGTGTTTTAAATGTTTCTAAATGTCAATGGAAGTAGAAATCATTTTGGAAACTTGGACTAGAATGCCATGAAAAAAGTACTCCTTAAAGGAATGAAGAGCATGTAATTTAATCTGTGTTTGTAGCATTTCATCTTAAAACCCTGCTATCTTATGTATTTTATGTATCAATTTCCCTGAAGAAAGCAGATAAAGGCATCCAGTGCTCCAGGAGCTCCTGCCAGTGACAGTGCCAGTGAACCTGAAATGGAACTTTTACGTGGTTGTAAATGAAATACAGGTGGCCAGGACACACTCATTAGCTAAGGTGTGCCAGTGGCACTGTGAGGGTTTTAAGGGAGCCTTCAGGAGGTGGGATCAGCAAGGGTTTCCAGTCTCTCTGGTGACATTACCTGGATGCAAGGACAGCTCAGACACCGTGGCACATGTGGTGCATGCAAGAGTGCAAATTTCCCACTTCTAAACTGGTTCTGTGCTTACAGGAGAAAAAGGTTTCTGGAATAGCTTTTCTGAGCATGTGACCAGTCCCAGCCAGGCTCTTTTTCTAACATACATGATGTAAAAGATCATTCAAGAGATGAACTTGTCACACTGAAGAGACCAGCTTCGTATTTCTCCTTGAAACAGTCCTCTGGAGCACTGTTGTGTCTGAAGGCTGATGAGGACAGGTTCCAGGCTCATGTATCTCTCATTTAAGACATCCCACTGTCCACCCAGGAAAAGAAGCCAACTGGTAGTTCTCAATTACCACATAAAGTTTATAAGGAGAGATGATATCTCTTAAATAGCTGGGTTCCAGACCATTTAGGGCACTACAGACTTCAATCAGTGCCTTGAAATGTATCTGTAAGCAAATAGAGCCAGGAGTGTTTTGTGCTATTAGGCCACTTCAGCAAATCACTTAAGCATTACTTAACACATGCTAAGTCTACTGCACCCAAGGCAAATTCTGAATATGATAAACTCTTTGTCCATAAAATGTCCCCCTCTGGATAATGCAGCACCACTTTATGGCTAAGGGTGATTTTTGTGCCTGTCTGTCTCAATGGGAAAAAAACCCTGGTAGTAGAGCTGTTGTGCTGTACCTGCATTGTTTGTGTGATTGGCCTGCTAAATGCATAAATCTTAAATGATAGAATTTTGTAATATACAGTATAACAACCGGCAAGTGTTGAACATTTATTTTCACAAGTGAGGGAGTGACCCATAACTCACATCCATCACAGTATATGAAAGCACAGCTCACTGTAGTACAGCAAGCAAGGAAATCATTCATACACAGGACGTTATTCACTTCAACCTTTCCCCTTTTCTGAAGGCAGTCAGCATCTATATGTCTGCTGCTGCATGCTCTGTATGCTGGCATAGATGTATGATGGCATCACGAAAACTGGAAGGGGAAGAAATGAGATAGGAACAGAAAGGGGTGTGGGCAAATGTTGTCTGAGCTGATAGAAATTTAAGTGGTCAGGCTTGTCAAGGAGAAGGAAAACTGCAGGGCTGGAGAGTGACTGAGATTAGAAGTGACTTTTGGAGAAATGGGAGCTGAGATAATACCTTTCAGTTCAAAAAAACACGGGTGATGGCAGAGGGTGAGCATGGGAGAGCTGGAAATTAAAACAGTACATAAAATGGAAATGTATCTGATGTAAGGACAATGAAATATGTATCATCCTTTCAATTCTGGTCTGGTTCCTCTGTCGTTATTCCCAAATTTAATGCTGTACTTTTCAACAGAACCTGTATCCTATAGCAATTTCTGTGAAAAATCCCCTTCACAAAATGGCCAGAGAAGCTGAGGAGAAACATTAATATTGGGACTTCATCAGTTCTTGGCACCTACCTGCTTTCACCAGGCTTGCATACCCACTGTGCACTCTGTAGAAAGTCTGTGCTATGGGAATGGTAAAATTAGCTTTAATTAGTTGTATACTGACCCCACCAAGCTGCCTACAGAGGCTGTGGTCTGACATTTCTCTGCTAGAAATGGTGCACAGCAAGATCAGCTCTGTCCCAAATTTCTGAACAAGCAGGAGAGGCAAAGGAGAAGGTTTGGTTATTTCCCATGTGCAATGATTTCATGAGCTCGCCAAGGGAGATAGAGGAATCATGTGTTAGAAGAAAGAAATGTCTCTGGATTTCCCAAACCCCAATTTAGCAGTGTAGCTGTGAGATGCACTTCCTTTGTGCTTGCATGCAGTTGTAGCAGGGTTGCCATTCCATGGTTTGTATTTGGATAAATGGTTTGGGAGATCCCCTGGGAGATGGAGGAAAAGAAGGCTGCAAATTCAGGAAGCTTAAGTAGGAGAGAAAAAGTTTCTTGGTAGGCAAGTTGAAAGCTGCTGGCTTGCTTTTAAGAGTAATCATTCTGCAACTTCTGACAGGGCTTAGCTCTAGGTTTCACTCTCCACTCAGGTCCTAGCCTGTGGCACAGGTTACAGGTAATAACCCAGCACAGCTCAGTCACAAGGGATCTCATGTCCCACACAGCAGGAGCAGGGGGAGCCCAGATATTCCTGACCTTGATGCTGAGGCAATATTTTTGTCTCAGGACCGACTTCCTTTGCAGAGAGTGTAACCCTTTTGTCATCTGCACTGTGCTCCCCTTTGTCATTGCACTGCTGGACTCACATCCTTGAACTTAGAGCACAAAAACCCCTCTGGTTTTTTAACTGATGGTTTGTTTGTTTTTCCTCTTTGGTCGATGCTGGGATCAGTGATGTCAACTTGTTCTATTTGCTTTGACAGGAAAATGTTTTCAGAGTTCATTAGGATGGCATCAATTCTAACATTTGGCACACGAACATTTGATGACCTTCATGTGGGGGAAGAAATATGTAGGCAAAACTTCCATCAGTTTGAAAAACCACTTCCACTCCACACCATTCCAATTCCTGAACTGCAGCTTCAACCACAAGTTTTGTGCAATCCCTGTTTGTGACCTGCCAGTGGGCTCCAAACATGGAGACTGGAGCTGTTTGGAAGCACTTCAGACAAAGTCAGGGCTGAGGATGCAGTTGGATACAGCTCTGCACTCACCTGGAGGGCAGGTGCTGCCAGCAGCCAGGCTCCTTGCTGCTGCTTGGCTCAGTCCAATGGAAGGGCAATGGCATCTATGCCTCCAAATGCACAACTTTCCTAAAGCTCTCCTGATGGCTCCCCGCAGCAAGAGGATTTCATTTGGCCACTTTGGGCTCATTTTCCCCAATTACAGGGCTCATTAAAAGAGCTGGACTGGCTGGCATTGCCGCAGCTGAGCTCTGGGCTTATCCACAGGAAAGGAAGAGCAGGTGTTGGCTCTTCCCTCCTCGGGGCCACCTGCCCTATGCCAACAGAGCCTCGAGTGGGAGGGAAGGAAAATGCTCATGGCTTTTCATGGCCTCTGACAGTGAGGGGCCAAGTGACAGAGGGAACTTCTGCAGTGAAGAAACCTCCTCAATAGTAGCTGGCCTGAGTCCACCAGATTATTCTCACTGACCACCACAAAATTTGCTGACAGCCTCTTGGTTGCTGTCAGCCAATGGGTTCAGCAAAGACCAGGTAGGAAGTGAGAGCCCATTTTTTGGCCATCATTTGTCCTTTGAGCCTTCCCTCTGCCTTAGAGCTCTGTAAGTCCTGCCAAACAGTTCTGCTTCTCCTATTGCTTATCTAGAGCCCCTTCCTCTGACCTTCTTAGCTCTTATTTCCTATTTTTTAGGATTCACTGTGTCTTTATGTTTTTCTCTCATATCCTGTAATCAAGTGAAAGGTGTCTCTGTGGACAGAGGGGATTTGTACTCAGCCTTTGTTTGCTCTTTCCTGACAGTGCTGCCTGCTGTAAGAAAAGCCAAATGCTGCCCATATGTTGCTGTGCTCCCCTAAATTACGGAGGGTGAGCATTTATGGCCATTCTCACTGTTGCTTTCTCCATACTTTTCTAAATGATACGTTTTCACAAGCAATTACTGAGATAGGCAGTCAAGACTGGTTTTTAGGTGTGCCACTTAGTGGCCTACACATAAAAACGGGAGACAGGAGGAGGAGGATGGCAGAGGCTTAATACCATGCCTTGCTTAAGAGAATGTCCTTCAGGTGAGCAGAACCCTGCACCTTGTAAAAGTATGACTTTAATTTTGCCTTTCAAATATGAGCTAAGCAGGTCTGTCAACACATGCTGTGTTCTTCCTTGTCAAACCATTTCACTTAGTCTGTCAGCTGTAAACAGCTTAAGAGGCATGTCATTCCAGCATTATTATAGCACTTTTAGATTTGTTTTTAGATTGGCTCTGTATCTGCTCCTGCAAAAGGTGTAGATACAGAGATGACATGGGTTATTTATTGTGTTACTGCAAAATGCTGCTTGCTGTTTTGTGGTAAGCACTGAGCAACTCCATTTCAAATAATGGGCACTGCAGAGTAATAATCCTGTAGTGCCATGGTAATACCATTGCCATACTTTGTCACATCAGTTGTGTCAGTAGAGCAGAGTGCTTTCTTCACTGAGGGTCTCTATGCCCTTGCACTTCATTTGAAGTTGTTGTTTTTTTTTTTTTTTTTCCCCAGGAGATCAGGGAAAACAGAATTAAGACATGTGGAGAAAGAACTCTGATCAACAGACTCTGTACTTTTGTTTTTTTCAAAAAGTTGCTTTACATATTCAAATAAACAGTGTTTAAGCTGTTGATGACAGCTTAACTACTTCATCCCAGAACATTTTGACAAGTGATTTTCAGCGTTTTGGTTTCTTAGGATTTTGATAACCCCCAAAAAGCATGAACTGAATTTATATGTCACATGTTTAATTTATTTGAGATGCATGTACTATGTTGCAAAAGCAATAAGGAGGGAGTTAAAGGACAGGGTGGTACACTCCATATTTATGATCATCAGCTTCCTCACTGTGTCATTACAAGAGGAAAAATGTTCAGAAATACGGAGTATGCAAAGCACTCAAACTTTTTTTGCTGACCAGTCTGGATTGTGGTTTGTACAAATTGTTGGTGCAATTTCCCTGTGACTCCACTGAAATGCATAGAACTGAACCTGTTCCCAGAGCAGGGAGCCTGAGCTGCTTCCCTGGTGCCTGCTGCTGCTGTGGGGGTGCTGTCCCCGCGCTGGCTCCCTGCCCGTGGACAGCGGCACAATGGGATGCAATGTCACCAGACTTCTGAGCAACAGTGGAGGACAAAGGTAGATCCAGAAATGGACCTTTCTCCCCAGAAATGCACGATTTTCTGGCTGCGCACATTCCTTAGTATTGTCATCAGAAATGACACAAATGTGTAAACTGATCTTCACTTTAATACCAAACTAGACCAAATATCAATTGCGGACCAAATGTTTTAAGCAAAATTTGTTTAATCTGTTCTGGGAATTAGGTGTTGTCCAATTTTGGATTGCTTCTTTTTCTCTGCCTACATTAAAGCAGAAAAAAGATCGGGTACACCCTGTAGCTTTTACAAAAGAAGTAGGGAAAAACACAAGCAGAGAATTGGTTTTGTGAAGCTCCTAGGCTACATAATATATTTTGCTCAAAAAAAGGCTCATATTTCAACATCATACCTCAAAACCTCTTGAATATTACCCAATATCTGTTTATTGGTACTTCTGTCATGAGTGCTTGACAGAACTAGAATCACTGAAATTTAGAATTAGAATATTAGAATAAAGTATTTTATAAGTATTGAAAAATCCTCCTTCAACTTATTCAGTACTCAGAATATTGCCATCCTTTTTTCTATATCAGAATGCCACTTATTTTATTTTGTAAAAGGGCTGTTTCCATCAGTATTAGACGGCATATGTCCTTAATAAAGTAGAAGGAGCTATTTTATTTTACTAATTCTTATGTCGACTTAAAACATGTCAGTATAAATTCTTATTTTATAGTAATGCTGTAAAGGTACAAAGGAAACCCCATGCATTCTAAATAAATTTGACATTTAGTATTTCCTGAAGTTGATTTTTTTCTCCTAAATAAGTAGTGTTTTGAATATTTTTCACAAAAAATCCCCAACCCCACCTCCCCAAAAAAGCCCAAAAAAACTCACAAAAAAACCTCCCAAACCAAAATCCCAAACCTAACCAAAAAACTGTAGATGTTTCATCTAATTGTGAATTTGTACTTTTTAAATATTAAAATGTCCTCTAAATTGAAAAATCTAATTACAATTAATCAAAGTGCTGGCGATGGAGATCAGAGGTGACTTTTCAGACATTCCAGGGTCAGAGACCCTGGCCAGAGGGTCAGGTGTGATTTGCTTAATCCATCCTTAGTTGCTCCAACTTTCTTCTGATACTGGACAAGTAGCATCTTTCTAATTATTTGGGAGTTTTTGCATGTATTTAGTGTCTGACTAAATAGTCTTTAATTTGGTAGATACAGTGGAGTCTGCATCCTGCTGCTTTGGGGAGATGGGAGACAGAGGCAGGCACCTTTTGTTTGGTTTCCCTCTAATGGAGAGGGGAAAATGGGAGGAGACCTGACAGCTCTTGACAGTGAGAGGAAGATGGACTTGCCTGTTTCAGGAAAAAAATAGCCTATTCTGCAAGAATGAGGGGCTAGGAAGACAAAAAATAAGCATTTTCAATATATTACAAACAAAATTATCTGCCAAAAGGCCAAGATAATTATCCTAATGTGATTTTTGACCAAGATAAATTCACATTATTTTATAAACTGGGTAACAATTTGAATCTTATGCAAAACCTAGAAATAAATCTAAAAAATATGATAATGTAATAAAATTGAAATTATTAGCAGTCCAAGTGGCATACTTGAGGCAGTAAAACCTTTTAAGTTCCAATGGAAAATAGGCTGGTAAACCTGGAGTAAGTTACTCCACTTTAATCACTTGATAAATAGCTACAATGCTTGGAAGAATTGATAGTGTCATTACAGCAACATCCCTTTTTATAAACAGCCTGGTGCTGATTTGATTCTAATTGCTGCCAGAGGAGCAGTATCAAAGCAGTGCTGCTCCAGCAGTGTAACCTGTGGGGTGAGCAGGAGCTGAAAGGAACTGCCTGGAAATGAAGGAAGCCTAGGTTTTTCAAAGGCACCAGCTCTAATTCTGGGAGTGATGGAGGAGGGCTGAGTAAATTTGGTGCTGGGAGAAACTACAGAGGAAATGCTTAACGAAGGGAAAGCATGGAGTTGACCAAACAGGCTCCTCTGAGTGCACAAAATAGAGGGAAAACAGTGGGAGAAACGGAGAGGTTTGGACGTCAACGTGCATTTGATTTCTCATCACAAAGAATTCTCCAGCTGGGCCAGTGTGTCCCTACTGCCAAACTGCAGCTCTGGCCTCCCTGGTTTCAGGCACCAAAGGCATAATTTTTTTAAGACATTCTTAATAATTGCAGCATCTTTGCTTACTTCTGGGCACTGCATCCACCTTTTGCCCGTGAATGCACCAAAAAAAAAATTAAGATTGCTTTTGCAAAATGCATCTTTAGCAATTCTCTGGCTTTGCACTGCAAATCCTGGATTTTACCCTTCTTGAGTATGGAGTAGGTATCAGCATTGTACTGCTGGCTGCTATGATAGTTGAGGGCAGTAAATTTTCATTTGTGTGGAAGAAAAAACAGAACACATACTTCTCTAGGCTGGGTCTTCTTCCAAAAACTAACAAGAAGTTGTCTTATTTTGGGAATGGTAGGAAGAAAAGCAGGGCTCCATAAGGAGAGAAGAGGAGGAACATGTTTAATAGTTCTGTCATGTTAGCAACAAACCCCAGAATAAACAGAAATGCCAAGGGGACAGGTATTTATCTTTTTAAACAAATCATGTGATAAGCTTCTCCCATAGACTGGGGACTAAGTGAAATATGTAAAATAGCTTATTGAAGAAAAAATTGCTTCAAGTGGGACTGAATGGCTCAAGAGATTAGTGATGGGATAATAGCTTTTCTCCATTTAAGTGGTAGACCAGTTCAAATCAATTCCAGGTCTCTAGAGACTGGAAGGTGCTGCCATCCTGTGACTCCTCCACAGTTATTTGAAACGATCTTGTGGTCTCAATCCCATCCTTAGTTGCAAGAAAATTATCCCCAACCCAATCAGCACTGAATTGCTTTGAGCTGACTGTTGCATCCTCCCCATAAAGATGCACAAAGCTGTGTGTGGGAATGGCAGCTGTTTTATTTAGCACCATGTTGCTGGTCAGAAATATTTTGTCGCCCATGGAAAGGACAGATTGCACAGCAGAAGAGACAACTTGGAATATGATGCAGTGTAAAATCATTCTTTAAATAACACCACGGCTTGTTGGTTTAATGTGGAATTTTTGGGAGGACAGGGCTACTTTTGGACACTTCCAGCAACTTCCTCACTTGCAGCCAGAGCCTGCTTGTTTGCCTGCAAAGGCTGTGGCATGACTTTCCCCTACATCCATGTAAATCACAGAGCAGGGCCATAACTTGGAAAACAGACAGTGGTCATAAGGAGCAACTGGAAAATTCAAACTGGTGGTGTCCCTCCAGGTTTTTTGAAGCATCTATTTAGTGTGTGAAGCTGGACCAGTGAAATGATGTTAGGGACATGCCAATGTATGGCAGTTCAGAATCTTGACTATCAGTTCTACTCTGTAACATTATAACAACTCAAATAACAGTCATTGATTATTCTGCCTAATGCAAAGATTAAGCAAACAAGCAAGAAGCAATTCTCACCCAGATGAGGATGATTTGGATCTTTTAGTGGCTATAACAGTAGGTCTAGAGCTAGTGAACCACAGCAGAATTCTTATTATCCAGTGTACCAAGGAAAAAAGAGACCTGGGGTTATTAGAGAAGAATCTCAGCAGTTTTGTGTGTATAACTGCTTGGAAAAAACAAATAGGATATTATGACAATATAAAGGAGTTGGAGAATTGAAATCACATGGTTATAGTCACATTTTCTATGAAACTGGTGTGGTACAGAATCACTTGCAGGAGAAATTTTATTTTTGCCTTAACGCGGACAGCTGTAGGTTTAAGAACGCTTATCAGGGTGGAAGGCTAAAGGGGTTAAGGAAATAAGGCATGACAGAGGTGACCTATGGGAACTTTCATTATTATATGGAGCCTTGATGAGTGAAATGAGAGGAATTGCTCTCCAGCATGAAAGGCTGAAATGTCGAGGGAGCAACTGCAAATTAATCTATTAAGAATAAGTAGGAGGCTGAACAGTGTGACTCAAAAGGATGGAAATATATGGAACAAACTGCAGTGTAAAATCACAATGATTTCTAGACCCAGTTTTAAAGACAGCCATCTACGATTTTTGCAATGAAACAGGGATTTCTGTATGTGTGTATATGAGAGGCAAAGTTTAAGCAGATTAAATTGGTCTCTTTTCAGGCACTCACAATATTTGTAATGACCAGGCCTGAATGACAAGTTGTGTTCTGGTTTGTGTGGCTTTAACCAGAACAATGTGTCAGGAATTTTTCTGATTTTTTTTTATAAGACATACAAATAAAATGCCTCACAGGCAGTTTTCTGTGTGAAGGTTTTCCTGTTTTGCTGTGACATTTTTAACTGAATTTAGTGTTTGTAAAAGGTACTATGTGATGACATTGTGTAACTGAAAGCCTCTTTTTATTGACAGGTCATGAAAACTCAAGGCTGGTGAAATTTCTCTGTGTCAGATTGCAGAGTTACACCCCCCACAGCCTGAAGGAATGAACTTCGAAGAGGAAATATGGTCCATATCAGTAAGTCCAATTTGATGTTAAATGTCGCTGCATAGTTGTTTTTAAAGAGCTCATATCTGAAGGATGTGGAGAGAGGCATGAAAAGTTACCCAACTGCCAGGACCACACATGTTATTTTCTCTGTTCCCCAGCTGTGGTTACAACCTTCTGGAGTGTCAATGCTTTGTCCACTAGTGGCTGGAGTGAGGCTTGACCCAGGTTACCAAGTGAATTTTGGTGTAGCTGATGCAGCAGCATGTCCCCAGCTCCCCTTGTGGTCCTTGGGAGGTGAGGTTCTGTTTGCTCAGTGCCAATCTTTGGGCCTCAATGTTAATCCTTTCACAAAGCTCATGTAGTTTCAGACTTCTACCTTTCCCAGCTTATTATAGCCCAGGAAGATGAGATGTGACTATGCTGAGATACAACCCCCAGTGATGGCACTTTATAATTCTGTATAACTGGAGGATTGCTATTGTAGGCAGAGAAAAAGGCAATAAAGCAGCATTGATATCCTGCCTGCCCTCTTACAGGAGTTATTGAATCAAACCTACCAGAACTGCCAGACAAACAATTTGCAGCTGCAGTCTGAAGCCTGACAATGACACAGAATCAAAAAGAAATAGTTGGAGTGCATGGGCTTGTGAACTCCTCTGCGACCCACCACAGCAGGCTCCCTAGGATTGTTCTCCTCTTTCAGGTCCTTTGCCTGTACAATTCCTTCTCTTTCCCTCCCTTTTCCTCTCTCCCATTTTCTCTCCTATATCTTGCCAATTTCAGCTTTTCACACCTTTTCCCCTTCCTTTTCTTCCTCTCTCTCATTGCCTCACTATTTCCTTCTGTTGCCTCCAATCTTGCTTGTTTTTGCGAGTTCAAGTGCTCTCCTGTGTTTCTCATGTCTCCATTTCCCCAGTTCTTTCTTGGTTTTGATTAATTTAGTTGCCACGCTCCCCAGTCCCCCATAGTCTTTCATATCCTCCCTTCCTTGCTATACCTTTTTTCTGTTTTGTTTCTCTTTTCATTTGATTGTTGAAACCCATTGTTTCTCATTTTCCTGCCAGTTCTACTACCTTCATTTTTCTTGAGCCACATTAAGCCAGTAGCTGAGCTCTATGCTGCTCTTACCCCTCAGATGGTGAGGATTTAAACATTTCCTGTGCACTAGGATTTCCAAAGTGCCAATCCAGCTCAGCTAAGGGGAACTGATGTGGTTTGGCTCTAAAGTCTATGAAGAGACATATTGCAAAAGCCAGCATAACAGTAGCACTGACCAATGCTACTGGGCTCCTCACCCTACTCTTGGAGTTGGATTTTTATCAAAGCTTATCAAATTAATGGGTTCTGGATCAGACCTGCAAGTAACAGCACCCTATCAGATTTCTGTCCTTTATTTCCATAGAAATCCCAGGGCTCTTGGTTTCTTCCAGGGTTTGCTTTGGCTCAGGACATTATGTTTGGTTAGGATTTTTTTTTTTTCAAAATAATTATTCTAAAGTACATATAATATCTGTAGGTGTCAATGAAAAGGGACCTACTACAAAATATATTCAAACTCATATATATATCTATATATACATATATATGTGAGTGTGTATATATGTATGTATATATGTGTATATATATATGTATAAAAAGTCCTAGTTTTTGGATGCCCATAACAGTTATCTAGTATTTTGGGAAATCTTTTGTCATTCCATTTCTTCTCTCCTAACCAGTATCTAACCATTAGCCTACTAAACGTTAGATGTTTGGTCTTTTTTTTTTTTTTTAACTCATCCTGAGTTACAAACTCAGCTTTTGGGGGTATTTTCACTTACTTTGGGTTTTTTATATTCCTTTGTTTACTTGTTTTCTCTATTCCCTTTGCCCAACAACTTCAACATAGAAACATTTTGATTTGTTGTTCTTCATGACAATATTTGGGGAGAGCTTATAGCATCCTTTCAGTACTTAAATAGGTGCTTACAAGAAGGGTGAGAAGGGATTTTTCTCAGTGGTAGGGAGTGATAGGACAAGGGGGAATGGCTTCAAACTGGAGGAGAGTAGGCCTAGGTTAGATATTAGGAAGAAATTCTTTACTATGGAAGCAGTGAAGCACTGGAACAATTTTTCCCAGAGAAGCTGTGCATGTCCCATCCCTGGAGGTGACAAGATTGCACAGGACTCTGAGTAACCTGGTCTAGTGATCTTTAAGGTCCCTTCCACCTCAAGCTGTGATGCACTGAGTATTACCCCACTTCCTTTCAAAAGGTGGTAGATCTTGGTGGTTATTCATATTTCTACGAGACCCTCACCATGAGGTGACCTCTTGAGAGGGGCCTGTTGCCAATGCCAGTTTCCCTTCTCTTCCCTGGAAGGCTCTGGAGCTGTCTGAGAAAGGAGTTGGGGTGCTCACCATCCCATAGGTGACCATGAGCAGGCCCAGGAACCAAGCCAAGCCCTGATATTGTTGACATGACACCACTTTTCCTTCTGTAAAATTGTGTCTAATAGGAGCATGAGAGAAACCCCTCCTTCCTCTTCTCTTTAGTCTGCCTCCTTCTGTCTTTCCACTACTGCTCCTGTGAAGTTCAGTGCTGGTGACAATTGGAGAAAAACAGTTCCTGGCTAATCCAACCCTTTCTGCTCTGATTGGATTTTTCTCCTTGTGTCTGCTGCTTTATTTGATTTAAAACCTTCAACTCCTTGGAGGTTTTCCATTAAGATTTGGAGCACAGTTTGGAGTGGGGGGAGCAGCCAGAGCATTACCTAAAAAGTGCCAGTTTATTTTTAGCTAATGGAAGAGGGGGGCTGATTGGATTAGGCCAGTGATGTGAGTACCTGGTGCAGGCTGCTATCAACACATCAACAGTGTTTCTTTCACTTTCACTCACTCACCCCTTTTGCCCTCTCCTGCTTTGCCTTTCCTCACCCAGCAAGTGACACTTGCAGCAGCAGCAGCAGCAGTGCAAATGCTTGGCCATGCTCTAGCACTGCTCAATGCAGGAGTAAATCCTGCAGTCCCTCCTGCTGCTCTGCGTTTGCCACCTGACAGCAGTGGATGCTCAGGAAGACCAAGGGGTAAATTTTTAAAGCTTCAGCCTGGGTTTTAGCCATGTGATGGCTATTAAAGCAATTGGGAGCCAGGTGGCTAAAATCCAGTGCAATTCTTTGTAATGGTACCCCTGAGAGTGCCCATCTCCTTTTAGCACTGCTATTGATTAGGCAATTCTTGACTTTGAGAAACAAAATTGGTGCGTGCATCAAGGTTCTTTTCCTCAATTTGGCCTGGTTTGAAACGAATCGTTCACCCTTGGCCATTATTGTAAGCAGCTTTAAGCTTTGGTAAATTTCAGTGTGATTTAAGTTTTCTATCCCCCTTCTCTGTGGAGGGCTGTTGTTTATTCATCTTTCCCAGGACATCTCCAGAGTGTTTGGTCTTTACCCTCATTTCCCACATTGATCCTGTTGTCTTGTGCAGTGTGACTGTCCAAGCTCAGTAAAATGCTGGGGGCTCTATTTAATGGCTGCACACAGTGCACAGCAGGCAGGATTGAGGCCAAGGGCTACCTGGTTTTCAGGAGGTGCAGTGCATTTTATGAGGCGTAGGCCATGTTATGTTCTAGCCTGTGGTCCAGCCCCTGCCTCTGAATGGGTGTGGAGCTCTTAGAGGGAGCACATAAACCTTGAGCAAGCTGCTCCTAAATTCAGAAACAATGAGTTTAAATTTCCTGGGATGATTTCTAGGGGCTGAAGGGCCACACAAAGGTACATCAGTGTACACTTATGTTTGTGAGAAGGGGAAAATAATTGTGTAAAAAAAATATAAGGGAGGCAGTTCCCCAACCCTCTTATGTTTTGCATTTCCCTTCCTTTATATTCCCCACTCCTCATTTTTTTAAGGTGTAGGAAGATTTTTCTGCATGTTGTGTCATAATTTGTGGAGAGACTGGACAGGTTCTGCATGAGGATGTGCCCTTTGCTTTGGGAGTTTAATGCATTTCAGCAATTTATGTGGGTTTTCCAATCTGTTACTTTTGTATGTTCTAGAGCATTCTTGTGAACTCTTGGGTAATGCTAAGTACTGCCACAAGTGACTGGCATTGGGTAGCTTTTTCCTGCAATAAAACCCAAAATGAAAGCTGGGCTGGACCTGGATGAAAAAGCTCTCAAGCCAGTCCAGTGCTTCAGCAGCCAGGTAAATCTGTGTGAAGGCTCTAGAGCCTGCTGCTGCATCACATTTCCCAGTGCTTCCCATCTCCTCCTTGTAGCCCCCTTAATATTCTCAGTAACCAGGCCAGAGAAGGTGGTATTTAACATTTCTGTGTTGCCAGAAGACCTTTGTTGGGATGTTTGGGTGTGGGGTGAGATGTAAAGAATGGAATTGGAGATGGAAAGGAAATTCAGAAACACTGGCTTCAGAAAAAAAAGAAAACTTGTTTCTTATTCCTGTTTCTGTGCAAACTGGGAGAAAGCAGCTCCTCAGGTGTCACAGTAAACTTAGGAAGTCCATCACCCTCTTGCCAAAGAATGTTGATTAGGAGCCCCAGGAGCAGTTTTATAAGACATCCCCGTCTGTGTTGAGCAGGGAGGTTGTCAAAGCCCAAAACATTCTGCTTGAACAAGCTGTTGTATTCCAATGAGAAGTTGTTCCATCTGAAAATTCACAGTCAGTTCTACTGAAAATTCAGCTCATCATGAGCTTAGTTTGAAATGTGATGCCAAGACTACATGGACAGCATTGCTGTAGGACTGAGGAGCTCCAAGAAAAGGAAAAGTGTGCACCACCTCTCCTATTCAGTCAAGTTCAATGGAAGTTTTCCTGAAAGGATATTTTTAGAAATCCTAGCAGAATGAAAAATTCCAAAAATCTGTTAAAAACATCTATAGATACATATATATAGATATAATGAAATTATACAGAGCACAAATAGTGCAGAAACATGAATATTGAAAGCTCCAAGGCAGATTGCTGAAGCCTGTGTAAAAATACGTGCACCTTTGGTGGTGAAGGCCTTGCCAAACTAATTAATGAAGCATATGCAAACGTTCTATTTTGCAAACATACTTTGTGTTTCATTAGATTCTCAGAAATCAGCATAGGGAATCTGAAGGAAAAGGTATTTGATCTTTAAATTTTTGTTGTTGCAGGAAAACACATCCCTATGTTGTTTTACATTCACAGCTGATGTTATGTCACAAAGTCTGATATTTGTAAAGAGCTTTATATTTGCATTAAAACCTCCTGTTTTATTTGAGGTTTCTCAGCCACACATCTGAAACTGGTGGTTTTCCACAAATATTTTGAGAGGAAGTAGCTTCTGTGCATAGAACTAAACCAGATATTCCCCATGTAGGTAGCTCTTACCACAAGGGAGGTACTGGAGACATAAAAATGCTGAAGGGCAGAAGGGGAGCTCCTTCTCCCAGAGTTCACTGAGTGGGCTCATGATCTGTGACCCTCACTCTCTTCTGCAGAGTTATTTCTGTTTTACAGACCAAGACAGAGGGCTGAAGGGGTTGGCAGAACAGAGCTGTGCTTTGATGGGGAGAGAGGAGAATGTGCTGTCTTCAAATGGCTTCTGATTCTTTTGTGTTGTGCTGTCCTTTTGAGCCAAATCACCAGTGGGTTTTCCAGACTGGGGAAAGCAGCAGGGATCAGTAGTGAAAGGAAAGAATTAATACCAAATTTGGTTCTACCCACAGTGCAATCCTGTTTATTTGCAAAGAACAAACATGGTTCCGTTGCCGTTCCTGAGCATAGGAAAGATTCTATGGGTAATGCATTTGCTATCGCAACTTAACCATCCCTGAGCCAACATTCTTGTCTACACCTGCCTGTAATTTTTGAGTTTGTTTTTCCCCCAGTATAAGTGCATCTGAAATCCTTTGTCCTGCCTGTTTCAGCCTTGCAATGCCAGTTTGGAAGGTTGCCTTTGGTTCAGTTGCTGCTTAATATGTCTTGTGATCTCTTTGTTTTGGTTATTGGCTCCGGTTGCTTCATTTCTTAAAGGACCTTACTTTTTCCTTTATCTTAAATAATGGTCTGTAAATGTGTCCAAAGATCTAAGCATGGCTTCATTAACTCCTTCACAGGAAAACGTTTAAGTATGTTAAAGTATTAATTACAATATAAAAGTGAGAAACAGTTGTGTCCAGGTGTTCTTTAGCTAAGATAAAACATTGCTGCTTCCCCTGACCTCAGTAGAGCAGCACCATTTTATGTCAAGAGAAGCTGTTGTCTGTTAGCAGTCAGCAGTGTTGGCTCTTGACCATTGTTTTTCTTTCCCTTGCTCCCTATTGAAGCAGTTTTGGTCCACACATTCAAACACAGGCTGAGGAGAATTTATTTATTTGTTTTTTTAATTCTCTGTATGGAAAATTTTACAAGTAGGCATCACCTGCCTCTAGAACTGAAGTGACTTTATGCGACCAAAGGCTGCTCTTCTCTGTGCCAGTTTTTTCTCCCTAGGCAGCAAAGTTCCTCAGTGACCTCTTTAGCATCATTTCATGGCATCAAAGAATGAGTGAGTCACAACCACTCTGCTCAGACTGGTTTCCTACCCTCCAATCTCAATGCACCTCCCAGTAACACAGGCTAGGGATGTTTCTTGATATTTCTGTCAGCAGTTCTCCTCAGAAACCACAAACTATAGGTCCCAGATTGATCCATAAAACTGAAGAGTTTTTTCCAGAAATGCTGGGGGAAACACCTGGGACTTCTCACTCCCTAAGAATAGGAGCAAATGTACCAAGCTGTGTCAAACACTCGTGGCTTGGTTTTGCCAGGGGATAGCTCAGGTGGTTTTGTGCCTTCCAGCATTCCAGGGTTCCTCAAACCCTGGGAAGAGGAATGACAAAGCAAGGTGACAAGGCTGAGATGCCAGACTAGTCCTGAGGCATCCAGCCCAAGAGATGGGAGGCAGTGCCTGAGGAAGGAGTGTGTTTAAGAGAGGGGTGGTATCTCACAGCTTTTGTGCCATCCTGTGTGTACATTTCCTTTCAGAGGGCCCAGGAGCTTCAGCTGAGTGTAGCAGGGTGCTCTGGGAGGCATCCATGAAAATGTCATCCCTGAAGCATGAGGGATGTGTTTGAATGACACATTGCAGTTCTCAGTGGGGGAGTTTTAGTTTGTTTTCCTGTGGAATAGAATACCCAAGTACAGAATTAAATCAGCATTTGGAAAACATTCTGTCCCTCTCTACGCTGATTTTCCAGAGCTGCTTTTCACTGCATGCCTAGAAGGTCCCATTCAATTAGGAAATGTAGAAGTGCATGTACATGGTTTAAAGCAGTTGCATGGGAGGCTGTTCTATTTTTCAAGCTCTTAAAAAATGTGACCACGGAGGATATCAACACAGATTTGTGGGATCATCTTAGAAAAGGTTGAATATAAAGTTTTGTTTGCAAATACATATGCCATCAAAACTTGATTTAGCAATGCTGTTTACCATTTGATCAGATAAAAGAATATTAGCTCTTAAAAATGAGACACAAACTGAATTCCCTCTTCAATGCAGTATATAACAATTCCATATTTCTCTGAGCTCATATAGGTCTTTTTTGTCATCCAAACAGACACATGCAGAAGTAGCTTTTGAGCCCTTTCCCATGACAGTAGTTTAAAACAGCAGAGGTCCATGTGTAAAGGAGGTTTGAAATGCCTTCTGGTGATTTTTGCTTTTGTGGTTTCAATGGCCCTGCCTGCAGCTCTTCCCCTGCTCTGCTGCTGGAATTACTGACCAGCAGCCAGGCAGGGACCTTTGATGCTGTGCCCTGATGTGGGGAGGCAAAGCCACAGGCTGCTCTGCAAGGGCTGGTAGTGAGTAGCTGGGACAGCAGTACCTTGAACCTGCACAGCCACGTGCCCAGGGGACTGTCATCATCAGGACTGCAGCTTTGTTTCCAAACAGCGACTCTGTTCAAATCAGAATAAGCCTCTCATTTCTTATTGTCTGGTGCATTGCAATGGAATAACACCAAGCTTGATCCAAAGTTCACTCCACTGGTGTTTTTCTTTTGGCTGCCCTGGGCTCTGAAAGAAACCAAATAAACAGCCTGTGAGCAAAATTGTAGAGAATGATCAACGTGCAACAGTCCTGCTGTGTTTGCCTCATGCCGTCAGTCATTATGAAAGCTGCATAATTCTGGAGCAGGACAGCAATTTCCACACAGCAAATTGCAGATCGTGTTTGCCAACCCACAAAAACCATCACAATATTTGCTTTGAAACTTCACAGTGCTATCAAGGGCAAATTCACTTTATCTGTACAAATGGACCCCTTGAGAAAACTTAGATTACACATGCGAGGAAGAGCAGGCAGAACTTGGCTCTGGGCATGAGAGAAGTAAATCTGGCTTCCTTCTGTGGTGGAAATGGGAACAAGTAAGCACAAAGCTGGGAAGATACATAACTGCCAAGTGCCAGGGAGAAAATGTCAATGCAACTGAGATAATGGTTCTCTGGCTCCCCAAATTCATACCCTGTTCGCCTTCCTACCCAGGTCCTTTGATAAAAGCAGGAAAATCTGCTTTTTTGCAGGTTTCTCGTGAAGTGCAGCATCTTCCAGTGCCCCTCTGTGCTTCTGCAGATCAAATTTATCAATTTATCCATGGTGTGAGTGAACTTACCACTGCCAGAAACAGCCCCATTTTTTCAAGTTAGAACCATCAAAAAACTAGTTTGTGTGCTTTATTATTTTATTTGGGTTATCAAAGGAATTTAAAAGTTTATGTTATTATTCAGCATTGCAGACTTCACTGAGTTTAGTCTCAGTTTTAGGTGGAAAGGTTTTTTTTTTTTACATTCCACCACCTATCTTGACAGATTCCGTGTGTGCCAGAGGCAGTGGCCTTAACCCTGGATCAAAACCTAATCTCTCCTGCTTTTGTAAAACCTTTCCCTCTACTTCTCTCTCTATCAAATTATATTCTGTTCTTTGCCCTTGAATAATTTTAAAATGTATAGAATCAAGTGTGAGTGTGGGGGTTCTGTTCCATTGAGTGATACCTGGTAATCAAAATACTGCATTCATATCTTGCTGCAATGATCTCATTCCTACTGGGACAGCACTCCTGCGAGCGCAGGCCCGTGTTGTGTTCATCCTGTTACAACCAGATAAACTCATAATGTAGACAGATAAGAGCTATACTCATTAATCTATTAATTGCCTATTGTCAGTTGTCAATATGTTTCGCTTGATGGGAAGCAGGAAGATTAGCTTGTATTGTGAGGATGTCGTTCTGTGCTCTGTATTACTATTATTTTATTTTGATGTGTGGCATGCTAGGAAATTACATTCAAGCTTGTAGTGTCTCACCCAAACAGAGCTTGCCGCTCCTTGGGTTCCTGGAACCAGAAAAGTGCCGTACCCCAAAGAAAAAGCTTGTATTCAATTAGGGGACCCTGAAAGAGCTGTGACTGTGTTGAATAACACGTTTTTTTTATGATGGGCATTCAGGACACTCTTAAAATCAACACAGCCTGAGATACCCTGATTTCCCGGGGAAGCTGAAACTCTGTGGGGACTTCATTGTTCGCTGGAAATTTGAGACTGATTTTGTCTGTGACTGGAGCTGCTGGAGCAAGATTTTATTATAATTGTGTGACCTTTAATACACCATGAAGAGGTTTCAACTTCTCTATTTTTCTAGCTATAACAAATCAAATGTTTTACTATAATGTACAGTCACCAAGTTTACACCTTAAGAAGGGTGATTTTCAAGGGCTTATGTCTACAAAGAACAGTGGAGCAGAGACAGTTTCAAAAAAAAAAAAAAGAAAGAAAAAAGAAGGGAGAAGAACATCATAGAAGCACTTTATAGACCTATTTGAATCACAGCTTTAAGTCATTTATATCACGGCCAAAAAGCCCATCCATGTGTGCATTTAATAATGATGGCCAATTCTGAATGAAGACTGGAAATTTTCCTTTCCGTAGCTTGAAGCAAAAAAAACCCTTCACTGCTTCTGAGCTGGTAACTTGACCTGTTTGAATTATTTTATTACTTGTGAGACTGTCAGCCAGGTGGCCAGCGTTTAAACTCCGAGGACAGATCTGGGAATTGGTTTTTGTGGAGCTACCATGGTGAGGAGCAGCTGATGATTGGGCAGCTCGAGCGTTTTCTAGGCACCCTTGGGCAGCTCTGTCTGACAAATATCAGCTCATCCATGGGGCAGGGAATTTTGTGTTAAGGACACAGGCAGATTTTCCTTATTATCCAGGACATGCCTTAAGAACACACCTTTCGTCATTTTTACCAAGACAGAGTGAAGTATTTTACTACCTCAAGGCAGCCAAGATGTGTTCCCTCTGGCTGCGTCACCCCAACAATGGATATAGGAATCCATTGGAATAGGAATTCCATAGGAATTTGCAAGATCCAGAACTCTCTGTTATGATTATCAAGGCTGGTCACATAGACCAGTGTTTAAACAGATGCATTTTCTCATGATGTGTGTATGGCACCAGGGTTTTATTTCAGCTTTCCAAGGGGATAAAAAGCATAGCTGAAATCCACGTGGGTCTTTCAATATCCAAAGAAATTCTGTTTTCTCTAGCTATTTTACTCTTCTGGGCTTCTTTCATTCTGTGAAACATTAAGGAGGAAAAATATATTTAAATTAAATGAAATTACACAAAGGAAGAATGGAAGAAAAAAAAATTCCTTTTCACTGAAAATGTGCCAAACCCCTTTAAACTGAGGAAATAACATTTCTCAAATATCATTAATGTTTTAACTTATTTTTTGGAAAGCCAGAGGCATTGCAATTTTACTCTTTCTCATCTCCTCTAACCTACTCCAGAAGAGAAGGCATTTTGGAACCTGGCACAAGAGCAGAAGGTAAAGTAGAAAAACCAGAAAAAGAATGAAGAAGAAAATCTCTGGCTAGCATTCAGACATCTGTATTCACTGGACACCAGTCAGATATTTGTATTCAGAACCTCAAAGGTAGCAAATGATAGAAAGGTGTGAATGGAAGTTTAATGCTTTGAAAACTTATTTAAGAGTAAATGTGATCCATTTAAATCCCCCCAAAATAGAAAAATTCAAAAATACGGAATTTTTTTACATCTTTCCGTTTCAACAAACTATCTTATTTTTACATTAATATGGCCGAACCCAGGCCATATTAAATAAAATGCATGTCATATCCTTTCCCTAAGTATTTCTTCACTGATGGGGACTGAACTGCAGAGATTAAATGCCTCCCTTCTGGTCCCACAGCAAACACGTGGCAGAGTCTTGAAATGGAGCCAGCTGTCCCAAGTTTGAGATGAACCCCTAAGCCAAAATCTCTCTTCCTTATCATCCTTTGTTTCTCTTTCTTTCCAGTACCTCCTCTACTCATTTATTCTGTTTTGTTCGTGGAGATCAGTGTTCTCAGCTTGTTTCAAGCACCCTAGAATTTGACCCTTTATGGTTTTTTTTTCCTTTGTACATTTGCTATATATTGAGCTGCTAGCTTTGCATTTCTCCTTGCTCCTGGATCCCTCCCTACTGTGCAGAAGGTGGCAGCTTCGGGACCACAATGTTTTGTCATTTTTGACCTGCAGGATAGTGCACACCCCTTTTTAGCCCACGTCCCATTGTAAGTCATCCCCTTTTGATCCAGTCTCCATCCCCTTTTATTGACCAGCTCCCCTATTTCCACTAAATGTTTCAACCCTGCTGCCTGCTCCCTTTGTGCTTTGTTTAATTCACAATATTTCTGCAGCAGAACTGAGCCTGCCATCAGTTTGTTTAGGGGGCAGAAGACAAAGCCAGGCTGGTGCTGGTGCTGATGAATAGGTCACTGGTGACAGCAACCCGTGCTGCAGAAGTCAGCCCCCACTGACACTGTTTTCAGTCTACTTGAATGGAAGCTCCTGGGAGCCTTTCTTTCAAGAGCCCAGGGGTGAGGGAGGCAGGAAAAGGCAAAGAAAGGGAACAGAATAATTAGAGCAATAATGCTCCAGCTTTCTCAGTTGTGTGTGGATTGGCTAATCAAAATGAGCAGTACCTTGGGCACCTGTAGATGTGACAGGTGAGGAGGTTGCTCCCTTTTCCCACTGTGGCCTCTGCAGTGGGGCACAGTGACTTGCATTATCTCTGGGTTTTCTTTCTGTTAGGTTAGGTGCTGTCACCTTTAGAAACAAGACCTTCATAAGGCCTTACCCTTATTGAGTGAGGTGTGGCAATGATCAGGAAGGGAATTGATGCTGGTCTGGGCATTCCAAGGAGGATAAAATCCAGTGCTACAGCTCTGGCTTCTCTCAAATGACATGAAACAACCTCTGTGGTGCCTCACTGCAAAGCCAGGATAAGAGAGAGAGGTGCTGGGAATGCACATAGCAAGCCCCATCTTCCAGTGCTTCTAGAACACACTTCACTCATATTGAGATAGATTCTAATTATAAAATTTGGGGTTTTTTCTATCCAACTAAAGTCCATTTTATTTAGACACAATTGGAAGCTGCAGCCATCTTTGTCAGAGGATTCTGAGGCTCAAATGTAGTGCAAAACCATTTGAGTTATAGATACAGGAAATGATGGGTGTAAGTAAGGAGAATGTTGGTTGAACGGGCAAGTCTGGTGAAACAGCACTTTATTAATCAGGAAGCCAGTTTCTTAAAATGTAGTAGGCACGTAGTTTGAACAGGCTGGCAAGAGACATCAAGAAATTCCAAGAGAAATGCAAAAGAAGAGGTAGATACTGAAACATTTAAAATCTAACCTTTAAATGTAAAGTAATAGGTTTTCTTGAAGACTTTGAGACATTTAAATCTTTGTTCACAGATTAAATAGCATAAATACTTGGGGGAGATGGGCTTTTCCAATTCAAATAGGAAATGCATTTTATGAAAAAAATTATTCCTGGATGTAATTTTAGCTTAGACAAAGAGGGTGAGAAACACCAGTGCAAGAGTAAAGGGGCCAACATAAATTTGTTTCTGTTTCTGAATTACATGTAACTAAAAGTGGTCAAAAGTGATAGAAAATACCACTGAATAATTTTTGTGATTTTTTTTCTGAATATCTCTCATTGGTCAGAAGAAAACCTAATCACACAGAATATACAAGTGTATGTACACATTTCTTTTAATTTCTGCTCCAAGTTTTGCATAGGCTGTTTACTTTAGGAAGTTAATCTTCAAATAACTTTTTTTACATTCTGCAAAACTTTTGAGGTCTCAGTATATTTCACATAGCTGACCTGTATGGCAAGAAGCTTGTTATTTAGTTTGTATTTATGAAGAATACTATCTGCTTGTTTTATTCAGCAGGAGTCTATTTCTGTTAGCAAAAAATTCAAAGACTGTGATGACAGGGATGCCAACAATCAGAAGAGGGAAGGCACTAGGTTTGGGATATAGCATAACTTCTAAATCAGGTGGTTTTGAGAAATTATTAATGTTTTGATGCTACGCCAGCTGTAAACAGAGTTTAAAGGTGATCATTGCTAGGATGGGTTGGTTTCTCTTTGAGCCTCCTTTTCTCCAGGCTAAATGCTCCCAGCTTTAGACCAGCTGCTCCTCACAGGACTTGTGCTCCAGACCCTTCCCCAGCTTCATTGCTCTTTTTTGGACTCCCTCCAGCCCCTCAGTGTCTTTCTTGTGGTGAGGAGCCCAGACTGAACACATGGATGTTTATTTAGAAGTTGCTTCAGGGAATCTAACCTGGGTCTTAATTGCTCTCTGTGATCTGTTATAGGTTTCCCAGCTCCTGTGGTTTGTCCAAGCTAGTGGGATTTTTGGGGAGTAGATTAATTCTTGAGAAATTATTCTACTTAACTGGCTTCAAGCTCTTGAAAGTATCAGATATATGTTTGTATAGTTTGGTACAAAATCTTCTGGTTTTAGGTTCAAAACCAGATTAGAAAATGTGTAAAATTGTGGTCAAGTGCAATGTTCCAAAGTTGTTGAAACAATATATTTAATCAAAATGATCAAATTGAGTAGCCTTCTAATTTGTAGTGTCCATAACTAAAAGGATTTAAACATCCAAGATTTTTAAATTGGTTTTAATGCAGATTTGGGGCCGAAAAAATATAGACCCTCAAAAAAAATTCAGAAGGAGAAAAAACTGTTTCTGTTTGATTTCTCATTATGTATATCACTATTTTTATTTTATTTTAGAATATTACCATTCTAATTTGTGGTATTTTATACTTCACATTGCAATAAGGCAAACACAACCTTATAAATAAGGATAAGAATGCAGAATCTCTTGTAGAATTGGGACCCAATGATATCATAGGAATAACTGAAAAGGAAACATATGCTTTTATATATTTTCCAACATTTTATAGTCTTCTGGTTTTATCGGACTGAGTGAGAGTTGTATGACCATTTAATTTCCTATAGGAAATATTTTTTCTTATGTCTGAATCCTTAAAATTCTTGTTTGAAAAGGAGGAAATCTGGACTGCACTCATGAACTGGCAACTAAGCCAGAATTTTCACAAAATGATCACTATTGAACATTTGATGGAAAAGTTTATTTACATGTGAAATATGAAGGCAACTTGAAAGCCTGTCTCTAAGAGCCCTTTTTGCTGCTGGCACATCACCTACACAGTGAAAATTACTATTCTGCTATCGGCAGGGATTAACACTCACTCCTTCCACTTTGAAATATGCTTTTTGAAGTGTCCTACCAAATTAGGATACCTTGCAAGAAAACTTGGGAAAAATATTTTATTGCAGATGATGATTTTGAATTCTAGGCACTTTATCTAAAAATCCTTGATTCTGATTTCATAGTGTAATGATTATTATGTTTTCCACCCGCCCATGGCAGCTCATTGTGCTGGTAATCACATTGCAGCAGTGTGAGTTTGTAGGAGTATGTGCATAACAAACTTTGGAGCTCCAGGACCTTGATGAGACTCCACTGTTCACAAATATCACAAATAAATAATATCCTAAAAGTTCTGATATTTTTAGCTGGTGCCCTTCTGACACTTTCAAACCAGATTGGTTGCCTCTCCAGAAAGGGCAGTGTAGGGATGATGGGTGCTTCACCCTTTACCAGGGCATTCATTTCTCTTTCAGGTTCTGATTGGGGTGGTACATAATATTTTGTAGAGGTTAGACTCAGCTGGTTTATCAGTGGGCTTAACACAGCACTGAGAGAGAACAGGCACCAGCTTTGTCTGCACGTGGTTGATGTCCTGAGACAGCTCAGCAGAGAAACTTGACTGGATCTTTTTTTGAAGGACAGTATTACCCCATTGCTTTCATGCAACTTACCCATCCTGCCCTCTTAATTTATATTCACAGAAGCCCCTTTTTTCATATTACAGAGGTGAAAGAACCCTAAGACAGCAGTTACCTACCCTGTAAAACAGCTGAAGCATTGCATCTGCTTTTACAAGCAACTTATCAGGCAGAAGTGAGGAGAAACCATACCCCAGGTCCTGCACCACCCTGTTCTGTACATCAGCAGGGGTGGCTAAAAGCAAGAAAATTCTGTAAGGAAGCTATTAACAGCATGATGGGCAAAGCAGTGTGTTCTAGAGGAACCTGCTGACCTAAAGGAGCAAAGATGTGGTTCTGCTGAAATTTAAAAGCAATGAACTAAGGTGAGAATTCCTCTGGAAAACTACATCTGTGTTTAACTGAGGGTATGTGGATGCACAGCTCCACAGCTGTAAAATTACCCAGGTACTGTGAGCATTCAGCAAACACACTTTATTACCCCAAACCTACATTTACAGGTTTGCTGTAAAACTTGAGCATTAAACCAACACCATCAAGTTGCTTTACAGAGCTCCATAAGTAAGATAACCTTAGGAGTTCCTCCACCCATCTGCACCGCACTGAGCTTCTTCCACTGGAGCTAATTTAGAAATGTTGGCAATCTTGGTCCTATTAAACAGAGTTACATGGGCTTTCAGATGACTGGAGCATTCTTTGTGGCTGAAAATAAAATTTGCAGAAGTTAATTTTCTTAAATGCATGCCTAGTGTGAGTTGGTGTCTCATAGCAGAAAGGTACAATGCAGCAAGAGAAATAATTGCTTCTGCTGCCCCCTTGATTTTTCACTAAGAGAAGCACATCTGTGCTGAATATGAGAGGCAGTATTGCTACCAAGAACTGGACAAGTAGGAGCTGCCAGTTATACACAATTTTTGCTGAAGTACAATAAAAGTACTCTGCCAGCTTATGGTACGTATCACAGCACTGTTTTGTTAAAACAAGAAGTTGTTATTTTCGTTTATCACAGTTGTTCAGGTGTGTTTTAGTCTTTCTCTGTCCTTGTCATCCTCTCAATTTGCTGACTCCATTTAATTTCATCACAAAATTTGAAGAGGTTAGTACTTTTGTGTCACTCTTGAGTACTTCTGAAGGCTGCAGGAGTTTACTTGCTGCATTTTCAGTTCATTGAGCTGCAGATAGATGTTCTTTCTCATCTAAAACTCATCATTTCCTTACCATTGGAGAAAAAAAAAGGTACATTTAGGAAATTAGTGTGTGGCTTTTTCAATTTGTTCCACATACAACTGCTCATCAACAGTACAGAAGCAAGGAATTGGCACACAGCTACGAGTGTGTGTTCAAATTAAAAGTGTGCTCTGCACATTTAGTCTGGTGCTGTGCAGAGATTAGAGGAGGAAAATACTTTTATCAGGCAACTAAAAGCACATTAATGCCAGGGAAAGCTGTTGCCACCTCCTACCTTCTTTGTAAGGCAGTAAAGGAGGAGAGAGGCCACTGTGCACAAGTTGTGCTTGGAGTGACTCCCCTCAGTCCTGAACACTTGGCTGGCATTAATGGCCACAACTCTGGTGTCTCCACTCACCCCCCTCCTGTTTTAAGGGCAGTGGAGTGTGAGCAGTAGCCTCACAAAACACCTATTGGATAGTGCTTGAAGAAAAACTCATTTGTTAATTATAATAATATTGGGAATCATAGAAATGTTAAAATTGGAAAAGACCTTTAAAGGTCATCAAGTCCAAGAGTTTGAAGCACAGGAAGCTGAAGAATGAAGATGCAAAGTAAAAGCCTGAAATTTCCCACCCAGAACCTGCAGTGATGATGGCTGGCTGTGGAGCAGGCCTTGGTTCTGAGGCAGGGAGGATTGATTTGTAATTACCATGTGACAGCTAGAAATTCAGGGTGATTTCTGTGCTTTTGTAGCAGGTGACAAATAAAATGTTTTAACCTCTTTCAAATTTTAGTGGGGTGAGGAGATTACTTTCTCATTAAATTTTTCATCTGGGAAGAGAGAAAAAAAATTGAACCTAAGGAAATAATTTCACTTCATGTATTTTGATGGTGAGTTTTCCATTCTGACTCTGTGTTTCACCTCATTCTCTAAAATTTAAAAGGCAAATTTCACTTTTATTCTGTTTTAAAAATACTGTGTGCTCTGCTTTCAAATATGGCCATGGTTAGCTTTTGTGCCACACAGTGCCAGAATCTCTCAGAGAAATGTGCTTGCTATAGAATAAGATGTGCATTTTTTTATTTTAGGCTACCATATAAGCCATGAACTATGCCTCTGCATGCCTAAATCTCTTTCTTGCACCCCCAAAAGTGTCCCCACTGGGGTCACAGTATGAAGCAGCCTATTGTGGCTCCTTCACTTATGCAAAGAGGTCATGGATGATAGAGTCTGGAATACAAAAGGTGTAGGGCGCTCTGCATCTGTGAGGAGAGGATCAAAACAAATCTCCTTTATCTAATGCAGAACCTATTACTGAATCAAACATGGGGATGTGAAGGGTCCAAGTGTGTTTCAATAATCTGTGTTACAAACAGACTGTAATCTGCACAATTAAGCTCCTTGGTGTTGGCAGGATTTTGTGCAGTTGGCAGTTTTCCCCTTGAGTAAAGGTCAGAAAGAGGGGAGTGAATTAAACAATGAGTAACTTTTTAAAGGTATTCTGTAATTCCATTGAACGTTAGAAATATTTTCTTCGTTGCGCTGGTGTCTTTAGGGAAGAGTGAGTTGTGTGTCCTAATTTAAAAGCCTGCGTGTTCTGAGAGTAGGGGCAGGCTGCACAATAAACCAAGGAGGCAAAGGGAATAGGAAACCTCCCTGTGGGTGGGACCTGAGCTGCCAGCCTGTGTCTGATTGTGGCACACCCTTATGAGCTCTGCTCTGTGAATGTCACCTTAGAGTTGTCCCTAACAGCTATCCCTGACTGTTTTCTAGGTTCAGGGAGAAATGCCTGAGACTTTGCTTACTCCATCCTGGGTGGATGTCTTGCTATCCAGACCATGATTTCTTCATACAAATGTGATTCTCTGTCCTGCAGAGAGGTAGAGCGTGTGCACTTCCACCCAAATGGGTGGTGTAGGGTTTCTCTCAGAGTAGGACAGCCTCTTTTCTTGATTACAATGATGAGAAAGTGTTTTCATTTAAATAGGAAAATGCTTGAATGGTTTTCTTGTCCCTTGCCCTCCTCTTGGCAGGCAAAGGAACGGTTGGGGCACTTAGTTTATCGCAGGCCAAGGGGGGAATTCTCTTAGGAGCCTCTTGTTAAAATGTTGGCAAGACATCACTGAGCAGTTCTAAAGACCTCGGGAAGCCCCAAATGTCTCTGCATTTTCCCACCACCAGTCTTGAGTGTAGTTGCCTCTTTGGTTGTGCAAACTTTGGGAGAACACCAAGGTATGTCCTCGCAGGCTCCACAGTGTGCTCATGAGCACAGGGGCAGCCCCGCAGGACGGGGAGGAAAGCTGATTGGAAAGGGAAACCACCACCCACGCACTAGTCTTTTTGTTTCCCATAGCTTTTTGGGTTTTTTCTTCATCTTTTCTCCTCCACAAAATAGACTCAAGGGAAAGGCATTATTTGCCAGAATCTTTTCTGGGAGAGTGAGCTGGAGAAGCTGCGCTGCCTTTGCTGTACACAGGCTCTCAGATCCTTCAAAAGCCTCTGTCCAGCTGCCTCGCTCTCGCTGCCGCTGTGTGGTGCGGTCTCACTTCCTTCATCTTTTGTGTCTTGCCACTACAGTGTAAAATCAGGGGGAAACAATTTTCCTCCACTCACACTTCACCATTTTGGGGCAAATTAATTCTGCTCCCACTTACTCGAAGAGATGCTTGCGGAATCATAGAGGGAGGCAGCAGAGGAGAGGTGGATTTTTTCTTCTCTGTGTATGGAAATCAAATATGGCCTGACCAAAGCCTTCTTTTCTTTCTGCCCTCCTCGCCCCCTTTTATCTTTTCTGTTTTTATTTAGGTGTAAAGTGTTTACTAAAACCATTTCAAACCACAGTTTAGCTTACTATTTGAGCCAAAACCATAATAGAAAAATATTTTCCCTGTGTTGCTAAAATGCAACTCAATTCCTGCTCAGTTACCCACACTGTAAACAACAATGTGCATTTGCTGTTGATATACAGAATATATTTTTTGTTAAATCAGAGAATGGTTTAAGAATTAAACTAGCAACAAGATGAGGAAAAAACCCTCAGAGCTGTAATCAAACATCCATTCCAACAGCTGAAACATGTTATTACATCTTTCAGCTGATTTATCGTACCCAAAGAGATTTCATAATCATTCTCAGTATTAAAACAAGGGGAATAGAGGCACATTTCAATAACAATGATTGTTGTTTGGAGAATGCCAATCATGTCTAGGAGTGTTATTTACATCAGACAATATGTAGATATTGTGCCTCCAAGCCTGTTCCTGTTCAGTTTTGTTCTTTGACTTACACAAATGAATGCTAAGAAATGTTGACAAGGAGGTTCAATAGCTAAATACAATAACCAGGGTCCTGCTGACTTCCTTTGGGGAGGAGAGGAATCTTTACCACGAGTGTAATGCAAGCTGATGTAGAGATAAATGCAGCTATAAATGTCTGAGCTGTCTTTGGTGTGAAAGGTGGGGAGAGATTCAATCCGTGTACCAATTTTAATTTGTACTCACACATTAGCTATAGCTAATTCGAGAACAATTAAAAGGCAGGAATGAGAAAAGCAGATGTGTGTGGAGCAGTGGAATGTATTGCAGAGAAGCTGGCTTCGCTACGTGTTATTTTCTAACACACAGTTTTATTTTTGCTGGAGTCTGTCACAAATCCTAAAATACCATTACAGAGTTAGCAGATGGTTCCCAAGTATTCATACCTGATAAAGCCTCCTGGGTGATCAAGCACTGAAAAATCAATATATTTTTCAACTTTCAATGGCTAGCTATTCAGTTTCATTACATCTTGCTATTCCTCCATGGCTACTGTGATATGGACACTTACTTCACCATTGCATTAAGCTCTAATCTCCGGGCCAGCTGATAGAAGCAGTTAATGAATAGCTGGAGTACCACCTCGGTATGCTTCACAATTCTTCTGATCTCAGTTGGATGTTTCGAGTACTGTGATCTTGTGCTTAGTAACACCCCAGTTCTTCCCCCTCTTTTTTTTTTTCCACACATGCACAGACACCCCTCTCCAGCTGTCACCTTGCTGAGCTTTGAAAGGAAAATGCAGTAAATACACATTTTAGCAGAAATATTTTGCGGTGACATTTGACTCTTCTAAATTAAGAATATCAACGAGTCACAGTAAGTGGGATCCATGCCCTCTGGGTGACCATAGGAGCCATATTCTTAAATCTATCATTTTCACTAAAGCAGCAACTACAGATAGGTCTTTAAAAAGTCCTGCTTTGGTCTCCAGGTTATCTACATCCCCCACAAAATAGCTATGCTCTCTAACTGACTGGTAATGCTTTCTTTAATTTTTTCTTTTTCCTTCTCCTAGCTTAAACTTGTAGCATGGGAAAGTAAACTGGCAGTAAACAACAAAGAGTGAGTCAGCTTTGTAATTATTACAGATACCTGAGTATCAGACTTTGTCATGCATTTTGGACTTCCTTGGGGTAGATTTCTAATGTGGGGCATCTCTTCATGCTTCAATTTGCATGCAAAAGTGTGAGTTAAATGCTAGTGAATGCATAAAGTATGTGCCTGCACATGGCCACCCTCATAAACTGGTATCCTATTTTTTAAAATTCTCCATTAGTATTAAATATTTCACTGAATTTTAGCATTGCAGTTTAAATGAGGCTGCTGTGAGGGTTTATTGTCATTGTTTTTACACATCAGTCCAAGTCCAGTGACACAGACCAGGCTTATTTTACATGCACCCAGGCACCATGACATCAGTAAGCCTGGGGCATGCAGAAAACCTATTGAGCCTGATTAAGGCATGTCTTAAATTTCAGACATAGGTCTTAATTCAGTCAAAAGTGCAGGAGATGAGAACCTCTGTGTTGAAAATGGAAGCATAAATACAAACCACATGAATATTTCCCCTTTCTTAACCGCACGGAGGGCAAGAGCGAGCCTGTGTGTGCCATGGCTGCGTGGAGGAGGTGGCTGCTAATTAGGAAAAGCCCCTTCCATGCTCAGTGCTTGTGCCAGGTGGTTTTCAGGCAGTGCTGGTCCCCAGGGACCCCTTGCAGTTAGCCCAGCAGTGGGAGGAGGCCGGGGCTCCACGCTGGCACAGGATCCCCGTGCCCCAGCAGCCGGGGCTCGGCGCTGCCCGCAGCAGCGCGCTCGCCTTTGATGGCGCCCTATGTGATGTCTGAAATCAGGAGCTGGCTGCCGTGTGTTTCATGTGTCAGATCCTGTCCAGGGAAATGCCACAGGGCCAAATTCAGCAGGATGTCCTAGGGCTCAATTCCTTGCTTTCGCCGTGGAAAAAGTGGCTTTAGAATTTTTTTTTTAGGTTGGTGGGAATTGGTGGTTGAAGTCATTATAAATTTTTGTCTGTTCTTGATTTGGGCTGCAGGCATTCAACCTGTGCTGCCTGACCGCAGGAGCCAAATAACTTTGGAGAAAAAGACCTGTGTCATCTGCAGGCAGTTTTATTAACATCTGAAGCACACAATTGTGCCATGTAGGACCTGAGTCCACGCTAGAGCCCTTTCATTACCCTGCTACATGGCTGGATTTATGCTGGTGGAAGTCCTGGCTAAAAAAGCTTTTGTACAATGATTAATTGACCTTAACAAGTTTAAGGATGCTTATTTGCACACAGTTACGAAGTGTTGCAATATGTCACAAATGAGAGCAGCTTCTATTATAAACATAATGGCATAAACAGTGAAAGCTGGTTATATTTCCTTAAAAGTTCATTGCAGGGAAATGGGGAAGCTTGAGAAGCTAAACAAATCCAGGCAATAATGGAAATGTAGCATGAAATTACTTCTGTAAACAACAGCCATTCATTATTTGAACATTTTTCATAAGAGAGTCAGCAGACGAGCGTTGATGTTAAAGGGTGTGTATGGAGGGGGAGGAGGAAGCAGGGAGATTATGAATTTCGAAAGAAATCTTCTAGGGTTATATAGACAGACGTACATCTGTTAAAAAAAAAAAAAAGAGGCATGTAAAGCACTGATTGATCCCTGAATATTAACAATCGATGCCATTTTCTTCATTAACTTCTGAGTGGAGCACAAAGAAAGGTATATTTGATTTAAGGGAAAGAGAAGGGAGCACTATTTAATGTTGATTTGGTGTAGTGAATAACCCCAGAGAGAAATGTAAATACCAGGCTGCAATAACATGACAGCACACTAATCATATTTACAAACGATATTAAATCTGTCCATTGTGCTTGCCTGGCTGCGGATTGGCCCGACTGTAATTGTCACTGTAACCAGCGCTGGCTTGTGGGAGAATTTAACTGCAGTGATATAAGGTGAGTGCTAGGCTTATTATTACTTTATTATTACCCGGTTTATGTTTATTAAAACAATTTGTCATGCAGAACAGGAATGGGAGAATGGGAACATTAAATCGTGCTGTACTCAACCTGAAGAAATGAGTTACAATAAAATTAATGGCAGGCAGGCCACAGCTGACACTTGTAGCCGTGTGGAGCAGCTACACACTGGTTCGTTTCATTTGCTGATCGTTTCTTGTTAGGGTCACGCCATTAAACTTACATATTGAGAACTACTGAAAATCTGAGGCAATGAAGGTAAAGTTTATGAAGCAAAAGTGGGGTTTTTTTTCTGCTGCTAATGCATTCCTTTCAATTATTACAGAAATCAGGAATGCAGATTGAAAGTTTAAATCATACTGAGTTATTAAAGGCGTGTGTTGGAGTGAATGTCCTTCAATTTTACAGAGGCTTAGAGAGCTGAGAAAGAGCTGAGTTTAGGCTAAAGTGAGACCATTCTCTAAAGGCTTTGAGCAAAGAGAACAGCGAGAATAGTGGTCATGAAAGGTCTCATAACAAGTTTAATAAAAGCTGCTTTATTTTCTTTCCCTGGAACTCAAGGGGTCCTTATTTGATATCTTCAAATTTATTTCAGCCCAAATCTTCATTATTTTAAAGTAGAGGCAGGAGGCAATGACCATGGGAATAGCATTGAGCCTCTTGGAATTCAGCAAAGAGGCACAGTGACATAAACCCCTCTTGTGACACAATTACGGAAGAAATTAAAAGTGTCAGGCTCTATGTACTTTAGCTGCATAGAAGAAATCTGGCCTCCTGATGAAACATCTTTGTACATGAAAAAGTAATACCCTGCCCTTGTTTCCCATTATACAACAATGTTAAGGAGTCTTCTGGGGTGATTATTAGGGATTTGGTGAAGCACAATAAATGCTGAAGATTAAATCTGAGCACTAGCAATTAGTATTGGGGGAGGAAGAGCCCTTTTTTTTTTTCCTTTTTCAAAGTATTTATTAATGAAGCTATTTAAAGAAAACCCAGACAACTGCTGCAGTTAGGAAATGTGAACCTTTCATTTCTAGCAGTTTTATACTTGTGCAAGTTCTACAAAGTCCATGGGGTTATTCTTGATTTATACCAGTGTGAGAAAGTAGAAGATCAGGCTGTCTCTGTGGGATTTTTTTCCCTCATTTTCCTTTTTTTAAACTAAGATAGTTTTTTTTAAGTCTTGGAGAAAGCCTTCAAAGGGTGTATTGAGCCACATGTTCTCTGCCTGTGTCCCCAGTCACAAAGTCTGGGCCAAGCATCCAAGAGTTCAGCATCCAACCACTATAACAGAACACCAGAATGAGAGCTGAACTCAGGAAAATCCAGTTTGTTGAAGTGAATGAAGATATTTTAAAGATATTCTTTTAGAAATCTGTCTTGTCCTTTTGGTTTTTCGACAAGGGGAATGGTGAATGATTCACTCAGAAAAGTAACTTCATGTTTAGCCTCAGTGCTGAAGCTGTTGCAATCGCAAAGTCTGTTCCAAACCTGGGAAAAAGATATGGAACAAAAAATTCCCTTATCGCTTCCTCACAAACTGATCACCTCCTTGAAATAACAGCCACTTCTCTGAGAGCACCAGTAGGTTCATTTCTGAGGATAAAAGGAGAGACCAAAGGCCCTGGCTCCCAGATTATTTTCCCTGCTGAGGTCTAGTGCAATAAGAGCAATCCACTGTGGAGGCAAGCACTCCTGGTGGACCTGTGTCTTGGAAATTCTGTGGCCTTTGGAGTGGCTCCTGTCTGACTTTTTGTCATGGTGCTGCAGGTGCAAAGAATAGAGAAGTGGTTTAGGGAAAGGGGAAATCTACTGAGGGGATAATTGTTTCTGTGACATTGGGCTCCGTGGCTGGTGGCCTCCTCTCAAGGCCAAAGTGAAGATGTAAGGAGGCACAGATCAGAGGGCTTGGATGCTCCAAATCTGGTCAGCCAGCAGTGATCCACACAGGGAGGTGCAGTGGGACCATGGCAGACAGCAGATGCCCGCATATTGCTGGCTTTAAGTACTTTCCTGTGCCCTCTTTTACATTCATTGAAAGGAAAATGCATTTTATTAAAACAAATTGACGTCTTTCCCTTTCCAAATAGAATTCTAAATGCCACAGCAAAGCTCTGACCCAGTATTTTTAAAAGCAAGATTTTAACATAATCTTCCATCTTAATTTGGGGGGACTGGGATGTAACACCCAGTAAACTTTGGGGGAAACTAGTTGGTCCATTTTCCCTTCTGTGTGCACCTCATGAACTCTGAGTAACACAAACACAGTGAGTGTCTTGCTGAATTGCTGTGCTTATTATACGCGCAAACACCCCTTTGACATGAAGGACAAGGATAGAGTAGAGAATTTGGAGTCATATTTATCACTTGGATTATTAATAATAATAACATTTGGCATCTTTACAGCCCTTTACATTTTCAAAATGCTGCATAAACATTAACTAAATGGTAGTTAAGTGCGCATAAATGATATTCAGAGCCATTACCCTCTACTCACCGTGGGTCTGCACTGAAATGTGTATGCTGCTGCTTGTTGGAAAATCTTTATGCTCATGTGAAGTATCAGTTTTTCCTGGAAGAACCACACTGGCCATTTTTCATTTTGTTTCACATTTACCCGAAGCCTTTTGTCCATATAATGGATTAATGGTCTGCAAAATTTCAGTTTATTGGGGAAAAAGAAGTTGTTGATTTTACTTACAGGAGCATAAAAACAAATAAAACTAAAGTAGAGAGCTCAGAAAGCAAAGCACTGCTCCTACTTTTCTTTTTTTTTTTTAAATCCCATCTTAGTTTGATTCTTACCATGGTCATGCATTTTATGCTCTCTTCCCTGACTGTGGAGTCTGCTTCTGCTCCACCACATACATTTGAATGCTGGATGCTCCTAGGGCTGCATGCTGTGGACCAATCCAGCCATTCAGAGCCACCTGATGTACTTGTGCCTGCATCAGTATTGCCAAAAAAGGTTCTACTTGTTGTCCATTGAATAGGGACTGTTCAGGATCCTTCACAATCCATTGTTTTCAAAGAAGATATCTGTACTTGCCTTATCCCTCCCCTCAGTTTGCAACTTTTTTTTTCTGTAGCCACATTAGTTTGCATTGCAGTCATGCTTTCTTTTTTAATGGCTTTGGCGCTTTTGTGCCATTTCAGTTAAACAGAAAGTGGGGAAGATTTTAGGAGCATCATGCCTCTCAGTAGCTATGGCAAGTCTGTACCTGAAAACAATTTACTGTGTAACCCCATCAAAGAGGAGTGGAAATCAAGGGAAACGTCAAACAGCAGCTTTCAGGCTGTATTGCATCAACGTAATCCAGGAGCAAGCAAATAATTCCACTGTCACTTAATTAAAAGTTTTAATACCTTATGTCTTTGACCTTGTTCTTTAGCTGAGCACATAAAAGCAAAATGGGTTTCTGCCTTAATCTCACTTCGTGCCATTGCCCTCTGATGAGGGAATCCTCCTGATACCTCTGATGTGTCATTGAAGTGAAGGGAAGGGCTGTGCACACTGCTTGCTCCCATCTTCTGCATGGAGCCTACCTTGACAAAGTTGCTCTTTCTATCTTTAGTCTTCTCCCTGGAGCACCTGGCACATCAGGGCAAGAGGGATCTCAGTCCCACAGCTTCATCTGGGCCTGTTAACTGTAACTACTGATGTCGTTTACAAGGATAAACCCTTAAAGCCAGGCCAAGGTAGACGAGGAAAGAACACTGGAGCAATTCCCTTTGGACAGCAGAGATTGGTGTTCAAGTTATTGAAAATCTGTGTAACTCATTTTCTCTTTTGTCATACTTAAAAAATCCATGAAGTTTGGCTGAGTGCAAACAATAAGCTTTTATAGTTGCTGCCCTTGTTCATAAATGTGTAATCTTCTGGGACCATCAGAAAAGCTTTGGTACAGCAAATTAAAACTCTCTAAACTTTCCTGTGTCCCCTTGGACATTTTGTAGACCTGCAAATACCAGGCAGTAATCAATATAATGCCTCTCTAATACTTGAAGGCAAGCTGGCAGCTCCTGAGTCAGGGAGCACAGTGCAGATTCCTCACAGCTAGGCCTGGCTCCTGCCAGGGGCACAGAGGAGCAGGGTCCCTGGGCTGGCACGGGGGAGTCAGGAGGGGCTGGCTGTGACGTGCTCTCACTCCCAAGGCTCTCAAGTACTTTCTGTCCCATCATCAACCCCCTCATTTCAGCAGCGCTGTCAGGGAGCTGTGCCCAAGTCCACGCTGGTCTGCAGGTCACGGTGTTTTGTCATCTCCTGTTCCTTGCATGTGTCCATGTGTGCACTTTTCCCTAACGAGCCAATTATACTGCAGCCAGCAGGGTGAGTTGCATATTCCCTCTCTCCTCATTGTTTTAGCACAGTTTAACAATGCTCTCTTACTACATCCTTTATTTTATCTCTGAGAGAACTGTGTTATTTTTATTTGTGGCAAGTCATATGGTATTCAATTACAGAGCATTTGCTCTTTCATATCTTGTCAGTGAATAACCTTATCAGTTTAACAGCTTCAGTGAGGAATATTCACACGGGCCAGAGAGGGTGAGAATCATGGGTGTGTTTTTTGCCTGTTGCCAAACATTTGAATTCTCTCCCTACTTAGTAAGGATTATACCTGAGTCAAAAATCACTTTGTAACCACTGGCAAGCAGCAGCTGTGGGGTGGGGTTGCCTGGTGGTTTAGTGTTTTCTATCACTGCTTAGCTCTGTCTTGTTATTAGAGCCATGACTGCTCCCTGTGAGTGGGGAAGGGTTTCCTGCAGTTGTTCATGCAAATTGGATGTGTGCAGCAACTTGGGTGGGCAGTGCTGCTGCCTGGGTGCCCAGCTGTGCTGATGAAGCACCTAAAGATGCAGCAAGCACAGCTGGACCAGGGTCCAACCACATTCTAGCTGCAGAAACAGCTTGGGCAAAGGGTACCCACATGCTTCTGACCCTGGGATAAGGTGGCAACCTGGTGCCTCCTCATCTATGGAGCCAAATGGTCTAATGCTTGGCTGAGATGAAGAGAAAAATGGAGGGAAGTTTTGTCTGCAAACAATTTCCTGTAACTTCAGTCCGTATCTAATGGCTGCTGATTTTTATAATAAAGAGTGCTCTTTCCTCAAGTGTGGCCTGCTCCAAAGCCCATTTACATCAACATTAAAGCTTGCCACTGACCTAGTGGCCTTTGGATCAGGCCCACAGCCTCCTTATCTTCTTCCATATTACTGGCACACCTTTACCTTAGGTCTTGATTTCTGTGGAGCTCTTTAGGTCAAGCTCTATCTCATTGATGTGCCCGGACTTAAATTGATTCAGAGAGAAACTGACTGTTCTTCTAAAGAGGTGGTCATTTTTCTTAAGCAGCTTCTATTTTTAGACAAAACTCCTTGAGGCAGCAGGCAGCCTTGGTACCTGGCTGGGAGGAGCTGCAGTGTGCTTTGTGACAAAGCCTTTTGGGGCACACCACGTGGCAGCTGGAATTGTACCCAAGGATGCCCCACCACCTCCATCAGCAGGCTGGTATCAGGAAAAACAGGTATCAGATCTTTTCATTCTAGAATTTAAGAAAGAAATAACAGGGTTCAAACTTGATTTAAGTTTTCAGTTGGGTAGGTCCTAATAATGCTGTGCTGCCTGTCTTCCTGAACATCTTAGAAGTTCATATCTTATGTTTCCAGTGGAGACTTTGTTGCTTGAATGAAAACTTTAGGCTGGTTGTCCTAAACACTCTGTGTGTAATTATAAGATTGCTTTAACTGTTTGGACAGACTTCTTTAGCATCTTTTGGGGAGCTTGTGTGCACCACTTCTGGAATCCCAAGCTGGCCCTCTGCCAGGGGTGAGCTCAACAGAAAAAGCACTGCGATTCAGTTCTTCCCTTCTTTCTTCTTCTGGCTTCTCCCTTTTTTCTCCTGTAAGCACTGTTGGGTGTGGAAGCACTCAGCTGAGTGTAATACAGATACAGGAGATGAGAAAGGGAGGCATCCTAGTCACAAACAATATTTTATAGTGCAAAACCAAGACCTCCTTGCACAAGTCCTGTGCTGTGAGGCAGCTGTAGGGTCAGGGACAGGTGTGGGGCCTTGATATGGTCCCATGGTAGGAAATGTTTGGTTCTCAAAGGCCGATTAATTTAAAATTGAGAAACTGTTGGACTCATTGCTTATGGCAGAGTTATAATTTGCTTTGCTTTTTCTGAAAGCCGATAATTTCTCTGACGTCAGGGAGGATTAAACACCTGTATTCACAATTATGCTTTAGAAATGCAATATTTTGTCCTTTGGCCAAAACCCAGAGGATTCTAATGGGGGCTAAAGAGTAACATCCACTCAAGGCCAACTCTTCAGTAGATGTCCACAGCAACATTTCATGTCCAAGACATTTGCTATTAGCCATTGGCAGAGAAAAGACACCTACCTGTACTCTTTTTTTTTTTTAATTGCTTATTAAATTAGTAGAAATAAAGAAGGATCAAAGAAAAATTAGTAGTGTGAACACTAATGCTGGTGACAGGTTTCTGTCAGTAGCTGACCTTGTGAGATGGAGTCATAGCTTAAAGTGCCTGCGTGAGCCAAAGAGTTGGGGCTGTTTAGTTGGGCAGTGCCATCACTTGATTATTCTGTGAGAAATTTCAGAAATACAGTTGCTTTATGAGCCCGACTTCTATGATGATAAATTTCCAAAAGCAAAAATGTGAATTTAAATTATTCGTATTCATGTGAGCGTGGTAGAGATTTTTGGAATTGCTGCAGCAAGTTATGGATGATGCATGAAATGAAAAAATCCCTGCCCAGTGCACAAGGAATACAAAAAGGGTTCTGCAGCCAGCACTGTGCTGCTCTGTGCTGCGGGTTGTGTGCTCTCTGGGGAGAGGGGTTTGTATTTTTTGAAAAGCACCCAGCCTTCAGTACATGCACAAAAGTAAACAAAAGACAGAATGAAAGAATAAAAAAGAGAAATATCCCCTGACACCCAGGAGCACCTATGGTGTAAGACAGGAACTTTTTTCCTACATCTGCCTTTCCAACACCCCAGAGCTGCCAAGTTCTGCATGTTTGGGGCAGATTCTCCCCACCTCAGGTCAGCTGTTCATAAATACATATCTTTGTGTTGCAGAAAGAATGGGGCAAAACCTCTTCCAAGTCTGTCTTGAGTATCTCTCCCTGGCTCAAGAATGGCATGAGACAAATAGAAAAAAAATTGGATAACATGGTCACATCCACAGTGCCTCACACAAAATAGTGTCTCATGTGCTTCTGGTCTGAAGTTGATCATGTAAAACAGTGAGTATCCAAAAAACTCTGAAAAATACCTACAGATAATTTTTTCTAAATTTAATTCTAGCATTAGGATTTGCCCAGTCTTCTAGTCTGCAGGAAACTAGAATGCTTATTCTTTCTGGGACTGCACCCAGCATTACTGTCTTCCAGATCTGAATCTACAGTCACTTATTTAAGTGATAGATCTCTTAAGTGAAATAGATTATATCCACAAACACTCACTGTGATCTGACTTTATCTTTCAAATTTAACATATTTCCTAAATATCTAATGAGCTCTTTTATGTGTGCATGTATTCTTACCTGAATTCTAGTATGTGCCATACATCCTGAACCCCTTCCAATCTGTTAAAGCATCTTCTGATGTTCTTTGATATCTGCTGCATTGAGCTTAGTCAGTAATTTTTACACAATCTTAAAACATCTGTGTTTTCTGTTTCAGACAGACCCTGTATGGGCCTTCCCATCCCACAGCTTCATACCTTACTGTGCTATAAAGGGATAGAGGGACCAGATGATCAATTTAGGTCCCCTCTGACTGAAACTATTCTATCCTGTCCTATTTTAGTTTGGCCACCATGACATCAAATCACATTTAGATTTTGCTTTTAGTGTTGGATACTTGGTACAAATGATGTGTGTGGTGTTTGCTCTCTGTTCCTGAACATCAGTGTGTGTTTTCAGAACGTGCTAATTCTTTTCTAATCTTGCAATGCAGTTTGTTGAAAGCCTCCTGCTGTGTAAATAGATTAAGACATCTGACCAAAACCTCTGTTTTATCTTAACCTTTGCCTTCACTCTACCTTTGGTGTCCAGTATTCTGTTTATTAAAATACTTTTGGGGTTTTTTTCCTCCCTCTTGTATGTTGAGCCCAGGATGACTCATTTAGGAAGGGTCACTGCCTTCCCAACACTCACACGTCTTTGCTGAACACAAGTGTGTGTTTCCACACTTAGTGCAAACAGACATGGTAATTTCTCACCTAAGAACAAAAAAGAATTATCAGACCTCATTTGTGTTTTGATGGGCATTAATGGAAATATCACCCTAGTCTTAAAACCCCAGGTTTCTCCAAATCTTGAGCTAGAGGGGTACTGTTGAGATTTTAATGAATAGAAAAACCACAGTGTTACAAACACAAGAGTGTAGCCAGGCTGAAGTCCATGAGCAGTGAGCAGTAGCGAGCAGCTACCCATGTATTACATTTATAATTGATTGCACATTGTTCTTTTACTGCTTGCTAATGTTTTCTTTTGGAAAAAACCCCAGATTCTAGTAATTCTGCAAATGTTCAGGCCCTTTCCTACAACTTTGCTTTGACCTGTCTTTTTTATCACAATGTTCTGTCTTAGTCCATCTGCTCAAGCTTCCTATCTCTGTGGATCAAGTGCACTTCTCTGATTAATGATGCTGTCTGGAACTGGTTTTATAGCCTCTTCTGGCACAGCATGCAGTAATGTGGTTCTATTAGCCCATGTAAAAGGTTTCTGAAGCTGCTGCAGCAAGGGAGCCAGACCAGTAGGTCAAAAGCAGCACCTCATCGCTATTGCACCATGATCTACCAAGCCTGCCAGCTTTAGACACCTTCTTTCCTTTTGCTGAAGACTCATAGTTTGTGCTTTTCTCTTGGTGTTTCAGGGTGAGCTTTCCCACCACTGTGGGTTGCCTCATGTTTCCCTGGAAATCAGCCTGCTGGATAGGGATGTGTCGTGGACAGAGAGACTTCCTTGAGGTCTTTGGGGCTGGCAGTGCTGGGGAAGGTCCTGCCCTCACCTTGGTGGGTGGTGACACCTCTGGCATCTGCAGGGTGGGCTGGTGCAGGGCTGGCTTGGTGCGCTCAGCCTGGCTCCAGTCTGTGCTGTGTTTGGAGAAGTGGCCACCAGCTCTGATGGCACACCTCCTCTGCTCTGGCCAAGTCCTGCCAGCTGTGTCCAGATGTGAAGCGCTCAACCAGGCTAATTTGCTTTGTGTTTGCTCATGGTCTGTCATGTTGCTGCTGGTTGTGTGACACCAGGCAGGGCTCTGTGCTGTGGCACAGCCAGTGTGTGTTGGCTCCATGGCTGCTGCCTTCCTTCGCATCCCTGTAAAAGCTCTCTGTCCTCTCTTGGCACATCCCAGAGTGTGGATACAGCCACGCCAGAGCAGCATCCATGTTTGGGTCTCCGCATGGGTCTCCCCAGTAGATGTGTCCCTATATTCATTAGCCTCTGTGCCCTGTAAGTGTTTCCTTAAAAAGGGAAAATTATCTCCTGGAGATGTTTTGGACCCATTTCTGTAGGAGTAATTTGCCTGTAGCTCTGCCCACCACATGTGTCTCAGCATGGTTTGCATTGTGTTCTTAAAGCACCCAGAGCTCTTGAGGATTATTTAGGAGAGCTGTCATCTCATGGCAATGCATTTCTATAGGCTGATGAAAACCCCAGCCATTAAATAGTTAATGAAAAAGTCTCCAATTAGAAACTGAATATCTTTTGCAAAAAGTTACATTTGTTCTTCTCAGTGAGAAGGAAAAAAAAATAAGCAATTCAAATAATTTTTGAAGTTCCATTCCTTCATTCATTAGGAGACTTAGCTTGCAAGATCCTAATTAAAAAGAACATTTTGTGTTAATGAAAATGTTCTAATTTTTTACCTTATGAAGTTAGTTAATTTTTTTCCACAGCGTTTGGAAAAAGAGGTCTCCTTAATGGCTTTGTTCAAGTTTATATTATTTGATTGCAAAATTTGTGAGACAAAAGAGAGCTAAACTCATTCTGTGGTGCCCTCCAGTTAACTGTTCAGTTGAAAAATGACCTTCATAACTAAGTCCCTTGCCTTTTCATCAATATCAAGGACTTACAACTCTAACCTACAGTTGAGGAGGTGGCTTCAGTCTGGTAAACCATCAGAAATTGCATGAGCACCCCGTGGAGTGCAGATATTTATAGATATCTAAGAGGACTAGAGATAACTAAATAATTTGAATCTGAATTCTCAAACAGCCTAGGGCTTTTCTGCTGGCTTTCAAATCCAGCATCTTCTTGCATGACTTTTAGTCATTAAAAGAAGAGGTTTATTTCAGTATCTAATAATTCTGTTTCAGACACAGTAACACTGCAAGTCAGAGAGGACAGGAGGTGCACACAGGTTCCTACCATGGTACAACAGTGAGAAAGACAACACTCTTTAGATGTTTTTAAATCAGCAGCACTACATATGAGGTTATGTTAACTGTGAAACACATTCATTTATGCAGCCTTAAGATTCAACGCGGAGCTCTCTGCTGGTGTAAATCGGGGTGACCGTAAGTCAGTCGTGCTGAGCTGAGATATGCTCACAGACAGCCCCACCATTAAGGAATTCTGCACCTTTGGTTTTGTTGCCTTCATTTTGCCACTAATCTATCTCTGTAGGGGTGGATTTTAATATTCCAAATCTCTTCATAGGCAGAAATCGCCACAGAAAATCTTTACGTCCTCACAGAAATACAGATAGGGGGTGTAAAAATACTTTGGACTTGCTCCAAGGACTGGAAAAAATATTTATTGGAGTGTCAGGGAATCACAGAAGCACACAGGTAGGAAGGGTCCTCCAGAGGTGGAACAGTCTCCCCTCCCACATGGAGCATGTCTGGTGAGGGCAGGTTCTTCGGAGCCGTGCCCAGTGGGGTTTCACTGCCTCCAAGGACACACACTCCACAGTGCCTCTGCACCACCTGCTCCTGTGGTTTCCGCCTTGACAGTGACAAAGCTTTTCTGAACATCCAGTGGAGTTTTCCCAAGCTGTAGTTCATGTCCATAGCCCTTTGTGGCATTGCTGTGCAGTTCCAAGGAGAGTCTGACTCCATTTTTTGGTACCATCTCGTTAGGTTGCTGCTGTAGAGAAATAACATCTCTGTTTCACTTTCTCTTCTTTGAATCAAGCAAACCCGATTGCTTCAGCTGCTCCTTACCTCACCTTACCTTTTCCCAGCTCTCCAGTCACCCTGGTGGCCTCTGCTTTGCTTGCTCCAGTAAGTCAGGGTCTTTATTTTTGGTGTAGTGGAGCCCAGGACTGGACACCAGGGTCCAGGTACAGCCTTGACAGTGCTGATTGAGAGGGGAGCCATCACCTCCCTGGTGCTGCTGGCTCCGTCCCTGCAGTCACAGGCCAGAGCAGAGCTGGCTGCTCTGTGCAGCCCTGTGGGCCACCAGCTGTGCTGGCTGCAAGGGACACTGCTCACTCCTCTCTGCAGGCTGCCCACCGGGCCTTCAGCTAATTCTTCTGAAAAGTGAATTCATCTCTATCCCTTTGGCCCCAGCCTGCACTGATGGGCTTCTTCCATCCCAGCTGCAGGAATACTTGGGGTTTGGTGTTGATTCCAGTAAACTGTATCTTCTACTTTGAACTAAGAGCTGTTGTTGGAGGTGCTTTTACTAAGGAGAGGCAAAAAGCCCTCTTCAGCCCCTTCTGTCAGTGCTGAGGATCTGCTAATATTTAAAAGTGAGCACCTTTCTGCCATACTTTCTGCTTATTATTTGCTTTTTCCTGGTACTTTAGTGGTCAGCTTTCACCCCCACCACTGCCTGTAAAAATGAAGTGCTCCAGAGGCACGCTCAGATTTTCAAACAGGACACGCACATCAAGCTGTGGGTCAGAGCAATACATCTGCAGAGCAGGCTTCAGATGCAAAGTGTCAGGAAAGCACTGGAGACTCCTCTCCATCGACCTACACAGGGAAAGAATTACACTATAAAACGGAGACTCATTTAAAGTAATGATCAAATCTGAGGAAATGGCAATCTGTATGCAGACACTCCACACGCCGAAAAAGAAGCTGAATTCATGGGTGAATTATTTGCTGCCAATTATTCTCTCAGCTCTAATATTGAGTTTTAAATATTTAGTTAGATCCACTTCCAACCTAGAATTTTGCTTTTCATTTAACATCATGACTGACTATATATATTTATGTATATACGACGTATGTTATTTCATTACACCTCCTTTGAATGCACTTGAACAGTATTGTGAATGACCTACCTCCTTTTTTGGTGGGTTTTTGGACAAGGTGTAAGACTTTTCCCAGTGGGTTTTGGTAGTTGTCTGAGTGCCTCTTTGATCTGAAAGTGACCCTGCCGTGTTGAAATGTGGGCTTGGCTAACTTCATGGCAGGACTCTTAGAGAATTACAAGATGGCTGTAAAGATGCACTAACCCTTTTCAGGGCCTAAATTAAGCTTTAAATCAAAGCTAACTAGAATGCCACCAAAGCTTTTCCATTAAGACTGGCTTACACACCCTTGCACTGTGATGCACAGAAAACATCATAAATTTTGAAGCCAGACTGAAACCCTGAAGCTCTTGTCTTTACTTTCAAAGTTCATGAAATGCTTTTTCACTACCAGTGAGCAAGCCAGTGTTTGTGTGAATTGCTTTCTGAGTGTGAAGGCAGATGCTGACCTAGAAGGCAGTTGGCACTGGACAATTATCACCAGAAACTGAATCTCAGTTCTAGTCCAGCATTTTAGTTATCAGAGTGAAGGAAGTGCCATCATTTTAAGGTAAAAAGCCCTGCAAGCATTCAAGGGGTCATTCTCTGTTAGAACAAGCTCTTCTTTGTGATTGATGCACACAGAGTGTGGCACCTTGAGGACAGGCCATCACTGCCCGTTTCCTTATATAGCAATTTATATATTGTTGTACTTAAAAGCAAGGACTTCTGTGATTTGTAAACCAAATATGTGGAAAAAATAGATTTTTCTTTTCTTCAGTCTATTTTATTCTTCACTGAAGGTACTGAGTGATGTGGAGCTTCACAAGCAATGAAGTAAGACCAATCTCTCTCCTGAACATAATAAACATTTTTCACCCAGAGGGTGGTTGGACACTGGAACAGCTCCCAGGGCAGTGGTCACAGCACCAGCCTGACAGAGCTCAAGAGTGTTTGGACAATCAGTCCAATTGGACCTCAGGCACATGGTGGGACTCCTGGGGAGTCCTGTGCAGGGCCAGGAGCTGGACTCCATGATTCTGTGGGTTCCTTCCAGCTCTGCTTATTCTGTGTTTCTGTGATAAGATCTGCCTAGTCAAAAATGAGCACTTGAGCAGGGTGTGAGGAGGGAGGGAGGTTTACAGCTATCAGCAGCCTGGGGCAGTATCTGCATGTGAACTCTGGCACCAGATCACAGTGGCTGTTCAGAATGAAGTGGTCAAGGAGCTGAGAAAAGAGTCAGAGCTGGCACTTGCAGAGGAAGGGAGAGGGATTCAGCCAGGCCCCCAGGCAAGATGGGGGAGGATAGGGCAGCACATCTGAGCTCCCTGCTCCCAGAGGATAAGGGGGCCTGACTCACTCAAGAAAATGCTTATCAATAACTGCTCAGGCTGAGATTTGGTGCAGAATTCCCTGGAATTCTGTGCAGTCCTGTTCAGAAACGTGGGTGTCATGGCATCATTGTGAGATGCCGTGGTGAACCAGTCCATCCCACTGCCAATGGCTGGCTTTAAAGCTAGGGCAGGAGAGGAAAGAATTGCTAACGCTCCAAGGAACAGCTTGTCAGCTTGAGGGCCTTGTGTGTGCCAGCTGGATTCATGCTCAAGTCTGGATTTGATCCACTAATGAAACATCATCCTCCAAAAACTACTGGCTGAAGGTGGCAGACCTCTGGAGACCTGCAGGGTTGATTGGAAAGTTGACTCTCTGTTAACCATATGCTCATCTGTATGTCAGTTATGAAAATGAGTCAGATTTTCAAGTTTTCAATTAAAAATAAAAAAACATTAGGAGAAGCTTTGGCAAAATACCTGCAATTTTCTCTCCCGTTGTCATCCCTTAGTGTAATGGAAACAGTTTTGTTGATTTGAATGGGCTCTAGGGCTTTAATCCTGTCTTGGCTTTGCCAAGGCCAACTTATTGCCTCCTGTGGCTCCTGCATTTAGTGAAATGTTTAAGAGTGGAAGAATGTGACATTTTAAGAAAAAAAGCTGATGGAATCTATGAATTTTCTGAAAAGTCTGGGGTCAGTTCCTATGTGATGACAGTTCTGGACTGAAGCAGACATAATACCTTTTCCTTCCAGCTGGGGGGAAAGAAGGATTTCCATTGAAGAGACATAGTTCAAAATCCATTACTCTGTCCCTCATGTAATACAGAAGTGTGTCTCAGCAGCAAGCTGGTTTCTGAGCTGGGGAATAGAGGAAGAGTTTTCCCCTGGAACTGACAGGGCAGTGAGGGTGTGCATTGGGTAGCCTCAAGAAGATCCCTTCCACAGCAGACTTGCAAACCTTTCCTCCCTCAGTTCTCTACTCTTTGCTCATATAAATATTTAAATAATTATTTTTCAGAGCTCTGGGAAGCCTTTATCCATTGCCTCTATCAGAACCTGTTCTATTAGCTGAGAAACTTTCTACCATTATAGCGGCTTTTCACCACTTTCTATTTCATTAGCATTCATTTTCTTTAGACATATGACAGACTACCCACTGGAAATGTAGGCATCTGGGAACAGAAAGCTAAAAGCTGAGGTTTGCTTCAGTGCTTGCCAGCCCACAGAATTGTATTACCTAACCTACCTTTACCTAAATCACAGAAAAATGACAAACCTTTTGATGCCTGTAAAAAACCTCCTGAAACAGAGTTAAACTGCAAGCTTGACTGATGCAAACTGACATAAAGCATCACAATGGCCTGCATCAGAGACAGATGCTTTCTCCATCTCCAGTTTAGTTGCATTCTTGCAGAGTGCATTTCTGATTGGTGAAATGTAGCTCTTGTAAAAAGATTTGGGTCTGGAGTTCAAGCTCAAATCTCCACAAGTAATGGGCGAGCTGATGGCATTATTCTCACGGGTGGAAATGGGGAATGCAAATTTTAGGAGCAGCACATCTGTTCTCTTGGCTAATCAGGTGTGAGTTCTACAGGAATGACCACATTACCAACCTTGGTGTCATAACTGGAGGGACAAAAATCAACAGGGCTGTGTGTGCTAATGTTGAGGAATTTGGAAATCTGAGCTGCAGCTTCACACAGACCTGGCTTCTGCTCATGGGAAATCTGTTACAAGGTCCCAGAACCAAAAAGTTTCTCGGATGAAGGACTGTGGTGGGAGGCAGCGCTGGTCCCACTGTCAGGTAATGCAAAAAGAAAGAGCTTTGGTGTGGTTTTGGTAGAAAGGGGTCCAAGCAAGAGGGAGGTACATTCCTATAGCTGAGCGACTCAAGTGGCTCTTGCTTCCTGTGCAAGAAACCCCCCTGAAAGGGGGGTCACTAAGTCATTAGTGATTTTTGGGAGAGAATCATACAGATTGCTTTTTTTCATGCTGTTCATCAAACAAATAATCAGTTTGGGGAATTTTTGTGTTAATGTCTTGTTGCCTAAGTAGGCAAGGGATGAGAAGAAACACAGCAGAGTGACTGACCCCAAATCACTGTCAGTAAGGTTAAGGTTTCAAGCTTGCTGGCTAGATGGATGAAATGGCCTGTCCCCATGCTGCTCCATTAGGAGAAATAGATGGACATCCCTTGTGGTCAGTTGTCAGCTCTTTTTCTTTCTCTTGCAAAAACCCAGATGGAAAACAAAAGTAGAAGTTGCACAGTCTCATGTTAACCTGAAGTCTTCTGTTCTATGACATGTTACAGGCTGTCAAGAGGGTGTCATTTGTCAGCTGTGCATCCTGGACATTCTCCCTCACACCCAGGTGGAAACTGCATGGCCTGAATGCAAATACTTCAGAAACCCTCTGAGATGTCAGTATTAGATGTGTTTTGTTTTCAACATCTTGCCCTGATGAAGTACAGGGACATTCAGAGAGTAGTGTCTGATATCAGCCCCTTAGGACAACAGTCCAGCACCACACCCTGTGTCTAAAACAAGCCTATGCAAAGTTATTAACCCAAAAGCTGGCAATTTGTCAATGGTTTAATATACCTGGGGTGATGTCCCAGACACTTCCTTTGCACATGCTGTTTTTGATAGTACAAACCTATAATTAACACCCAATTTTATTTACCCAGTAAATTTTTTATCTATTCATCAGAATTTCATACATGACATTTTCACAAAGAAATATGTACCGAACTTGATGATACTACATTGCATAGAGTGTTTTAATTTTCCAGTTGTTGGCATATTCTTTTGTCCACACCTTTGTTGTTGTCCTACATGACCCATTCAGGTGATTTATTCCTGTTCGCAAAGAGAACTGTAGCTCCTATGAGCAACTCTTCAGCATTCCCTTCGAGGACACTGCCTACCTCCTTTATCCAGCCCCATCTTGCAGAGAACTCTAAGCATGTTAGTACCCTGTGAATACTAATGGATATGTTAGCTGGTGCTATATTCAGCTTTCTGGTGGAAATCTAAACCCATTTCCTGTTTAGTTTTGCATGGCATACTGAAGGAAAAAGTATCCCCAAGTTCTTTTTGTCTTAATTGTATCCCTTCAGCTGGCTAGCATTTTATTCTGTAGATGCTCACCCTGTTCTTTGCTGTATGCAGATGCATCAGTATCTTGTTTCAGGTAGCCCTAGACCAAATAAATTTAATTTAATTAGCATTAGAACTTCTAAGTCAGGAGACTGCATCAGACACTTAAATCTGTTGCTATTCAGGAAGGCAGAGATGATTTACCAAATGATAAAAGGAAGCATGTGCTCTTAAAATAGGACATTCTTTCCTGACCTGGGCCTGATAAAGCATCTTTTCCCATGTTGTTGTACCCATGTGAAAAATCTTAATTTTGTACATAGTGTAATATCATTTTCAGCATAAGAAGGTCTCTTTTTAATCTCTTTTTAATTCTGTATCTGAAAAATGGTTTTATTAACCTCTAGTTTCTAAGGAATAATAACTCTGTGGTCTGTTGCTCTTCTGCAGAGGTGTGATATCCTCACCTTGAAGAAATGCAATGTGCTAGACAGAATGATAGAAGTCTGGTTTTAACTGTTCATCTAATAGTTTGTGGACACCTGCATTTTAACCGCTATTTATGCTGTGCTCCTCATAAGGTTGTTAAAACACGACATGAAAAATTTTGGGCACCTTTGTCAAACTTTATATATGCACAGAATGTCCCACATCCAGAGACCTTCTTTATCTCAAGCAATGCAGTGAAATCTGAACATCACAGCCATTAAAATCTATAGAATGTTACTGTATAGCAAGAGGGTCAAATATAAAATAGCCACCAGAAGCTGTGGAAGAATATTCCCTTACCTAATGTCTGGGACACTCCCATTATTGGAAAAGTAAAATGGCAGAGAAATGCAGTGGCAATATACTAAAATTCTCACTGGAAAATGGGAGCCCTGACAATATCTACACAGCAAACTGCCTTAGATAAAGCAAGGGCAAATGAGTTTTTACTACTCAGAAGAAATATTGTGGAGTCGCAGTGATTAGTTCTCTAAAAATAGCTGGTTATTGCTCAGCAGCAGCTGGGAAAGCAAGGAGAATTTTCCGAATTATTAAGCAAAGAGAGAGAAAACAGAGGAGAAAATATTTATTCCACAGCACAAATTAGTGGCAGGGCCATGTTTCAGGGGTGCTCTGCAGTTTTCCTCACCCGTCTCAAAGGGATGAGCGGGAGCCAGCGGGGCGGGCAGCCCTGCATCCTGCTGCTCCCTTGTTCCACACACACCCCTATGGACACAAGATTGCCAAATGGCTGCCCCACAGGGCCTGAAAATACCCTGTGAGATGCCTCCAGTCAGCAGCTGGACATCAGTGTGGGGGTGGCTTTGGGCTTTTGTGCAGGACCAGCCTCTGCAGGTTTCCCAGGGTGCCCCATGGGGATGGACGTCTGCCACTGGGGATGGCAGCAGCTCCCTCTGGCAGCCTGCAAGAATTCAGTGGGGAGTGGAGAGGCACAGCCTTGCACAGGGATGCCATACCTTCCACCAGTTGCTCCCAGAGACACAGTGGCCATCCCCATGGATGCTGTAGGGTCAGGAGGAGACTTCCTGTAAGTGCTTCCTTCCATGTAGGGCCAAGACTCTCACTCAGGGCCCCATTCCCTCACATCATATCCTAACCCTCCATTTTGTTCAGATAGGCCCGAACAGGCTGCAGGTTGGTTTAAAAATACTTAACCTGAATTTAAGGCCTAGCTCAGAAAGGTGTTTGAATTTTTGGTTTCAAGTAACTGAGATGGCATAACATAATTCTGGTATCATTTCCTAAGAGCTGGCCCCCATGAGAGAGAGGATACTGTGTTAATTGGATTTGCTGTTTGATCTAACATGGCAGTTCTTCTGCCTTTAGCAACAAAGGAGGAATCAGCTTCTTAGATTTCCACTGCATGTTTACACAGCCTGTTGACATTTTCTTCATCATCTGCTGTCCCATGATTTTGTTTCAAAAGCAGGGCAGGGCTGTGGTTACAGATAGGCAGGAATCTGTACATCTGTGGTGTCTCAGGAGGTTTATGATGTCATGTGGCAGTGTGTGGCTTCGGTTCGGTTCAGTCCTCTGTGTCTTGACCCAGTCCCTGGAAAATTGATGGGAGTCCTCTCTGTGATATGAAAAAGCCCATCTCTTTGGCCTGCTTCAAAGCAGTGGGAGTTATTCCATCCATCTCAAATGGATATGGCCTGCAACTTCAAACTGGGCAATGGTAGCTCTTAAACACTTTACAGTGATGTTGTGAGGCTTAATTAATTGAAAGGAATTAATGGAAAGGAATTTAAATGGAAGGGGAGACGTAAGTGAATAATTTGATTGAGGGGAAATATCTTTTAGTGCAATTTTGAACTAAAAGGGTCTGAAATGCATTCATGCTGCTGGAAAATGCTGAAGGGTTAAAATGACCTAATTCAACATCAACTAATACACTCCAATATACATTAAAGCAAGTAGATTATTTTTTAAACAGTGCTATCCTGCTAAGTGATGCACTGTGCTCAGTGATAGACTGGTTAAAGCTGTAAATGTCATTGTTAAAATGAGTATCTTTAACAGCTAATATCTATTAAAATGAAGCACTTAGGCACCAGAAAAGACAGTTTTAAACTGTTAGGTTCCCTAAATTATTTTTGTACAATCAAAATGAGACTCTTGGGGATTAGGTGGCAGATTGGGTTAACATATTAGTTTTTTGGATGAGAGATGTGCCATTAAATCCTGCTTAAAAATACAAATGAGCTGGTACTGCTATTCTTCAGGTGATCCAGCATGTGTGTTTCTAAAATACATTTTAATACAATTGTTTGGGATTTGCAGTAGAAGTACATAAGGACTTTGCCTGCTGCTATCATGATTTGAGTAAAGATAGATTAGGGCTTGGGTTCACAATTGGGATTGCTCCTTTGATGAGCTGACAAAGGGATTTTATCCTTTTTATAGCTCCATTTTATTACAACAGCATCTTGGTACCCAGCTACAGCTGGTGTTGTAAAGGGTTAAACTCAGCACGTGAGGAAAAGGCTGGTTAAAGCAAACATGTTCATGTAGTAAAAATGAGGAATAAGTAGGTGCCCACCAGTACCTGTAGGTGAGGGGCAAGTGAGCTGTAAGGAAGCAGGTTCCAGTATATTTGAATTGAAACTCTCCAACTGGCTTGTCACCACGTGTTTGCTGTAACTCATCTGAAACTGCAGACCCCAGGACCCCAGGCCTGTGTGTAACCTTGCACTTGAAAAGTTGTGCATTGATCTTAAAAAGCAGGGATGTTGCTACTTCTTTTTCCTTCCTTTCTTCTGTGTTATTAAACACCCATAGGTAAGGTATGCAGTCTCCAGCATTTGTTCTCCTTCATGAAGATGAGGGAATAATTCATATATATTTCCTCCTTGAGTAATTTCTTAGTTCACAAGACCCCAAAAAGCTTACCTTGAGACACACCAGCTGTTAAGAACTTTATGGAAAGCTTTTCTGCATGGATTGATCACAAATCCTTAAACCATTCCATGGATGTGATGCTATATGTTGCAGGACCAATCCTTCACTGCACTCTTTCTTTTTTTTTTTTTTTTTTTTTTTTTTGTATTGTAACTTTCCTCTTTTGGTGCATGTATCAGGCTACTGCTATTTTGTCTTTTGGTACAGATGGAGGGTGTCACAAAAAAAATGTGTTCTGCTCCATTGCTATAAAGAATTCTTTGTTTTCATGAATTCTTTGTTTTGGTAAGGATTTGTGTTTTCAAAGACAAGCTAAAGACAGCTTATTTCGTACAGTAGAACCTTAGCAAAGGGGGAGTGCCAGAGCACAACTGGTGTCCTGCTCTTTCCAGCAGCAGCTCTTTGTCTCCCAATGCTGTGCACACATGCTAAGAGAGGTTACTCTTGTTTTGGAATGAAGCGAAACAGAATTTTCTTTTGTGCATCTTTCTCCCTAGGATTGTGTAGGTGCCAGCAGTATGATGAGTAGGTAACATCTTGACATGCAGAACCAGGTTTTAGAGAATAGCAGGGACTAATAGCAAGGCTGGCTTAACCAAAATTTGTTCTAACTCTTGTTTTCCATAAAAAATCTCATTTATAACCTTCTTAAACGCTTGCCTGCCAGATGATGGGTAACTGCTTTGCTTCATTCTGCCAAAGACCAGTGCAATGTGGCTCTGATGTTCTTGGTATGTGGTTCTGCTGAAAGCAAGGAATCCAACCTTCCACAGTGACTCTCCATATGAAGAAGCTGAACAACAATATATAAACCAAGAAAATTCTGCCATAGAGCTGTTAAATATAGTTGTGGTTACTATTTCATAGCAAAAATTAATTATTTCAGGAAAATGTGACAAAGCATGGGGGCAACTCACAGCACTGTTGCCCTTTTTTCTGGCATAGGAAAGCTGGAGAATAGAAAATGGTGTCTTTCCATGCATAGAAAGACAAGGTTGTTTGCAGAATTAAAAATAACTGCCAGCATAGCAGTGGCACTTCTGGGTATCTCCATACAAATGAACATAGTGACAGTGTATTACACTAATTTAAATTATTGGAATAAATTATTTTCCTATAAATGCTGCATCAAATGATACATTTAGACACAACTTGGCAGTATCTTAGAGCTCTGAATAAGTGGCAGCCCACACTGCAGTTTCTTTTAAGCACCCATTTTAGTATGTCAGAATAAGTTTTCTGGCTAATATAAAATTATTTGTATTTCACATCCTTAATTGATGCTTTTAATTACTCTTCATATAGTTTAATAGTTTTCATATAGAAAACTGCTTTCTGTGCAGTAAGCTGAATCTCCAATCTGCAGCAAAACTTGCTTGAGTCAGGTTTTTGCCAGGCTCTGTGTACCAGCCCCAAATACTAAATTATGTTGGCACTCTTACAGTAATCAAGGGAATAATTGTGAAGGCGAAGTTTGTTGTAAGAAAACCAAATTAGGAGGGGAAAACAACATCACTTAAGAGAAATATTTAGCATGAACTAATCTTTTTGGTCTTTGTCCTCCTACAGTAAGGACTGTTTAACCATGGAGTATAATTACTTAAAATGTACTGTAGTTTATCCTGTGTAGATTAGTCTTCTGCTTTATTAGACTGCTAAAAGGCCAGTCTTCAAAGAATAAGCAAATTAAAGCTCTGTCTTGCTGTTTACAATGCTGGGGTCAGATCACTGATATCTACCAGCATTAATGTGAAGCAGCCATGAACCCCATTTAGTTAATCCAAGAGTTAATGTCTATTTAAATTTACAAGAGTCTTGTCAGTGCCTCTTGTGGTTGCTCATCAGGCTGCTGCAGAGTCAGGTATCTCCCCTGTGCCAGCTCCCTTTACTCACCAAAAAATCCCCATTGGACTTCACCAGGAACAGGATTGGTCCTGCTGATCCAGCAGAGTACTGGCTGGGTGTGCTGGCATATTTTATGATATTGCACTTCCAGTGAGAGTTCAACTAAACTAAAGAGAGTTTAGTTTAGGCCTTCTGCACAGTGATGAGGCCAAAGCTGCTCTCCTGAAGCAGTGTAATAGAGGGCTGGTAGCATCTGAGTGCTGTGCAGGGACTTGGCAGGCTGGAGCCCCCGGGTGTTTGCATGAGTGACTTTGTTTCTGCTTCCTTTACAGAGGCTCCCCATACCTCCTTTTCACTGCCATGTCATAGGTATTTCCTCCCTTTCCCTTCTGTTACTTCTCTGCCCCATGACAAACAGACTCAACTCACCCTATCTAAGGGAGAAAAATGTTTTTTTAAAGTGAGTTCTTCCCACAGAGCTAGGATTAGCCTTAGGTCCTGCTGGTATGAGAGTGTAAATTCCCCCCCCCCCCCTTGCTAAGATGTGTGAGGCCCTTCAGACTGTCCCATTTGGCTTTTCTGCCAACCATTGGAGTCAACCCGAGCTGGGAGGTGTCCACGCACCTTGCAGTTGCCACCTTTTGTGATTTTTATCCCAGAGCTGTAATGGAGAGGTTCTAGAACTCCACATCTTGGAAACAAAAGATTTCATTAAAGACTTTGCTTGAAAGTGTGAATAAATAAAAGTGCCCAGAAGACAGAGACTAAAGGGAGGAAGCTGTTGTGTCGTTATTATTTCAAAATATAATAATTTTAAAGGCCGTTTCATGGGTTTTTTGGTAGAATCTTGGGTGACTATTTTGGACCATGTGTGGTTGGTTAGATTGTGTTTTGAAAAATCCAGAACTGTACCGATGATTGTGTGGATTCATTTCATCTGCTATGTGCAAAATCCCTTCCTGCTCAGGCTTTTTCACAATATTGGTATTACCTCTTATTCTTGGCCAGACCAAATATACAATGAAAATGGCCTTTGTTTCTTTATTGCAATGCTTAAACTTCCTGTCCAATCCAAAGAAGTACAGGAAAATAAACAAACAAAAAAGGGATCAAATTTAAATGCACAGCATGCTTGCAGCTTTGGGTCTGCTGTCTCTGCGTTGCACTTTTAAATGTAAAAAGCATGATTCCTGCCCAGATGGGGGGTATGGCCAAGAGGGGAACCAAGACAGGGATACTCTGCTTTCTATCTCCTGCACAGATTTTATTGCGTGTTTGCTCTTTCATTGTTGTTTTCTTTAGTCTAAAATAAAGATAAACTAGACAGAAAGCAAAGTGGCCAGGCGCCACTGCACAATTATAATTAATTCACTGTTAATGTTTCAGACATTGTAACAGAGTACATTGGAATTGCTGGGGCGGGCTGAGATTAGTTTGAGCTCTTCATGTACAAACTACAGGAGAGTCACATTAAATACCCACTCTAATTAATGTTTTCAGAATGAGCACCAAAGGGAATAGTAAGGCTTACCAGTGACAGAAAAGTTGGTTGGTACTTCTGCTTTCCAAATTCCTGCTGTGTTCTCACTCAAAAGGTGAGGATTTGAGAACATATTGAGCCACGACCTCAGAGCAGAATGTGCACAGCCCATTCCTAAACCTTGTTTCACCATATTATGGAATCATCTTGGAAAGGAGGATGCAACTAAACTCAGACTCAGATCTGGAGATCTGCAGGCACAGGAACATTCATGATCTGATCAGGTCTGCAGAAGTTATGGGAGTCAAAGGCTTCATTTTGTTAAGAGCAAAATGGCTTTAAAACCCAAAAGACCAGGTTCTGCAGTGTTTTCAGCCAAATTGTAGAAAGCAAAGCTGGTTTCTTCCCAAAGTTTGGAAATATCCAGGATCTATTAAACTGAAGAGCACTTAATGTAAAGAAGAGGTCTCAACCATTAGAATATTCTAACAGTTAAATGAATTAAGTAGTTTTTGTACCTCCAAAAATATCTCTGTTCATAACTTCCTGCTGCCAGTATTCCCCATGGGAGAGGAAAGCCGTGATAATTGTGATTGGATACACAATGATAGTGGTATTTATTGTGATAATTGTGATTGGATACACAATGATAGTGGTATTTATTACAAACCTTCTTAATTTTAAGTAAGGCTTCCTGTGGTTACTGAGTCAGATTGCTCAGGCCGAGCTTCCAGCACTGTGTATCTGGGCTGTGTGTCTCTCCAACTCTGTGTGTTTAAGCTCTGTGTCTGAGGTGTAAAAGAGCCCTTTGTATGTTGGGTCTGAAGGCAGCTGAAAGCATGCCTCTGCTGGCTGGGTGTTGCCATTAAATATAGTTTATACTATATCATCATTTATGCAAGGTGACAAAATCCACATTAAATTTCTGGTGAAACCTGGTGTGCTGTAGAACATTATTAGAGTACTTATTAGTACTACATTTTTCACCATGGATGTAGCCTGAATATCCTAATTTATGACCATCTGGTCTCCAGTCAAGAACAGCCCATATGACCAAAATGCAGCTTCCCTAGGTCAGCTCATACTTCCATGCTGTGACTTAAGGAAGAGGACACAGACCTCTGTAAAAAGCCATAAACACCGTCGAGGGAACTTTGAAAGGAGGGGGTGCCCTTCCTCTACCCCTTGTACAACACACCCAGCAGGGCCAATCATTGTCTCTGTTTATTCGGTGGTGTTTGGAAATGGTAACGTTCATTGCGTTTAGGATTTGATTTGTTTACGAACTAATAAATATGATTTATAAAAAGTGCGTGTGGTTCACTAATTACTGCACATATGGCGTTTTCATTTTGTAAAACTGGCATTTGCTTTCTATTATGATTATGTCTCTGTTCACCAGTGCTAATTAGTTTGATTAGACAGATAACTTTAACCATTATTAGGACTAGATTAGGAGAACTTTGCATGCAGGGGAATGCAGGGTGGAAGAGTTCATCACCAGTGAAGATAGGTCAGCAACACAGAGATTGCTCCTCATTAAATATTTTAAAATTAGTTTTTGTTTTGTTTGCCGCATAGAAGAACTGAGAAGCATTCACATTTAGCTACTTACAAAAATCCAATTAAACACAGTTGTTTAGCATGAATTTGTTAATCAGAGTTAATCTTTCCAATGAATGCATAATTTGGAATCTGTGTCTAAAATGTTCATTTAAGGATAAGCATATTACAGACAAATAAAATATAAAATGAGATTCTCTCCCTTGGAATTGACTCTCAATATGGAGCAATATTGACTGTTTTGAGTTGATTTTCCGGCATGCTGAGGGACAGAAGTGAAATTGCATAAAGACTAAGAAATGCCACATGAAAGCCAATGCCACCTGGGGTGGGCCAAGTTTTTCCCAAGAGCCTCTGAAAGTTGTTGAATAGTGTCATCTGAACTCTTCAGAATGCAAATAAAGAAAGAGAAACTCCTATTTATTACACATTTTAGGATAAAAATAATTATTCAGGGCTGCAGAAGTTTGATATTATTTTATTTCTTCAAATGGATCCTCTACCCTAAAAATGAGAAGCAAGTTTTCTTTACCAATATGAGAAATTATCTTAGCGCACTAAGAGAGTAAGTAGGATGTGAAATGCCTCCTTTAGAAAGGAGACTGATACTCAAATTAGATAACTGTGGATGCTTGTTTCTTTAAGATGGCCACTCTTGACTTTAGATGATCCCCCTATGTTCATCCAGTTTGTTGGTAATTAATTGGTTTGGTAGCAGAATGAGGATGGTGGCCTGCTTTGGATGCAGTCCTGCTGCATCTACTGGGTGTGCTCAGTGCCACTTGTGAGTGGCCCTTTTGGTTTTTGTTTTTGGTTTTTGTTTTTTTTTTGTTTTGTTTTGTTTTGTTTTGTTTGTTTGTTTGTTTTGTTTTGTTGTTTTTTGGGGTTTTTTGGGGTTTTTTTGGTTTTTTGTTTTGGGTTTTTTTGTTTGTTTTTTTTTTTTTTTCTTGAAAGCAATTTATAAGGGAACAGATAAGTTCTTTCTCATCTGAAGAGAATTGTGGGAATATTGAAAAAGACATAAATCTGCTACTGAAGGGCAAACACATAGAGAAGCAGTAAAGTAGATTGTTGTGGTATTTACTCTCTCCTTGGCTCTTCTGGAGGATGCCTCCTGCCATGCCTTTCAAAGAAAACCCCAGACAATTTAAATGTCAAAGTCTCAAATTTCAACATGCATCATTATTGTTGGAAGCATTTGCTCCAGGAAAAGTTTCAAATTTGCCATTTCTATATCTTAAAAGAATGTGAACAGGATGGCCAGATTCTGAGATGGTATAAATTGGCAGAGGTTTGTTATTTCAATGTGGTTATCCTGCTTTACACCAACTGAAAATCTGGCCCTGGAGAATGAATATTTATGCCATGCCAGAGAGGTTTGAAAACCCTTTTTTTAAAATGAGAATGAATAAAGAAAGAGCTGGGATATGCTCTGTGCTGATGAACCCAAAGCCAAATGTGACCTCCCCTTGACCTTTTATGCATTTAAGTTGAAAAAGGCCATTTTGATACATTCCACTGGAGCTTAAAATGCCTATATTTCAATTCCAAAGGTCAAGCTCTCTTCTCAGTGTACTGTATGACCCAGCCTTGGCTGCTCCCCATTGATGTTGCCTGACTGTACTTCTGATTTGCCATTGACTGTTTACTGTTTTTCTAGCTAATGTAAGTGAAAGAGATAATTCAAATGATTTTGAGCTCTGCGTCAGTTCTGATTCTGATTATGTCCCCTGTGCTTGATGCAGTGTTAGTGGCTCCAAACTCATTAAGTCCCCAGGAAATTTCAGATTACTGCATTAACTATAACTTAATCAATGTATTTGTCTTTGATTTATCTATTTATAAATTCCACTCAAGCATCTTTGAAGTTTCCTTTTATCACTATGTCTAATATCACTGAGCTAAGTAATTTTTCTTCACCCCTTCTGTTTTCTTTTCCCTTTTGAGGGTTTTGGATGCATTTTTTTTTCAAATTCCCAAAGAGAAAGGGAACTATTTCCAGGAAATAATGTTTCATGCATGTCTTAAAGTTAATCTCCACAGCTTCAGTGAATGTAAGCACAGCCCCACTGGGATGAAGGGACAGGAACTGGCACTGCCTCGAATCTTCCTGAAATTTTGCATGACTGGAACTATGTCAATTTACAGCATCAATCTGGTCCAAATTAGAAAGGCAGTCAAAGTTTTGTGGCTAACAAGTCACATGTCTCACTACATTCCTCTGGACTTGGAACAGCCATTATAGTGGATGGTTCCCAAAAAAGGGGATAAATGCAGTCCCATCAAGCAGGCCTTGATAACAATTTCTCTAGATAGAATTGCAAGGTAATCATTGTCTCTAATAATCTCTCCAATTACTTTATAGAATAATAGTTTATTATAAAATCTGTTTTAGCAGACTGTCTATTTTTATCCTCTCCCCTTGAAGATTAAGTTGAACACATAAGAACTGTAGAACATTTTTGCAAAACTAAGGGATTGCTCCTACTTAATAGCACAACCAATCAGGAGGATCTTTTACCAGGTTGTAATTTGTGTCAATTAACACAGCTTAGTGAATCTTGGTGATGAACAGCTTGCTAAGGGCCCTGACACCCTGCTCCTGTTGGGATGTGCCTTACTGCACAGTTCCCAACTAACCAGGACCAGATGTTCTTGTCCCACCCCTTGGCCATGCCTAGGTTTCCCTCCAGTGATCAAATGAGAGGGATCCAGTCCAACTGGAAAGATAAGGTGCAGACTCCTTCCAGTGTGAGGAGAATTGATAAGGAGCAGATCAATACCTAATCCCCTTCAGTGGGCAGCAAGGCCCACGTCTCAGCAGTGGGATATCCCCTCCTTTTCCCCTTCTGCTAAATTGCAAAATTTCTGTAGTGGAAAGAGTATAATGCTGCACTTGGGTGGTAGAAACCAAACAGAAATAAAACTGGGGGGGGGAGAAATGTGTACATGTATTGAGCAAAGGCCAAGCAGTGTATTTGCCTTTGATTTCATCCTTGGAAGGGACACCTGGGTTTGGTGACAGTTTCACCACAGTGGCACATATCCAGGATATCAATTCCAGCCTGAACTGTAAAATTTTGGCAATAATTAATAATAATAATATTTGGCAAAATTTAAAGCAACTGGAATGACTGGGAAATGTCAGGCAGCATCAGGAGTTGGCAATGCTACCAGCTGTTATTATAATGAAAACCCAATAGGCTCTTGACCATGGAAAACCCCTTGGACAAGCACATCTACACAAAGCTCATGTAAACAGGTGGAATTCTGTAAAACCCAGTATAGATGCAATAACACACACTCTCAGAGCACTTGTCTTTAGTACTTTTTTCTGGTTCAGCTATTTGTTCAGCTATGAGATAAAAACAGACTCACCTTACATTTGTACCTGCCAAGTAGCATTGAAAGGACTATTTGTAATCACAATTCATTCCTGGAACTTGGAAAGTAAATATAATTGAAAAAATGGTATGTCTGGCTCTCCACATCTCCATCCATTCCACATCTCCATTCTTTCTCAGGAAGGATTCACCTGTTGGTTTTTCACTCTGTGCCCACCTTCTGGAGCTCCAGAAGTCTCTGGTGGCAGCAAGCAGCCTGAATTGCTTTTCTGAGAACCTTCCATCTATTTTATTTGAGGTATCTCCCAGGCTCCCTCTCCCAGACCTTGGACTCCCTTATAGGGATGGTGACTCCATCTGCTTCAGCTTTTCTGAAAGAAATAGAAGAAAATATAAGTGCTAATTATCTCATTTCTTTGTGAGCTGAGATAAATTTTGCTTGATATTTTGGCAGAAACATCAGCATAAGCACCACTGAAAGCTTGGTGGGAAACAGGTTAACTCTGCCTTTTCACAACTGTTGCTCCCAGTGCAGATACTTGGTACAGAAATCAGGTTAAGCAATATAAAGGTTTATTTCCCACAACCATCCCCAAACTAATTAACTGTGAAAGGAAGAGGTTTGATGATGAGTTGGTTGCATGAGTCAGGGAAGAAAGGAAGGAAAAGTAAATCTTGTCCTTTGGATTAAGCAAGCTACTTTTCTGAATGTTGCTTTGGGCTTGGGTGAAAGAAGCTGCTGTGGGTTTAGTCATTGTTTAATTGAGGGGAGTTGTTTAACTTTTGTTATATTTTTCCCTTAAAAAGGCAGAAGACTCATTGGATTTATTTGTTACTACTTTATAGCAGCAGCCATATTGTGTGGCATGTCTCAGAAAATACATTTGTGAAAGGAATTATGTGATGTTAACCCTGCAATACTCAGACTGGGCTCAGAGATCCAGGGCTGCTCCTGAATGCCAAGGCCCACTTCTGAGAAAGAGGAGCTCTTAGAGCCATGACAGTTGATTCTGGTAATGAAAAAGGAGAAAATATACTTTCTGAATACAAGTAATCACTCTGTAGGCAACACAGCAAATGTGAGGCAAAAAAATTTGCATTAAAAGTAAAAAATGCATAGGAATGCAGTTAAATCTGAACGGGAGGATGTAGCATCCTTCTTTCCTCTGAGCAACCTGTAGTGGGAGAATAGATGATATTTGGGGGCTAAGAGGGTTTTTTGCCTCTCATAATCTTAGCCTGTGTATTATTTTTTCCTCTCCTACTTTGACGTTGTGTTCCAGGCGGTTTTCATTCTGCCCTTCACAAATTGTGTTGTGTGCACTGAGTCATGGGCTTGTGTTTTCAGAAAGGTTGTCAGTCACAGCTATTCTTGTGCAGCAATGATATGATTAGCTCTGTTTTTTACTGTAAAGTATTAATTTAACTGAAGTTTGAACACAGGGAAAAAAGAACTATCAGTTGGTGAATGTGCCAGCTTAAAAGCAGAGATGCTATGTGGTGTGAGTGGTTGCCTTCCTTTGGGATTGTGGGAAAGGATGGCAAGGAAAAGCAACCTCACATGTGAGAGATCCTCAGGCACTGACATTCATGGGAATATTTTAATAGCCCTTATTCCAGCAGTGGTGAGGCTGCCAAAAAACAGAGAGAAGAGGTGGAACTCCCTGGGTCCCCAAGGGAGCCGTGATTGCCATATCTTGGCGTGTCTCGGCGCTGCCTTTTTCTTCCACTCTCTCCCCTGTACCTGAAATTTGATTGGTAATCGACCAATATGGGCTGAAAAAGTGGTGCCAGCCTGAGCTGTGAATTGACCTGCTTTTGTCAGTTTGTCACAGTTTTATTGCTGTTTTAGCACAGTGCGTGCAAGCTAAAGCCCAGCTCCTCTGTCACCTAGAGAAAAGCCTGGCAGGCTGTTGTCCTCAGGAACAGCTTCCAAGTGCAGAGGGGCCAGCGGTTCTCTTTCTCTTCACCATTTAATCCAAACTTCACATTTTCTTTCTGGTCAAAGAGCAACCTAAAGCCAAAACAACCTGCAGGTGCACTGTGCTTACCACATCTCCACTACTGCCTGGAATTCACTTGCAGTGGTGCTCAATAACATTGCCTGGAGAGTAAGATAAAAATTGTGTCCTCTACTAAAAGTGACCATATTAGGTTCATCTTTTTGCAATTGTTAAGTTTATTACAGGAACAACAGATTGGATTCTTTAAATCAAAGTATTTCAAATGTAGGAAATGAGGGATAAGAGAGAATTGCAGGCCTTTCATGAGACTCATCTTAAAAGGTAATTTAGCTTTCTGCACAGCAGCAAATAGATCTGACAGTTCACCCAAAACCTAGCTGAAAGGATGTGTGTTTATACCTCTTATTTACACTGAGATTTCAAAATAAGCTTTTTGAGCAAGGTGTGATCTTTTATTTGGTTTCCTTAAGCTAAGAGTATTGCAGTGTCAGACTGTTTTCTTAATTGATTATAACTTTTTTTTTTTTAATAACTCATGATGAGTGAATAATGTGTTGCCCAGTGCTTCTGCAGCTTGGCCCAGAAATTGGCTTCAAGTACCTTTTTTCATATCTTTGTTTCTGACACAAATATCTTTGCTGTTGCTTTGGATAAATGAGTCCTTTCCAGTGGCCCAGGGTGCTTGAAAATAGTCATGATCCAGACAGCATGTCTGAGTGACCCTACAAATAGCAAACATGGGAATGCAGCTCAGCATGCATAAGCAACCCTACAATAATAACTTTGTGTGTGCAGTCCAGCAGGTGGGAACAATCCAGAACTAGGTTGATAAAAGAGCTGCTGAAAGTGTTATGGAAGTAACAGGTCTGAGTGACTTCAGTTTTCTTAGGTTTACACCGGAAAAATCCTTCAATATTATTATTATTATTGTTGTTGTTATTATTATTGTTAGTTGCCATTACCTAGCTTTGCTTTATTTTTCATCAGCAACATCTAGTCTGTTGTTTTTCTGGAAGCTGTTCCTCCTATCTCTCCAGCTCAGCTCCCAACTCTTACCAATGCCTAAGTCATCTTGCACCTCACTTCTCCTCCAGCTGCTCTGTTCACATCCTGAAATCAGTTTGCAAGCAGGAGCCTCAGCCCCTGAGTATCCTCAACAAGCCCTCGACGTTACCAGTTTTACTCCCGGAAAGGGATAAAGCAAAGCTCAGAGCATGTGAGACTGTAAAAATGATGAAAATGTTATTGTTATTTCAAAATGTTATCCCCATATGTTCAGGAAACAGATCAGGCTGTATAATTGGCTTTGCAGAAACACCTGCTTGAGTAGGTAGAGTAGGGTGGAAGGGGGGGGGGAAGCCAAACCCCCTCTGTTCCCAGGATGATGCGATGCTAATCCGCTGGGAGGATGAGGATGGCGATGGCGGGCTGGTCCCCGCGGGGCCGGGGCGGACATCTAGCGGCGGCAGGGCTGCTTACAGGGCTGCTGGGCGTGCGAGCTGCTCCTGCCCGCCGCCGGCAGCATCCTCAGCATCCGCAGCCCCCGCCGCATCCCGGCTCACTGCCCGCTGCCCGTCCGGAGGGAGCGCCGAGCCTCCTCGGGAAAGGGGCGAGGAAATTTCACTTATAGCCTCATACTCCCCATCGCTATTTCCTTCTTATACTGTATTTCCTTCACTGTACTCTAGTGTTTGATTCACTTTTTTTAAAACAAATTTAAGCAGAGATTTTAATTGTGCAACAGCTCATTTCCCAAAGGATTTCAGATTGTCACCAGCAATGTCACCCACCTGAGGTGACCTGCCTTTAACAGCCCTCCCTGAAGGACTTCTGCAGCCTCCTTGAGGAGCCAGTCTCTTGAGGGTGTATGTAAAAACATTGCTGAGAATTAGTGTAGTATACTATTATATAGTATTCTATGAAACAATATATATATAATATATATATATAATAGTATATATATTATATATATATATATATAATACATTATGAAATACTCAGTATTCCCATAAGCCTCAAGCTAAGGAATGCCCTGATCCAGGCCCAAAAAGAGGCTGAGCAATAATTGCACACCGTGGGGCAATTGTGGTTTAGATTTTCCCCTGCTCATATTGAATCTTGGGGTTGCAGGGCAAACATTCCACAAATCTTAGGTTTCCTTCCATCTACCCTCTCTTACACCAAATTGTGTATTTAAGGCACCCTTCCTTGTGCTTCTTTCTGTCTGTCTGTCTACCTTTCTCAAAATAAAAGGCAGGACCTATCCAGTCAAATGCAGTGAAACAAGAAAATGGTCAGATATTTTAATACCCTGGAGCTACCCCTCAGCAGATAAAATGACTAAAAATGAAATTTAAAGCACATCTGATTTACCTGTTGTTTGTGTGACTCAAATACCTATGTTTAATTTTGTCTATGGATTGGAAAAAGTTAATTTCAAGCCTTGTTTCTCTTGCTAGCAGCAACAACCTTTTAAACTGAGTATTACTGGTGAACCATATAGAGCTGGTTAAAAAAAAATGCTTTTCAGTTCCACCATGCAGTTGTTCGGACGACAATTATGGCAGCTGAAGTTTAATCATAGTGTTTGATAGCTCATTTTCTCAATGTCAACACGAGGCACTGTTAAAAAAAATGAATTCTTTCATTTGATAAGCTGGCTCCAGAGCACTGGGCTCATTCAATAGGAAAACTCTTTCACAGGGCTGCAGCATGCATGGCTTTTCTCTTTCCTTTTTTTTTTTTTTTTTTCTCCTTTCCTTTTTTTTTTTCTTTTTTTCTCCTTTTTATTTTTTTTTTCCCCTGAAAGCCACCCAAGAAGAGATTAATCACAAGGGGGAAACTCAGCTTCACCCTCTAGCTGCAGGTCGCAATTTTTATTTGTATGGAATTGGCTTTTGGAAAGCTGAAGGCTGCCTGAGGGCAGGGACCTGATATAAGAAGAACCTGAGAATGAAGCAGCAGGGATTGATTAGCCTACTTCATATCCCACACTCCATAAGCACACTCCAACCGCAATCTAACACACCGCTGAGCTGAATAGACAAGAGAAATTGGATTCCTTCCTAATATTTAACCTTCAAGTCAGCTCCAACAGTTGTTGATATGTTGTTCTACCAGCAAGTAACAGTCGCTTTTTTATTCCAGCACCCACCCACACACATATATATACAGTTTTATAAGTTATATGCTATATATTTACATATTTTCCATTTTCAATCTGTTTCAGAGCATGGTTTACCTAATCCATTTCAGTAAAAGTTTCAGGGAAGAACAAACTGACCAAACAATTATGCATAAAGCTGCAGTGAGGGAAGGGAGGGAAAGAGAAATAAAAAGTAGAAAAAACTCATTGTCTGTTTCATGTCTTTCAAGGTCTTTTTCACACAGTCGTTTTTATTTTACCTGTAATTTTCCCAGTTCATTAATTGCAGGAATAGTCAGGATTGTATCTAGTGATGTGGATGCTGCTGCCATCCTGGAGGTTGCATTTTAGATTTTTCTTTGTAGATGAGGAATCTGCAATTTGGGGAACGTTTGCAAACCCGACAGAAGGCTGGATGAAACCTGGGCCATTCAGTGTGGCACGAGGACAGGACAGCCCAAGGGAGCAGCCACAGCTCCTGGGTGCTCCCTGAGCCCCTGAGGAAGGCTCCCCTTCCCAGCAGGAGGGAAAGCTCAGAACATGAGGCAGAATGTGAAAATGGTGATTTGAGTGGGGCCTCTGGGGTCCTGGCTCTCAGAGGAGGGCTCTGGCAGAGGGGGTCTCTTAGGAAAGGCTGGTTCTGGGGGACAATCCCTGGTCTGCAAACATGCCCACCCCGCTTTGCTGAGGTCTGACAGGCTGAGCAGCCCCTGGCAAACTCCTGGGGTCACTGAAAGGCTGCCTGGAGGCTTGCTGAGTTCCCCAGGCTGGGGTTGTGGATAGATTCCAAGCTCCCCATGGCCTGCCTTGGCTTCCAAGCCCCCAGGAGGGCTGAGCTGCCACCCACGCTCTGCCGTGATCCCCACAAGCTCATGGGTACATGAGGTGTGACACACTCCCCATGGGGCTCTCCAAAGGGGAGTTCTCTAACAATGTCTGTCCTAGGGAAGAGTCACATTTCTGATTCTTCATTCATGTTTGGAATGAACAGAAAATGAGAAATTGGGATTTTTTTTTTCTCCAAATGGTCATTTTGATTCGTGCTTAGCTGCACAGCTTCTGTCCTTTCTGAGAAACTGGAGTGCCTTTGCAGGGACTCCTGAGAAGGGCTGTGGCAGGAGCAAGGACTCTTCTTCTGTTGTTTGGCTGTCACAGGGTGAGGACACGTAGGTGGGAAATACTGTCTTGTCCATCCTACTTACTACTATGGCCAGAGACTATACCAAATTTTTCTTTACTCTGTGTGGAAAGAACCAGTGAGCAGGGGTTATGTAGCCTTCTCACACTGTGTAACCAGCCTAGATCTTCTAGAATTGGGCACTGTCATTTGGCAGCTCATTGTGAAAAAAGGTTGTCTTAATAATGCAGTCTATTGGGAGAACATGCTGCTGAAACTGCTGCAAGCAAAGTGAAATTTTCATGTAAACATCTTCAAATATTTTTATGACCCATCAGCTTGAGTTTTATAAGTCAACGTATGAGTGAATACACAAAGCTTCTCTCTTTGTTTGCATATCCTGCCTCTACTGAGTTTTAAATGTTCATGCTATGTGGACAAAATCCAACTCTACATCTGTTTATGGCATATGTAGGCAGCATCATCTCCAAGATTTTTTTTTCATGTCTAGTTGAGCTCAGTAGCTTTGTGAAAAAGAGCCCTCAAGACTTGAGCTAGCTTCCCTGTACCCTAACTGTGATTTCCCTTTCAGGTTTGGGATCCTCTGGATTTCTTGACATGTTCAAAACAGGACACCTGAAACAACTATCCCCCCCCTAAGTAAAGGGATGCACATGACACATTTTCCCCCCAGTGATGGCCCAGATGTTAATTTTGTCCATGTCCCCCTGACCACAGCGATTTGACTTTCCAACCTGTGGATCTGGAGACTTTAACTTGCAGAATAAAGCCAAGTCCTGGAAAAAAGTAATGGAAGTGAAACAAGGGCTATTCAGTAACTTAGGTTGACATTGATGAGGGCATTAATGAGTCTGCTGGTTATGCACTTGCTTCCCAGGGGATCCTGGATAAATCATGGAATTGTAGCATGGTTTGGGTTGGAAAGGGTCTGAAACATCATTTCATTCCAACCCCCTGCCATGGGCAGGGACACCTCCCGCTATCCCAGGCTGCTCAAAGCCCCATCCCACCTGGCCTTGGACACTGCCAGGGATGGGGCAGCCACAGCTGCTCTGGGCAGTCTGTGCCAGGGCCTCACCACCCTCACAGTGAAGAATTTCCTCCTGATATCTAAATCCCACAAGCCTCTCATAAGACAGCACTTCCTTCTGTGTGATTTCAGCACTTAGTCTACAAAATCTATGGATCTGTCTATCCCAAGTGTCTATCCCAGCTCTTATCTCTCTATGGCTTGAACTGATGCTTTAAAACAAGACTTTACCCTATTTTTTTTTTTTTTTTTTTTACCACTGGTAGGGACATACTGGAACTATTATACAAAGCCAGGGCTTGCTCACCAATTTGATTCTTTCTGTTACTGATTAAAAAAGAAAAGGAGTGCAGGAAAGGCAAAATGGGTTTTAAAATATTTTTGTGACATGATTTGACAAGTGACAGAGCACTACAGCCTTCATGATGGAAAATAGAGATTTAGCAGCCTCAAAAAATTGTGGGAACAAGCTGATTTGATCATGATGTTTGTAAAATGATCATTATGTTTCATTTTTATAGGGCTGAGGTGCTTTCATGGGATATAAAGTGTTTGGTTGAAAGGAAGCATTGGGACTATATCCTAAAAAGTTACTTTGATATAGTTAGATATTTTCATTTGTTGGAATTTTTGATTTGTCTGAAATTTTGTCTGTTCTGATCTGGGGCTTTGCTGAGGAATTAAAGCTGTGGCCTTTCATCTGCTCCAGTGCTATGGGCTGTGATTCACAGGGGCAGTGATGGCAATAAACAAAGCAATTCCCTTCCCTGTGCACTGGAAGAGCTTTGCTGTTGCACTGGCTTTTTGAATGCCCTCATTTTGTGTGTGTGTGCACATTTTATATGTCACTGTGTCTCTGCCTTGCTTCTGCACATTCACAGCAGTCTGCTGCTACCAATAATTCCCTGGGCTGTGTTAGCCATACCTGCCAGGTAATTTGGGATCCTTCCCCTGTGAGCATGTTTTCCTGATGGCAAGTGCCTAAGACTGCAGGTTATAAAGAAAAGCCATTTTTTTTTAAGCTGAAACATAAATATATGTTTGTGTGGTGATCCCAGCACATCCCAGCACGCTGGCAGTGGGGGGGGGGGAGTGAGAGTGCTCCACGTGGGCAGCAGAAAGAGAGTTCCTTCTGAAGTGCTTGAGAGACATTTTAAACATCTCCCCCTTTTGATATATATTGCTATTAAGGTGCTGGTTGCAAATTTTGTAACTAATAGTCTCGCCTGATATTTCTAACAACTTAATGAGCGCTGTGACAAATGTAAATAGCGTTTCACTAACACAAGTTTCCAGTTTGTATTAAAATGGAAGAAGGCCTTTAGTAAGACATAGCTCCTGCTGGGCTGTGTGCTGTAAAACCTCATTTTGAGCCCGTGCCTGTACCCAGGAGCTCAGAGCCCAAACAGGCGAGAAGGATTTCTGTCTTCATTTTTATAAATGAGAAACTGAGGCAAACGAGTCATGAAGTGCCGTGTCCAGATTGCATGGGGACGGTGTAATAGAGCCAGAAAATCTATTGTGCTATCTTCCTGTCAAAGAGATGTGTTGCTTTCCTGACCTTACTGTTATGGAAACCTTGCGTGAGGTGAGTAGCCTTTCAAGAGTGGGATGCCAGACTGTATTTCTTTTTCCCCAAAATAAATTTGTCCGTGCCACTAGAAGCTCACCAGTAATCAGGAAATATTGCTTTCCAAAGAGACAAGATGCTTATCAGCTGGCAGGGCTGCATAGGGTGCTGGATTACAAGAGGTGAGGGTGGGCAAGCAGCAGCTCCTGCCCTTGGAAAAGCCCTTTTTTGGTCACTGTGAATCCTCTGCACCATCACTCCCCCAGCACCAGCCAAAATTCCTCTGCTTGCCATCCCCAGCACTGCTGGTGCCTGTTTTAAGCCCTGCTGTCATTGCTAGTAAGTAATGAAATTGTTGTATTCACAGTATTGCCTGAATTAAACACATGTAATCACATCCTGAAAATGAAAAAAAGAAAGGTATAAAAGGAGACTTAGGTCGAATTTACTACAGGAAGATATTTAAAAATGCAAGTAGAGGGGAAATGAGAAATGCATAAGAAAAAAAAGTAATAGCAATTAGATAAAGTGACAAAAATGCTGGGTTTAGCTGAAGGGAGCCTTATCTGAAGCAGCATCCAACTGTTGGCCCTAATCTCGTCAACACCCAGACCCTAATGCTGCTAAAATCCCATAATGTGGCTGAGCCCTGTTGAACACAGGCTACAGCTTGGCCAGGGCAGCCTTTCTCTGTTGGTAATAAAATGCTCTACAAAGTAATTCAGTAATTCTAAGGCATTCCATTTATGGTTTTGCAAAAATTGCCACTCTCTTCTGGGTTTCAGACTAACTTGAGAGGATTTAAGCATAGTGTTAGTAATGCCACTGCTGTGGAAAAGCCATAACCATGAAGGAAAACAGAAACAGGAAATAATGAGGAAAACTCTGTGTAAAGCAGGAGAATTCTCCAGGTGCTCTGGTAAGAGCATGTTTTATTAGACATGATTATGTTCTGTGCTGTTTATTCAATCACAGCATCTTCTCCATCCTCCTTTTCCTCAGCTGCTCTGCAGTCACTGTCACTTCACGTCATGCACAATGGAAATAGACACATATTTATTCACCCTGACACAAAAGTAAGTTTTGTGGCATCTGTATCTGCTCTCTGTTGTTCAGTGTGTTGTGCCAACATTCAGAGTCAGCAGGTGAGCAATGCACTGACTCCAGCAAAGGGTGGGTTTGTCAGGCACAGCCTGTCACTCCTGCTGACCCTGCCATGTGCCCTGCTGCCTGGCACCATGGCAAATTTGGCCTTTCTGCTGCACACCTTACCAAAGGATAGGACCTCTCTTCTATCTTTGTTTCATTACACCCACTGCTTCATTTTCCTTTCGGGTTTTCCATCTCTCCATGGAATCTTTTCTTCAAAGGTTCTGTTTCCTTATGGGACCTTTTGGTCTTCTCCATCTGTATCCTCATCCACACAGATTCCCACAATGACTTACTCTTCATTTATTGGTTCCTCTTATTTTTACTCTATTTTTTAGCACCTATCTATTCACAGATGCTTCATTTTCTCCTTTTCATACAATCCTGTCCCACAGATGATGCACACTACTTGACCCACAACATCTTTATTTAGTTTGAATTCAGTAGTTCTTCCCAACAAAAGCAACCTCAAAACAGTCACTGCTTTTTTCGCACTGATTACTTTTTTTTTTTTGTAAGTTCTCTTGCCAAGACACATCTTTTTGATGGGCTCAATTTCTTTACACCTCTTTCCAGCCAAACTAGCATAGTTTTCCCTATGAGAAGAGCAGTTTCTTTCTCTCATTCCAACTGACTTCTGGTTGCTGATGAAATCTGAAAGTAAGCTGTGCTGGACAGCAGGACATCTATTTTATCAGACACACAGATTGTGTTCCTTTGCATGTTATGCTTAAGAATGTAACATACTTGAGGGGTCTTTAGACCATGTGCCAAATAATGGCTGCATTACACCACAATTACATACCCACAGTTGGAAGAAAATGCTGTTTCTGTTGTGACACTGTTTTCATCCAGTCTAATGGGTTTTATTCCCTAGGAAAGTAAAAGATCAGAATGCTTCTATTAACCTTGCTCTCCTAAATGTTTGAGTAGTTAAATTCTAGGTCATTATATTGATTCACAAGGCAACAAGTAAATTCTGTGGTTGGTAAGTATTTGCCAGTTGACTAGGCTTTATCCAATTCCATCTTGCTCCTGCAGCAGCATAATATTTCCATTGCAGTCAGCTTATGGGTGCAAATGATCCCATCTGCATCTTGATTTATTCCTTACTAGTTGGAAATATGCAGTGTCAAGTTTTCAGTGAATTTTGCTAGGGCCTAATGAGGATTCAATGTAACAGGATTTTTTCCAGTTTCAGTCTTGTAGAAAAGTTTTTCTGCATATCTGTCTTTTCAAATCAAAAAAGATACAGTGTGCTGGTGTATAGTATATTTTACTTCCAATAAAGTTTTAGTCTATGCTAAAGAAAAAGAGAACTGTGCACTTCAGTCTTACCACTTATGCCACTGTGGTATTGACAAGAAACAGAAAAGATGGTTGGGAAGATGAGGATTAACTCCTGGGTCTGGTTGAGAAGATGGAAAGAAGGGGTTTTAAGGCCTGTTAACTCTCTTGAAACAGAAGATCAGTAAAAAATAAAGAGTCAATAGCAGAATTTAGGGCTCAAAAAAGCTGCCCCGAGTTGCTCAGTGCACAACAACCCATATATTTAAGTGGTTCAGTCAACTAGTGTTGCTATAACATATTGTTTTCTTCCCTAAATCCTTTCTTTTCTGGCTTATATGTGTTGGAGAGGAAGTGAGCAGCACCTTTTCTTTATGGCACTGAAAGGCTCTGTCTGGATTGATAGGAACCACAGCAGCCTTTTTTTGTGGTGGCAGAGTCTGTCCCAGACCACATTATTCACTCATCCAGGCGTTTGTCAGTCCAGGTGTTTCAGAACTGGTCCTGCTGCTTGTTTAAGAGTGAGGTGCCAAAAGGTGCAGTTGCTGTTATGAAAAGATATCCACTTGGTTGTGGAGCTAAAATCAGATTGTCACTGATTTAAAAACCTGATACTGCTGTCCATCACACTAGAATGTGCTAATGGTTCCTGTAAAGTTGGTAATCCCTGTGCTTATGCAGTGTTATGAAGTAATGCTCCTGACCAGCATAAGCACGGAGATTTGGTTATTATGTAGAAGAGTTATAATAAGAAATATGACTGCAAAAGCAAAGCAGTCAGTTGAAATTGGTCTATAATTAAATGCTTAGAAAATTCTGTGCTTAGCTCATTTTAAAATCAAGTGCTTCTTTGTAGCAATTTCCTTTCTTTAATTACAATTTCCTGTCTAGTTTGACATTTACAATGCAATCTTGGGGGACATGTTTGTGATTTATTATTCTTGCTCCTATCAGGATATCACTCGGCAGAAATGAGTTTATAAAATAAGAGCTCAAATTATTATGGCCTTTGACCAATAAAGCTGGCTCATAATTTCAGGCCTGAGAAAAGATTAACATTTTTGACAATCAAATACAGAATTACCAATGGGGGACAATTTTGAAAACTATTTCAATTTTCTGAAACATTGTACATTTTTAATAAGGAATATATAACTGGTTTTATATCGGAGCACAGGCTTAAGAGTAGAAAGAGCAATAGTGAATTGTAAAGCAAACCTGAAAGGAAGACTTGAACATCTAACATTGTTTAGCCTCTTCTGAATGAAATTGAAACTGCTAAATCAACGCTACTTGAAAATTACCTAATGGAAGAGATATAAAAGCTCAGAGAAGTTCACAGCAATGCACTCTCCCTTTTCTTTAGCATTCCTGACTCCTTAGGCTAATTTGTCTGGAGGAGCCAGGAGAAATTTTTCTGGTTTTGGTTGGTTTTATTTTTTTCAAGTGTTACTGAATGAATTTTTTTTCTTGGTTATTATTTTTCTTTTGGGGTTTCATTTAGAGAAACAGATGCCCCTGCTAAACTGCATAAACATGATCTATTCGGCTGTCACTGCTTTTCCAATGACTTTCTTTGTCCCTGATTCAGGAAAATGTCATTGTTCAGGACAAAACAGAAGCCAAAATGAATTCTCTGTGACTCGTGCAAATGTTCAAAGTTAAATGTGAACCTGTCTGTAACACAAAGTAGGCACCCTGCCTTGTGTGTTGGGAAGAGTGGGTTCTCAAAAGCTCAATCCAAAGTGGTAGGTGTGTTTTTAGTGTTAATTTGATTTAATGTCAAAATGGATGGCCTATAAAATTATATTGAAGGAGAGAGAAATGGTATTGGCAGGGAAGAAAATCTGTATCTTTGGAGATCTTTAAAACAGCTCGTGTACACATTGCTAGGAGGTGCAAATGCTTAGCACCTCTCAAAGTCAGGCTGCTTTTATTTAGATGCCAGCATATAGAGTTAAGAGCCTATTTTTACGTACTGTGAATTAAAATCATTATTTTAAAGAATCTGTCCTCCCTCATGCCCGAGGAGATGAGAAAACAGGGTATTAGTTACTTTGTTTTAGTAAGGCAAAAGTGAGAAAGTGGCAGGGCTCTCACTCCAAGTAGTTCCAGGGGTAAGGGCAGGGCTGGGAGTCCTGCCACAGCATTTCCTGGGCCAGCCTCAGCTGCCTGCACCCTACTCATTAGTTGGGAGCACATCAAGTTTCTGTCCTCTCAAAGCATTATTCCATTGGGATGTATTTTACTTCAGGGGTGGGCTTAAGTGAATGGGCTTAAGTGAGTGCGGCTTAACCCTCAAGCATCCCTTTTCTAGGGCACCTATCAGCAGTTTGAATGGGGAGGAAGTAATATGGAAATTGGATGCAGCCATGAAGAGGTGGTCATGAGCACCTGCACTGCTCCCCTGGGCAGGAGACCTGGCGGGAATGAGGAATGAGGAGCTGCTGTTTTCCCAGAGAAAAGACTCCAGGCAAGTCCATGGGCTGGTTAAGACTTGTAGCTCTGAGGTGGGGAAAAGGAAGGTTAAACCCATGGAACTGCATGATTTCCTTAGAAAATTATCTGAGCAGCTCTGAAAAGCAACGTGGTGGCAGGAGCCAATACTTGCTAGAAAGGAGAAAAGTTCAGTGAGTAATGAGACCAACATGTCTTCATCATCTAGTGTCAAAACAGAATGGAATTTTGATGGCTGGGTATGTTTGACTTTGGGCTGTGACCAGTAATGATGACTAGAGAACCGTTTTCTCCAGCTACTTCCACTGCTTAATTATTTTCTCACAGAGTTACCTCAGAAAGGACAAGGATTTGTTAACCTGTCATCTTTGCATCTTGATACTGAGATAGAAAATAATCAAGAATTCCATTACTATCTAGTCTGGAAAGGCACGTGTTATGAACTCAAATACCTTCTGGCTATAAAAAGGTTTTATGCAATCATAAAACTGCAGAGTTTACATAGGAGCTTCACATGCCAGTACACACCTGCCAAAAGTCTTCATTCAGTCAAACTCTGAGACATAATAGGTCATGCTCTGTCTCCTCTCATTAGACCCTGGCCAGGAGGCCAGTGCTGGCAGCTCAATCCAAAGGCCTTTCTGAACATCTAGAAAAGTTTTCCCTATTGAGCGGGATTTGCGTACAAAATCCTCAGTGTGTTCTAATTTGACTTGAATTCCTAAATTGAAAGAATTAAATTACCTCTCCAAAAATCCTCTCCCTTTTCTTTAAGGATTATGTTATACTCTTTAATTCTGGGCTGAGTGAATTCCCATGCAGGAAGAAAAACATACTTATGAGATGAGGCTCCTGAGCTGATGTGAATCAGCAGAGCATCGCTGGTGTCATGAAACCATGCAAGTTTATACATGCTGATTACTTGGCCCTTAACATCACAAGGCTTTCCTAGAGCTGTGTGTTTTGACTCTGTCAAATCTTTCAATCCACATATGGATTACATATAATTTTTACTTATGCACAGATGTTTTAGGCCATGAAGAGAAACAGTCTTTTGGGTGCTGGCAGGATTCCTCAGTGCTAATGTTATTCTTTTAAAAGTCAGACCAGTTACAGTTTCAGGGACAGCCAGTGACAAATACAGCAGCACAACTTTGCTCAGGAATGCACCACAAACAGAGAGAAAGAGGAAGATCATTTTCCTGAATGATGATTTCCCTCTGGCATCACCACTGTAACAAGACTGCCATAGATGAATGTGTAGTAATTTTGTTGTCCTGAGACACAAATGGCAGTTCTTTGGTTGTAGCAAACTCTTCTACTTGACTTCACTGCAGCTGTAGGTGTCCTGACAGACTGAATTTATAGATATTGGTGGACTTCTCTTCCATTCTTACCAACTACCTCTCATGTAGCATCTAGAGTTTCTGCTGCAGAAAAAGAAATGGTGCAAATATCTCAAAGTACTGATTCCTTTTGGGTGTCAATGTTCCCTTGTCTGTGGAAAACAGATGTAAAAACAGTTTGGTGGGAAAACAGGCATTCTGCTATTGTTTCAACCTTAGCCTAGGATGCCTTCAGCAACTGTGATGTGTTAGGAAAACAAGATTTTCAACACTAGGTACTTTGAAAATCCTCTCCTAAGTTCCTTCTATATGGACTTATTTGAAAATTACCTTGTTTCCCAGAATATGAAGAAACCAGTATTCCTCATTATTTACACCTGGATCTTCAGGATTAGGCCTTCTCTTCCAAGTGGAACCTTAAAAATTCATATGAAGGCACACTCTGTGATCTGAGAACTCAGACTTTGTTTGTGTTCTCAACAGTAGAACAAGCCACATCATCTTGCCTGGACACAACATTGATTAATTCCAGCTCCTGAAGAGAATCAAAACATCAAACATTATTCTCTCAGGGTAATGTCTCTTGGGTGTGAGCCCAAAACCAGAGCTGGTCCTTTTCTGCCATTGATCACACATGAAATGTATCTCATCTGACTCTCCTTGAAATCTGTGGGGGTTCTGTCATTAAGTCAACAGAAAGCCCAGAGTTTATTATTTGTAATGTATTTCTTATTTGTTCAACCTGAGCACTCCTTTTGGTGTTTTCCGGGTAAGCAGAAAGTTCAAGAGGGAACCTGGTTCCAAAGCTTTTTTCCATGGATTCCAGCAGCTTCTGATTCCAACACCAGATGGAGTTCAGGCCTAGGTCCAGCATCCCTGCTTCTCTGTTTTGACTGTACTCAGCAATGGAGAAATACAGGAAAGGGATGGTATGCAGCAACCAGCAGCACTTCAGCTCTGTGAATTTCTGCACGTTTTGCTATTTCCTAATGTTTGTTTGGATTTCACATACTGCCCAGGCAAAATTAATTGCTTGCACATTTCTGAAAATTTAGACCAATGATCTCTTTTTCTATTTCCTGGGGTATGTATGCTTTTGGCTGCCAAAAATAACTCCAAGAGACAGGTTACATGGAAGCTGGGATTATCCATGGAAAGTAATAGTAGCACTCTCATGCACGAAGAATGAGCAGGCTGCCGATTGTAATATGTTTAAAGGGTCAGCAGAAATCTATAAGTGGTCAAGAAACAAGACAAACATCGGCCACCAGTCTGATGGGAAAAGCAACATCCATTAAGTCCATTAAATTTAACATTGGAATCAATGTTTAAACCACAAGAAGTAATTAGTGTAATTCATATTACAGACCTTTGGATTTTTGAAACCAGGTTTAATTATATTGAAAAATGACAGCTTCATTTTCCTTCTCTGGGTGGGTTACTACCATGTTCCCGATGCTTTTATTAGGGCTGGGTGCCGATATCAGGTTTTTAATGACATTAAGCAAAGTAGTGTTTCAGCCATTTGAGGAACAATAAATCAGGTTAGATTCTTTTTGAATGGAGACAACACAGATCAAGTGGCTTTTAAATCATTTTTCTTCATCACTGAGAAGTGGAGCTGTTCACTGGAAATAGCAGCCCATGGGGAAAAAATGCAGGTTGCAGAGTGTGGAGTGATATTTGGATTCTCTGCCTCCCTTTGCCTGCATCGATGGACAATTCATGAGCTACTGCTAAGCTCTGGAAAGGTATCTCTCTAATCCTTTGCCAATACAAACTCCACATAACTTTTACAAGGTCTTTTATTAGCAGTCTCAGATTTGAAAAAAAAGATGGAATGATACTGCATCCTCTGGACTTAAAACCTTTTCATATTGACAAAGATGTTGAAAGGACAGTAAATGTGACCATGAATATGCACCAAAAAATCTTAATTTTCAGAATAGTTTCATTGCTGGATTTGAGGAAAGTAAAAAATTTATCTTATTTCTATCTTGATGTGCTTCTACACACTTGGCTCTTCTTTCTTGAGCCACATTCTTTTTCTGGTTCTGTTTAATTTGGGATCTTTTCTTTACCGGCCAAATTTTTTGTACAGTTATCAGTAAATGTAAAGCTCATGGAAAACCAGTGATGGCTTCTCTTTTGGCTTCCATTAGTGCAAAAAATAATGCAAATCATTGATTTTAAAATAAGTGCCTCTTGGCCTGGAACTGTTTCCTGGTTCCACCCTGTACTTTGGATAAAGGAAAGAATTTCATATTACTGAGCAATGCAGAGAAATGGGAATGTACATGCACAGCCTGGGTTTATAAGTAAAGGTGGTGAAGCCATGAGAGCTCTGTCATTCTGCTTCTGTGTATCTGCAGAGCAATCCAAAGTGTCTGAGTCAGGAGAATGTACTGAATTTTGTGTAGGAAACCATCAACGACTTGAAATTTCTTGGTCTGTGGTCGTTCATTTAAACTGATAACAAAAGTGTAGTGAAAAATCTAGGCAGATTTAATTTTTTTGAAAATATGTAGCATCCAGCTGCTCCCTACATCAGAGGAAATGAGTTTCAAGAGATGAAAATTACGTGATACTTCCTCACAGACACCACGAGGCTTTGGGTCTGGCTGCTCCCTTCCAGCTGTGGAGGCCCAGTCATGGTGTTTACAGGTTTGTCCTCACCACAGTGCAAGGCAGGGATATGGTGGAGCAGTGAGATCCCAAGGAATGCTCTCCCAGGTCATGGAAAACAAAAGATGAAGCTGCCAAATAAGAACCCAGGAAACTCAATAGGTATTGCTGCAAAGAGGAGGATGAGCCATGTGCAGGAAGGGCACCATCAACAAGCCTTAGTGATGTTGGTGCAGAAGGCAAAGGAAAGTAGTGCAGCAGCAGAAAGAAATGAAGGCAGATGTGGTATGATGCAGGATCATTTTGTCAGCTCTTTGGGTGAAAAACCTGTTTAAACTGGTAGAGAAGAAAGCTTAGTGTCTAGGACTGAGCTGTCCTAGAAGGGCCCTGCACCAACAAGTGAAGGCAGCAATTCTCTGTAGCACTCAGGAGCATTTTTCTGACTGTGGGGATTATGAGTGCAAGATCTCTTTATAGGGCATGGGAAAAGAAAGAGGGAGGGAGAAGATTCCAGACCTGTAAAGAGATTTCCAGCATAGATTAGTCTTTGGGCATGTTGATACTGTATGGATAGATGTACACTCATCGTGCTCGTGCTATTCACTGAAAAAAATCCTTCTCATGAGGGATTATTAGCTCAGGCTTGGTGCCAGTGCAATCACATGGCTTCTGTTAGATTGGAGCGTGGGCAGAGCTTGCTCATGGCTGTTTGCAATATGTGGTGTAAACATACCCAAAGAGTAATAGCAGGTGGTAGCAGAGGAGGTGCGTAGAAAGGAAGATTTGGAACAAAAGATGCTAAGCTTCATTTGCCATGTGATGAGCCAAATTCATCATTGGTGTAACGCCCTGAAGTCAGTGGAGTTATAATAATAGAATTAGTCCAAGGAATCATATCCATCCCTGGCACTCCATGCAATGCCTTTGATCTGATGGGGTATAAGTCATGGCAGCATCTTGCCTGCTGAACTCACAACATGATGCCTCCAGGGTGAAACATCAGGAAAAAAACCTCACAATGGCACTGGGAAGTCACGAGCTAAATTTTAAATGTACATTTCAGTTTGAAATCCTGGCAGAGTAGTTATTTTCTTCCTGCATATTTGTCCCAAATGGTAACAATATAATGAAATCTCTGGCCACATATTCAGCACTCAAAATGAGATTAATTTCTTTCTGTTTGGCTAGTACAAATAACTGCGCATGAAGAGTTTATGCAATAGCAGAGGGGGTTATTTTGTCTTGGCAATGGTTTTGTCTGGAGCAATGGAAGAAACTGAGGTAACATGAATATTGTATTTAGCTTTCTTCATCCACAGTAGAAAAACCAGCATTTCATTTGGCACTCCCTACTTATTAAAGTGGTCTTTTGCGTTGCTTCCCAGCTTCTGCTCTGCAACTCCCAAGCAGGCCAAACACAATTCTTCTCACCTCACTCCTCCTTCCTAAAAGAAAAACTCCAAGAAAAAGCTAACACAAAACCCAGGAAAACAAACCAAATATGCCCCAAGAACCAAGCATGTTTCTCTCTCTTTTTCATTATTGAGTAAATGCACTCAGAAGTTGTATTGGTTAAACCATCCTCAGCTGGTTTAAGTTTACCTGCCTTGAGTGAGTTCAGTGAGTGAGTTCTCAATTTACAGTAGCTGAGAATCTGGCTCTTGTTTGTAAAGAGTTTAAATAATACAGGATCAGCCACTCTTCAGGACTTTGTATTCTCTCTGACTCTGGGATTTGTGGTCTAGGAGGCTGAACTGGCTGTCCACTGGAAGTGGTAAGTGCCAAGGAATGGGTGTACAGGGACTTCTCTGCTGAGCAGCTGCTTTGCAGAAGGGCTTTTACCCTTTGTGCTATCCAAAAGCACATTTTTGGTGTTGTTCCATAAGAGGCATAAGCCACCGTCCTTCTCTGCATTTCCACTCCCTCTCACTTGCCCTGTGGTGAAGAGGGATGCTGCAGATGGCAGCTTTGCTGTAAGAAATGATACCTGTGCTTGACATCCCACAGCTATGGGAACAGAACTGTGCTTGGCACTGGGCTGGCCCTGTGCCCTTGGCAGAACAGCTTCTGCAAGGCCACAGCCAGAGCTCCTTGGAAATATGGATTCTACAGGTATGTTCCCTGTGGGTTACCCTCCACTCATTCTTGAATGTCTCGTGGAGCCTCAGCAAAGCTGGCTGAGGGAGAGGTCTCCAAGCTATTTAATTCCTGCAAATGTGTGGAAAAATATGGAGCCAAAGAAGAAGGGAGGCAAAATTCATACACACTCAGCTCTTTGTAACCAAGGGACCTAGAAGCCACATACATGTCTAATCACAAAGGAATGAAGAAAAAAACTTTTTATTATAGTTTTTACTTCTGTTTATAAACTATCTGCTCAAGCAGTTTTAAAAAGCACTGAGGTGCAACTGAACATGTAATATATCAGATAAAAGTAGTTAGGTTTTTTCCTGCTCTTGAAATTTTTCTGAGCAGATGAGAGTGTGGTTCTATGCTGGCTTTGGTTTGTCAATATTTTGTGAATGTTTCTTCCCCTATTTTTTCAATCCCACTGGGAAGTAATTTGATGCAAGTGTCCCACACTGAGCAACATGGACTGGCCACCACTGGGCAGATGGGTTATGTGTTTGGATGAGCGAGAAAGCAAGTGCATCTGGCTCAAATGTCACCTCTGAATTTCAAAATCCTTTTCCACTAACATTATTCATATATGAGACTTGGAAATGCATTTTGAGCAATTTCTTGTTATTCTGATTTGTATTAGAGTTGTGTGGAGTGATCCCAGAGAAGACAGGGCCCAATGTGCTTAATTAATTAAGGTGTAGACCTTGATAGTTGCAATCTATTTGAGTTTATAACTGAGACAGGTAAGAGAAAAGGAGGAAATGGAAGCACAAAGGGGTAAAAGGACTCGGTCAAGGTCACATCTGTGTAAGTAAAACTTGATCACCCGACTGCTCTTGGCAAGTAAATATGAAAGGAGAGCAGTCGGCCAAAGTAAATTCACTTTAAAACCTGAATGAAAATAATCAATAGTATTCACCCACTGTGTCCCAGATGCCTGAATCAATTTGATAACAAACAGTTTGTTCCCTTTTCTAAGTTATTTGTAAAGAAGTAGCTTGATTGCCAGTGTGCCTAATTCCAGACATATGCGAATTCCCTAATGGTAATGGAGCTGCACTATTGCATGCCAAGACTGAGGCAGATACTCAGCTCTTTCCTGCTAGATTTCTCCCAGAAGATCTGCAGTCAAATCCCTGTTTAACGACTATCAGAAGAACATATGTGCTGCTTCGTGGATCCACTTTCCATCCAGTGTAAACACGTAACAGTAGCTCAGCTCCCGCGCCGCGGTCGCAGCCCCATCGGTAACCACGCGCTCCGGCCTCGCGGGCGGCTGCCCCAGGGCCTCTGGGGTGCCTGCTGGGAGCCACTCCTGCCCTGGCACCTGGCGCTTCTCCGGGCAGAGTGCTCTGCACCCAGTTCCTCTCTTCCAGGAGCTGGCTCTGTTAGCCGGAGCCTGCTGGGAGAGGCTGCAAGAGGGCTGAGCTCAGCAGGAGCTCTCTGGGCACACAGAACAGCTTCCCAAGGAAAATGTCTGGGCACACAGAACAGCTTCCCAAGGAAAATGTCTGGGCACACAGAACAGCTTCCTGTGGAAATGTGATGCTGGTCTGCTTCTGGTCTGTGAGCTCCAGGTGACTCCCCAGGCACAGCAGCCGGGCCCATGGGAGAGGCACCGAGAGCATTTACAGACACAGGGGCACAGATTTCCCATCAGAACTGCCACAGCCATCCTGCAGGGGGTCTGGTCTCACTGTGGCACAGACCAGGCTGCAGGGACAAAACCCAAAAGGCTCTTCTGGCAATCAGATCATCCCCCAGAGCAGTTGGGGACAGGTATATCAAAAGCAGTGGAGGATTAGGCCTATTCTAGATTAGGCCTATTTTACACAACCCTCCTTTAATAGGCTTTATATTACCTTTCAGCTAACTGATGATGCTTATTTTTATTTTTTTTCCTTTCCTATTAGATCACATTCACCTTTGAGATAGTGAGTTCTGCTTACAGTTTAGTTGAAGTTCTCAAAGTGGTCAGTCAATATCAGCTGTTTTTTTTCCAAAAGCAACAAGAAATTTAATGTATTTGGGAGTACTGATGGTGGGACAAATATACCTTTCTGGAAGTTATCTATCCTTGTCTACCAGCTGAGCCCTGTAAAAAATCTCCAGTGCATTTAAAATTGTGAATTCATGATTGCAGGTCATTTGGTCCAAAACATCAGCCATCAGATATTTTCTGCACTAGTCACAATCTGCAGAAGGGTTATTCATTAGGTCTTTGCAAATTCCTATTCCTTTGCCCATCTTGCTAGATTCCATAGTGTTGCTTCTCCATCCCCTTTGAAAATTAAGTCACCGTGTCAGTGATTCATGTGGAAAATAACACTACGTGCACTTCATCCTCTTTTGGCTGTGTTGCTCAGGTGAAAGAACACCCTTTGCTGAAAGCAAACCAAATCATGAAGGTCTGGACTAATACTTTTGCAGAAAAGGGATGTTTTTGGCACTAAAACTCCTGGGGAAAAGCCAGCTATAGCCCAAGCAGTTGAAACTTGCTATGCTATGTGTTTGACTTGCATGGGCATCTTCATTATTGAAAGTTCAAAGAAAACTGTTTCTTCTGCTGTGTCTTCTGTTCTGTCTTTTATTCCTTGCTTCATTCACTTTTGTAACTGTCAGTGCCATTGCTGTTTCCTGTAAGAAAACATGGAGTTACATTTGGAATATTCTACAGGAATATTCCCTTCAAATTCCAAATATACCAAAGTGTATAAAATACTGTCAGTATAAGCACCTTCTCTGTTAAACATACATAGTCATAAAATATTAAGGGAAACTAGATCAATCTACTGAAGATATTCACATACAAAAGTGTTTTTCATAGGTCACAGGAATTTATAAGAAAACTTACTGCACATTATGGAACTCTGAGCTGCATGACTGTTTTGTATCCCTGTGGATATAGCAAAAGTATGCTCATCAAGTTACTGGCACACAACTCAATTTTTTCATGGGAGAGTAAAACTTGGTGTTAAATAATGCCTAAAAGCAAATAGAAAGCACCTTGTCTCCTTCAAATGGCATCCTCCCAGGAAATGCAAAAAAAAAAAAATCAATATATTATAGTAGCTTATGATCTCATTTAAGTGATTCAACACAACAAAATTTCAATGACATTTCTTTCTTCTGTGACTGTTGACTTGCCTTTTCTCTCTAAACAGCACCACTAGATTTGGATTTTTTTCCAATTTTTTTCATCCTTTCCTTAGGACCATGCTGTGGAAGGCAGCCTGTCCTGGAGGAAAAAAAAACATTAAAAACATATGGTTCATTAAACTACTAGAGATTAACAGAATTCAAAAAATTCATGAATGCCATGGACTTTGTAGCTCTAGTCTGGGGAGGGGAAGACCTGTGCCACATCAGGCTGGCTGGACTATCCCCTGGGACTTGTGGGATTGTCTCCTACCATAGATGTCTGTGTTTTCTTCTTAGTTTATCTTAGGTTGATTTTTCGCAGAACAAAAGCTGTACTTTCCCTGTTAAATTGCCCTACAGCTGCCTTATACAGGAAAAGTAGATGGCTTGTACTTCCCAGTCATAGCAATTTTTATGTCTGTCTGAATGGGATTTCTGCTTGGGCCTCCAGAAGATGTTATACTTATTTACATTTGAGTTAAGCACTGATGATCCCCTCCTTATGGCTTCACTGCAGAAAGAAGGTGGTGGTGGCAGCGAGCAGATAAATCACAAAAGACACGCTTCATCTGCCTGATCTCTGGTCTCACTTCTGCCCTTAGAAATAGTGCAATAGTTCAAGTTTATAGCCTTTGTGGATTAGAAAAGCACCCTTATGCTGTTGAAAAGAGAAAATGTCCATAAACAGTGATATTGACAGTTATTACTGTTGTATCACTGAAGACCAAGGCTCATTGTGCTAAGTGCTGTGCAAATGTATTTTAGAGGGCTTCCCTGCTATGAACAGCAATATTCTTGTTAGAAGCAGGAGGTCTTGTTATTCCTATAACTCTCTTTGCTCTGTTTTGCAGCTCAAGTAGCACATGGGCAGTCATGCCTTAGTTACAGTCAGAAGAACCCACTCAAGACAGACACATTTCCATCACGTGAGTACTTCTTTATATCTTCTGTCTCCACCACATTTGGAGTTTTGCTGTCTTTACTCCAGGGAAAATTTGCCACAATTCATGTGTCCATAAAGAAAGCACCAGAAGCAAGCAGAGCGAAGAAATGTAAACTGGTTGAAACAAAAAATTAAGGGTTTCTTAGTTTCAAAACAAAATATTTGGATCTATAGTTTTTTATCTTTTAGAATAAGTATGTGCTCAGAATAATCTGTGACAAACACATTTAGAAGGCACTACAGAAGGAGTGGAATTCACAGATGCCTATGATTGAATTCTAATCAGAAAACAGAGTTCTTCACTCTTTCTGTAGTTCTAGTCTGGTGATCCAGATTGGCCCTAACCAACATCTACCTAAGGGCAGAAAGATGCTAGGAACATCCTAGAGAGATGGTGCTGGAGAAGCCTGAAAGATTGGACATGCTTTCTATCCCTGGAGGTGGGGGGGGGTTGGTTTTGTTGTTTTTTTTTTTTTTTTTAATTGGAACGTATTTTCCTTTTCCCCTTCCTTTCTTACATGACAACTCTATTCACAGCTTGTAAACTTCTCACTCTTTAGTTTTGGTAACAGTATTGCTGATTCATTGATCCATTCACGATCCAGGGCTCCTTTCAGTCCTTTCCAGCAATGCTACTGCCTGGCCAATTATTTTATTGTGCTGATACATCTTTTCCTTTCCCCTCTGACCAGCTCTTATCTCACAACAGTCTCCACATTTTCTTTGGTGTGTCCTTTTCAAAATGGAGAGTTAATAACTAGGTCAGCTTCAATAAGAAAGGTGACTGTGGAGTGCTAGTCTGTGCTCAGGAGCCTCCTTGCCCCTTACAGAAAGAATCTCTCACATTTCCTCCATCTTAATCCACTTTTAATGGCCTTACTTATTAGTTGCTAAGCTGTTTTCTTCTGGAGAGCTAGAAAAGATAGCCCACATGGTAAGATGCTGGTATTTTGTGGTCAGGCACAACATCAGAATGTCTGAATTTGTATCTTGCTCTTTTTTGGTGGATTAGTACCACTGAGGAAACCTATTTGGTGCTATCTGCATTTAAGAAATGAGAGCCTGGATGAGATTTCTGGCCCTCGAGCAAATTTTCTGGGTGCCCTTGGGTGACTCAGTTGCTTGTCTCTGTTTCAGCTCTCTCTCTGCCAGACTGATGTAATATTCCATGCCTAATATAGGGGCTGAGGAGCTCAATTAATGAGTGCCCGCGGAGCGTGCAGATCACTGATGTATGGATCGGTACCCCTGAGGGACACCAGCAGAAAGCTGCTTGGGAACACAGGCTGGCTTGCCAGGGTGGAGAGTGAGAAAACTATCAAAGAAGTGGACAGGAGGCTGATAAAGGAAGCAGGAGAGAGCCCAGAAAAATTAGGGCTGATATAACAAAAGGCATTCATTACTTGCTACAGAAACTCTAAAGGAATCTGACGTTTGGATGTTCCCTTCAAATTTGGACGCTTGGACCGCTTTAATCCATCAAATTTGAGTGGGGAGTCTAAAGAAAGACCACCTGAAAGGCATTTGCATAGTGTACATACTAAAAATCTATAGACATATAGATTAATTTAAACCTTGAAATTAAATAAGCATTAAACAAGCCCTGAAAAATGCACACAAACATATTCTGGTGAAAAGCTACGTTGTGATCCTTCCTGTATGAATTATAGCTCATATACAATAACTGCCATGAATTCTGCAGGGAATGTGAGAATGTAGGCACCTATTCAGATTGGAGGCCATAAAAAAGGAACCTCTAATAACAAGTGGATCCTAACATTTTTTGAAATAACTAAAATAAGAAAGGGACCAGAGGGAGTGAATTGCATAAGGAGTGGAAAATCCTGAACCCATGCTGGCCCGAAAGAAGTATCAGAAAGAAAGAGCTCCTTTAAGTAAAAAACCTCCCAAATTAGACCTTTGTCTGACCAATTCAATAAGAAAGGAACAGGGAATAGGGAAAGTCATTCAAATGTATTCATTAAGTTGGCAGAGAAATGCTTATTAAAGAAACTCTCATCTTGATTCCTTTTTTTGGAGAGGAGGAAAAGAAGAAGGAAGGGAAAGATTTTTTTTTATTATTTAACATTAATGGTTCAGAGGCATTCTTCCTATTATTCCTTCTATTTTGACTTTCTGCATTTGAAAAATATGTTGTCTTTTAAATAGATTTATTCCTTTCAACAGCATCTGACATCTTTTGTCAGAAGTTCCTTCATTTTTCCAGTTTATTTCTTAACATGTATTTGTATAAGTGGCTTCCACTGTATTAATTGATGTGTTTGTGTCTGTTCAGAGCAAATGCATTCTCCTCACAGGGATTTTAACAGGCATTTGTTTAAGTGCGTTTTGCTTTTCTGTGTCTATTTCTGCTTGTTTTTCTGGTAGAGAAGGAGACATTACTAACATGCAGCCAGCATAATGAGTCCCATTAACTCCCAGTTCAGTTTGCTTTTTGACCACCTCTCTTTTAATGACTGTACTTTTCTTGACTGCAAAGTTTGGGGAATAGGAAGACTGTTCGCTCTGCTGGATTTTAATACATGTTTACATCCTTCTTTGCAGAACAGCACCACCTCTCAATTAATGTTACTCTTAGCCTTAAAAAAGCAATTGGTAATAAATAAATGCGAGCATGTTTTGGGAAAGTGTGGTGCAAACCAGAATTTTTACAAAGGCTGCTAAGCAATTTTAGAAGCAGCATTTGTGTTCTAATATTTTAAAGCTTTTTCATTGATCTCCTGTTAAATGAGAAGCAAGAATTAACCTCAATGACAGTGCTAGTAGCTCTGCAGTCTATTTTGGCCTGTTCTTTAAGTAAAAAGAGCAACCTAGATGAGAATTTTGTGCTTCACTGGATATTGAAAGATGAGGCAATAAACTGCTAAACTTGAGTAATCACACACTCCCAGAGGAATGCCTCAAATGGGGTTGGTCAAAAACCTTGAAATTCTAGCCTTCTGCACACTGCCTGGGCTTTAACATTTGATGAGAGTCATTATAGTGGGGGACTGAATACAAGTGTCTTCTGATTACAGACCTTCCATTAAAAGTTCCCACCAGTGTGCCTTTCCATAGAGAAGCGTCAATGGGATTAAAATCTCAATTCACCCCAGTCAATTCTCCAGTAACACGATTTCATTAGAGGCAGGCAGGGAGGAAAATGGACTAGAAAGCACTGAAACAGCTGGTGTATAAATTATAAAGTGTACTTTCTACTAAGTGAACACACCTTCCGCTCAGCCACATTACTAATTAATGTGTAGGGTAGCCGATTTTATGTAAATTGTATTCTTCCTCTCTCCTGTGCTTTGGTTAACAACAGGTTCTTCTAAATCTTGGAAAAAGAAAGATTATGCAAAGCTATCATCATATGAAAATAACGTATTAACATACTGCCTGTGAACTGTATCCAATCAGTTCCTTTTCACTGGCGTGTGTACAAAACAATTAAAATCAAATTTATATTGCACTTCTTTAATATATTCTGGCATTAATATAATCAACGAACAAGTGTTAAAAAGTCTTACAGGCCTATTCTGCTTTAAAATGATATGTTTGTTCTCAGGGTTAGTGGATATTTTCAGCTTCTCTAAAAGGGCACTAAAATGAAAAGTTCTCGGCGTACAAATGCAACTCTGGCAGGTTCATGTGGAGCCTTTCTTATTCCAGAATTCCAGCCTCTCTCAGCCTGTTGTGTTCATTTTTTTAGCTGGTGTCTTTACTCCTGGTCTTTGTCAGCTGTTCCCCATGTTCCCTGCAACATATTGGTTTTTAATTATTGGGTGTTGCTGAATAACAGCTCATAAAGTTTATGAGAGCCCTGGATTGTCTGGATGACCCTCAGGCTGGTCGTGCTACCAGCTGTTCTGGTGTCAGGCAGACACACACACCCAGGAGCTGCTTACCAAGGCCCAGGATTTTACCTGGAGCCTGAAGGATGGTTCACATGCCACCAGCACATCCTTATTTTCCATGTTTCATGCTCTGAGGCTGCGTTTTCCCTGTCTGTTTTCCTTGCTGCCTTTGGTGTACTCTCATGTGACATATGGCAGGAAGAACCAACATATTCTGTCACTGGTCTCAGTGCTAGAAGATCTCAGAAACAAAAAAACTGGTGTGAGTAAAACACTTTTGTCATTCACAGGGGTGGAATGTCTACCAAGAAGTTATTTATTCTGTCCTTGACAATATCTGCATCTCCCCAGGAACAGAGCCTTGTCGAGCCCCTCTGCCAACAGGCACTCCACATTTCATCAGGCAGTTTTTCTCAGGGATTCTGAGAAAATTCTCAGGGATCCTGAGAAGATTCAAACAGAACTTTGCTGTTTCTTAACACCTCTAGCTGCAGGTAAGCCCGTTTCTTGTCCTACGCACTGAGGATAAAGAAGAGATTACTCTCTTCTTTGAATTTGCCTTTTACTTATTTTGAGAACCTGTCCTCCCTCAGACACATATACAGAGACTAATGCTAGTGCCCAGCCAAGATGATTCCTGACACCATGATCATGAAACTGGAAATGATTGGTTTTCCCCTCCCCTGGCAGTGCTGAACCTGCCTACAAAGACACATCCCTCTGAGGAGATCATTTCCTAGGAGAAATAAATGAGTGAGATCCTCATACCACTTCTGAGCATTTTTCTAAAGCAAAACTGTTTCTTATGGCAAGAGACAAACTAAGCTGAGAACATAAGCTCACTTCCGTTTGGACCAGAGGATAGTAATAAACCATGGAGGAAAGGTCAGTGTCTTCCCATTGAGTGGTCCTGTGTCATCCTTATTTATGAATTCCTAACAATTAATTTAACCAAATAAAAAATGTGATTGGCCAAATTCCATTTTGAAATTGCAGATTTGAATTCTTGGAAGTATAAATGGTTGTGCATTTACATTATCAAAAATGGCTTTAGACTCAAACTGTTTCTTTTGCTCTTCAGCTCTTGTCATCAAAGCCACAAAATGAAGGTGGGTGAGGAATGCAGAGGAGAAGTAAAAAATACTAGGATTCATTGCCAAGTGTTTTCTTTTTGTCCCTCATTTCCTACCAGCTGATTTGGAATGGAACCAGGCTGAGCAGATGACTGACAGAGTACTTCACACTAAACACTTGGTCAGACCTACTGCACCATTTTCCTCCTTGATGGTGTTGGTGGCATAAATGGCATCAACAGGCTGGCCCTCAGCCTCGAGGCAGAGGGCAGCATCATCTGCAGCTCTCTGTAGGGACAGAGTAGGAATGGAGGAGGTGCACACCCCGCCCTTGGTCGCAGTGGTGGGAGCCCAGGAAGCGTCAGTGGGAACTGAGCGGAGCCAGGAAGGTCTGAGCAGAGACACAGATCACAGCACTCACCTTCCCTGGCTGCTCAGCACTCCAGGTAAATGTTGTCTCTCTCACTCCCTCCAGCTGTAAGTCACTGTCAGACCCTTCCCCACTGGCTGAGGGACAGTGTGGTGACAGTCTCCAAGCCTGTCAGGACCTGTGGTGCTATTACTACTCACTAAAGGGAAGAGGACAGACACAGAGCTCTGGTACCCAGGTTTGCTTTCCCACTTACAGCACCAGGAAAAGATGCTCCGTTGCTCTTTCAGAAATACTCTGCTGATGAACTATTGCCAAATAAGATGAACAAATAAATCTCAGGACCCTCTGAAGGTGGCCTCCAAAAATGGCTTAACAGGGCTTACCAATGGCTTGTCTGGCCATTTGCTGGTTTGCTCTTTTTGGAAGGAACAAATGTATGAAAAGATAAGTTGCAATTACTGTTTTCTAGGCAGCTCAAAATAAAGACAGAACAGAGGAAAGAAGCTTCACTTTCTTTGGGTGGTGTTAGGTTGAAAGCTGATGAGTAGGTTCCTCAGTGATTTGGGGGTTGCACATCTTCAGTCAGAGAGATTCTCACATTCCTGCAATTTTTAAGTGGGCTTTTTTTTATGTTGCGTATTATTTGTTCCAGTGTTTGTTGTATTCAAGGGAAATTATCCTATTTGTCTTCAGTGGGTACTGCACAAGACTGAAAATGAGAAATACATCCATAAAGTTTGTTAGGGTTCAATATGTAATTTTTTTGTGATAAGGAAAATGAAAAAGATAGTTGTAGTTGCATTTTAATTACATTTACTGAATATACACATTGTCTAAGAACTAGAATATCTCTAGCATGATGGAAGACAGGAAAAGAATGGGATTAGAGCAGATGAAGAAGATCTCAGGCCTAAATAGTGATACAGAGAGAACAACCAATCTGAAAGGGTTGAAATTTTGCAGCTTTAGGGGATGTTTAGTTTCTTAGCACAAATTGCACAAATTTAATTTCTGCATGCATTCCCATAATTATTTTTGTTTCGAAGTAACTGTGAAATTGAGTCTTTTGCTTCTGCTGATATCAGGTCACTTCTGAAAACAAAGTGTATCTCAGAGAACAGCAATATTATTATTATTCAAAGGCTGCGTGCTTGGGCAATTATGCAAACATTGTCCTACTGTCAGTCAGTAAAAACCTTTCCTAAAATACCTGGAACCCTTGAATTAATTAAACTTCTCGTCACCTCTGAATGCCACCATGCAAGGGGTTCACCTCCTCCCCAAACCCACTCCAAAATTCCCCTCCCAGGTCATTTTATCATGCAGTCATCCAGCTGAATGTTGTTCTGCAGTGAACACTGTTGCTCCTCTACTCACTGAGTAGAAGCTTATGTATGTACAGCTCTGCAAACTCTGTATGCTCTTTCAGCAAAAGTCAGCTTGGTGACTCACATGTTGCAAAAAGTGTGAAATCTACTGAAAGCAGCATTGTTTCCCTGAAGGGAATAAGTTTTTGTGGCCTAAACTCAGAGACAGCAGAGGCTGATGTCCCCTTTCCATCATGGCTGGAAGTTTAGGAGCACATTTCATGTGAAAACAGCTGGAGAAAAAAAGGCCTGGTGGGAGAAAACCCCAAAAACAACATACCAAGTGTAATGATACAGAATGTAACGAGACTTTTTTTTTTTTTAACTCCCTAAGTACTCTTAATGGAAATAAATGGTTTATCTTTTCAGATCTGTGTATTACTGCAGAAATATCCCACTGGGAAAAGGCTGCATAAGTTCTGGCCACCGTGTAAATCCCACACTGATGACTCACTTGGGAAGAAGAAAAGACACAAAATGTTGTGCTGGCTCTCTAAGTGAAGGTAAATGTTGTCCTATATAAACAGTAATGAGACCAAAGCTAAAATGATGCCCAAATTTTGTTTCAGGGGCAAACCATTGTTATGTCAGCCAAAGCCTTCATGATTTTTATGAAGGTGGGGACTGTTTCTCCCTTTGTCTATTCTTACTCCTTGGTGAACAGGCATGTATGAAACCAGACCTATATAAAAAGGATGGCATTCACACCCTGTGTTTTGTGCCCCCCCCACCTGGCTACACCCTGTGTGTGTGGCACTCAAAAGGGCAAGTGTGTCCCACAGGGAGCAGGAATATTCAGCCTTCCACAAATGGCTTTGAACCAGCTGCACATCACAAAACCACCCTGCAGAGCCCCTGGGCCTGGGTACTCTTGCTGGGACAAGTTCATCCATGACTGTATGGGGAGCTGCTTAATTGAGGCTCATTACTTCCATTTCCTACTGACACCGCGCACCCCGCGAGGCAAGCCAGGGGCAGGGGGTGGAACAGCTGCTGCTGCTCGTGGGGAAGAGGGAGAGGATGAGGGATAACAGTGCTCTCACCCAGCCCTGCTGCCTCTGGGGCTGGCACTGCCTGTGAGGAGGAGCAAGCTGCTAATGTGACCCCCTCAGACAGGGGCACACACCTGCCTTTGGCCACAGAGGATGGTGCACTCCTGACAAACTGCCCCCAGCAGGTGTCCCCTCCACCCCTTTGGGATGGCTGGCAATCTGTTTGTTTTGTCCTTTTTTAGGAAGGTTCATGCTTGGAAGACCCTCAGCTAAAATTCCCGAAGAGGAGAACTTCCCTATTTTTACAAGTAACATCAGCCATCTATTTTTTCTTATTCAGGTTGTGTAACCTGCCTCTCCAAGGTCAGACAAGCATCCTTCCAAAGCCTCTAGCTCAGATTCTGTTTCTTCAGGCGCACAAGCTCACAGGTAGACACAGACTTCATGTTCATTCCTGCTCCTGTGGATGTCCTGAATCCCTGCTGAGAGCCTTGTTCCTATTTCTTTACAGACATTCTTCCAGTTCTTTGCTGATATAGTATCCTCAGTTTTCATTATTAAAGACCCATTATGGGCTTTGGCTCCCACAGGTAAATATGCAGTATCTTCCACTTTATGTCAACTTTTCCTGAGCTTCCACAAAAGCTGTTAAAGGAATTAATCACCTTTTGATTTCCATGGGACAGTGGAAAACCTGTGAGAGAGAACTTAGGCAATGATATCTGTTATTATCACCCTTCTGAAACTCACCACTGCTGAGTGAAAATGAGCTTTGTGAAGGTAATCAATCACTGGCCACCACATGGGTTCCCTCAGTATAACATTAAGGGTAAAACTCATCACTTTGAACAGCATCAACGCAGCCTTGTGTAACACCAATTCTCACTCACCCACTTCTGTAGAGGAGATGAAAGAGGGATCTGTTTGCTCAAGATGCTCTGGCTTTGCATTTTGCCACTCCCAGCGCAAGTAATGACTTGCTGGACAGCCTCTGGACTGGCCAGGCAAGGGCTTTCTGTGCAGCAAGGTGGCATGGGGCCATGGTAGCTCTGCACATTCACTGGGAAGTCAGATAAATCATAACTGCCAGCATCAAAGCTGTAAAAATGATAAAAATAAATACCATAGTATTGCAGAGAGTGCCTTCCTTTGCAGCTGCTGCTAGTTATATAGTATGCACTCAGTTAATGGAATTAGAAATTATTTCAGAACATATTGCATTATACCAGTTTCACTCCCCCCAAAAACCCCTACATGATTCCCCCCAGAGGATGTTTTAGGTGAGGGATAAACTCAGAGAGAGGGTGGTGTCCATTATGTTAGACTCTGCACATTAAACATTCGGCAACCCCGAGATGAAAGGAGTGAAAGGACCATGTTTGTGGGCAGAGAAGGTTTTTTGTTTGGCAGCACCTGAGAGCAGAGCTAAGCTGGTTCGAGGCATTTCAGGCTGGGTTTGTCTTCTCTGCCTGTGTGTATGTGAAGATGCCCAGGTGATTTCCATGGCACAGGCTTTGCAGGCATGCAGTTGCTGCATCCTGTCACTGGAGACTAAGAAGCAGTGGCAGGTCATCACAGAGAGAATTAGCTCATGTATTTTGACAGGTGAAGTTAAATAAAATGAAATAATTTGACAGGAAATGAAGCAAAAATTCAACAAAGGAATAGACTTGCATGAATATCAGGTTACCAGATAGGGGAAAAACGAGGATGGGAAATGTATATACAAATAAATAAATACAGATGTTTTCATAAATCTGTTTCAACCTCAGCAGTTTGACTAGCTCAGAGTTCCCTGTCTCTTGGCCTGTTTGGGTAAGGCAGTGCTGCTATCATAGTAAGTGCTTTCACTTCCAAACACACAGTAAAGGGAATGCTGGATCTCTTGCCAAAATCTCTTTCAAAACTGAGTGTGAAGTAACAAAGTAAGAAAGTCCACTTGAGTTTGGAGAGAGTCTAAAATGGGAGCTCTAGGAATTCCAAGCTGCTCTATTAGTCTCATTTCAGGCCCATGGGCTCCACAGGTTTGTGGCCAAGTAACTGTTGATTGTGGCTGCTATTCCCACAGGGAAGAAAGAGAAATGCTATATGGGGCACAAAAGCAACAACGGATTTCTGACAATATAGTCTTTTCCAGTGTGAGCACAGGCAGCTTTGTGCTCTAAGGAAACAAGGACAACTTTGCCACCAGTATTATGAAGTGGCTAGGACTGTCTTCATAGTGTGCTGCTGGTAAAAAACAGACAAGCAAGGGAGAAAATGCATCCAAAATTACAGCAAACAAATGCATTAGAAGAGGAAAAAATTATAAACTACACAGGTGGCATGGAAAGCAACAGTGGTGTTTCCTCAGCAAAGATGCTGAGGACATGAAATGGGAAGAGGCAGCACAGCTGCACAGGTCACAGCAGTGAGCCCAGCCTGTTTCTGAGAAGCACTGCAGCGATGCTCAGAAACAGCACACGGATGTGTGGCCCTGCCCAGCCTGATCAGGATCTGCCAGCCTGCAGCCAAACATCCTGCCTTTTAGTGGTACATGTCCCCTGGCTGCACACAGCAGGCACGGGCCATCTGTGAGGGAGCAGGATCCCCTCCTGTGCCGGGACCCGCCGGACACGGGCTGGCACAGAGCCCGCCCCGGGGCCGCAGGGTGATGGCACCAGAGCCCACTGGGGATGTGGCTGGGATGGCCTGATACCCAGAGCCCCGGGAGGGGGCCTGGAGAAGCACAGTCTCCTGTGTCATGGCACTGAGATGTGCAGGGGATGGGCCCTCCAGGACGAGAGCAGGTGGGAAGGGCACATGTCACCCAGGCAGCTGAGGAGATCGTGGGAAAATGAAGAGACAGTTTAATGTTAAATGTGTTTAGACAGGTAAAATTGTGGTTTGGAGACCTGAGCAGAGACTTATGATATTCATAGGTTTGTTTTCTTTAAGAGAGTGTTTCTTTTAATCTGTTTTGTTCTGAAGATATTGTGTGTTTAAGCGCTTTGTTGTTATTCCTGCAGTTTAGACTTCGTTATGGATGTGTAGGAAAAATCTGCTAGTTATCTACTTTACTTGGATGAATTGTTATCTGATGCTAACATGAAATGTAGGCAGAGTCCTGCAGGAGTCATCCTTTGCTCTAAGTGGGCAGTCTTATTAATCACTTTAAAATGTTTCATGGCTCTCAGAGTTGCCAAGATCTCTCTCAAATCTAAACCAAGTGTGAAGCAACAAGGTAAGAAGGTGCGCTTGATTTTAGAGACTCTAAAATAAGAGCTCTAAGAATGGCAAGCTGCTCCATCACTCTCATTTCAGGTCCATGGACTCCACAGGTTGTGGCCAAGAAACTGCCAAAATCCAACAGTTGACTGAATTTATACCTGTGTGTGCTATCAAATTTCAGCTATTGCTGGCCAGATTGTGTAGGAATGCAGAGATGGGGAAGGGGGTAAATTCTGTCAGCCAGGGTAAGCTAAGAGCAGACATGATTTTAAAAATAACATCACCATGGAATTTGCCTGACACAGACCTCAGTCCCACCCTGATGCAGAAACACTACATAGCTTCAGGGAAATGAACAACCAACTGCCCTGAAACCTCTTCAGCATGAAAGGACTTTGCTCTTCTTCCGTGCACTAGTAGACATTTTAAAAAAGGACAATTGCAAGATAAAATATTACAAAAATAACCACTTTGAGGATCTGTTGTCACAGCTTGATTCAAGGGAAGTACCCTTGGTATTATTTCTGTGTTCAAATGTTTGAGACATTTATCAGAGATATTGATGTGGAATGCTCATGACTCAGGTGGCAGATCCTACTCAGCCTCAAATTTCAGGCCAATGGTTTTTGCAAACTTTTTGAAATCCAGCCAGGCCAGGCCTTGTTCCTGACAAGGATCTACCCAGATATTACCTCAATATATGGATTGGTAACCTAGAAAAGTGAACAGCATAGAAATTTCAGATTTAACCTGACTTCTGCTCTGTCATTTAAGGATCATTTTGCACTGTGTCCATGCATTTGAGCAGAAAATTAATGGTTAACTTTGCAGTCACTCTTGTAAATAGAACTTTTTTCCTTTTTTTTTTCCACAATCATAAATCTTGCAGAGAAATGAAAAGCAAAAAAATAAAGATGTATTAGGTCCACATGTTCAGGTATTCTAGGTGGGCTTCTGCTGTGTGGGAGCCATAGAAACACAGAGACTTTTCCTCACCACCAGCAGAGCTATTCAGCCGGAAGCAAGGCAGATTTCACACCAGTTTTTGCCTAAGACTGCTGGTACCTCCAGCTGAGATCTGCTGGAGGGTGCTGGCTTAATTATAAAGCATCTCCCCTACAGCTGCAGAACACTAATCCTGATTCACCAGAATCCAGTGCCTTTGATTATAAAACTAGATTTGGAAACTTTTGGAATCAATCTAAGCCATACAATGGATACAGAGCAGTCATGGGATACATTGCATGCTCTTAAGGTGCCTAGCCAGGACACCTACTCTTTTTGACACATTCTACAAGCCTGGGTCACAGTGGCTTCAGTGTAGCTCTACAGTGATATTTCAGCAGGACATGAGGTCTTGCCATGTACATTTTGTCAATCAGGAAGTGGTTTTTCTTCCAAGGGAAGAACTTTGTGAGGCAGCAGTCTCTTGGGACATTCCTCCCAGCAGAATCATGTCACCACAGGTGACTTTGTGCCTCGATGCATTGATCAGTTCCTCGTCTGGAGCTGAAGCTTCTCCCCGCTCAGTGGCTCCTGGGCAGGCTGGGCTGGCCCCTGGTGAAGGGTGGAAGGCAGGTTGTACTCGGTGCTCTCCCTTCCCCAGCAGTGAAACAGTGCCCATCTCTCACTCAGCCATTGCCTGCAGGCATTCCCATTTTGTAGGAATTGTGAGGTCTGTGGCCCTGAAAGTGTATTTCAACATTTAGGAAAGACTTAGGGCTAAATTAGGCAGTGCAAGTGAAGGGATTTAGTTTTTCCAGAAATTCCTGTGACTTCTGTAACATTTCTACCTTTACTCCTTAGACAAAAATAGCTTTTTTAAGTTGAGGAACTTCTTGAGGTTTGAATGTGACTGAAAAAAGAACATTCTTTTTTTTTCCAGAAGTTTTCAGGATTTTTCCCTGGTCTGTACAGTAAGTATTTAAAAAATCATTGAAATACATATTTTGTTTAATGCGCTATAGATTTGTCACAAGCCTAATTAAAATCTGAAGCCACTGCTTTTGTACTATTTATAAAACTTCTTAGAACACAGTATCATAAATGAAACTGATTTGATCTTAAAGCTCTACAGATCAAGCCCAGGGCAAAGGGGCCCTGGTTTATTTGGAAATTTTGAATGAAAACAGAGGATATGCATTTATTATTTTAAAAAATAATTCTAGCTCTCCCATAATCTTAGGCACTGAGGCCATTAAAAAGGAGAATGAATTTTGGTATGCAAGTAGCAGATAGTGTTTTGCAAAACTACTCCGGTGTTATATTAAAAGCTTAAAATCTGTTCACCAGAATTGCTCACATTATAATTTTCAAACTTATGAAAGCTATGAGAAAGTTCAACCCAAGGTAGGAGAACCCTCTTTTGGATACCTAAGGCCTAGCTTGTATTTGTGTGAAAACCCTTTCACAGCACCCTGTAATATAAAGTGTTTTTAAGTTTGTCTGGTACAACCACGAGGCTGATAGCTTCTCTCCACTCATCTGCATTTAGGGATGACTGTGGTTTTAATGAAACAGAATATTCCAAATACTAATGGATCTTAAATTGCTTATTCTTACCAAAAGGTACTTCAAATAGCACATTTACCTCAAGTATGTGATATAAAGTGATGAGTTAATTCATGTACTTGTGTCAATTGCTTCAAGATACTGAGAATTAGCTGCATTAGTGATATGTTGCTTTTTTTTTCTCCTTGTGCTTTACATATGAACAGGAAAGTGCATAGGAATGGAGATCAATTTAAGCTGTGCTGTGCAAAGAGGGGAAAAATCTGGTGATGGTCCTACAAATGTCACTGACAAGGTGAGTAAATTCTTTCTTTTTGCATTTTCTTGCTATTCCTTGTACTTAGGCTTGACATAGTTAGGATTTTTGAAGTAGTCTGTGGCAGGGAAATTTCTGATTGCAATGAATTAGCCAAGAAGAGTTTGTCTTCAGGAGAGCCACATCAAACGGAGCTTGAAAATCCCTCCTAGTGACCTGCACCAAAGCACAGCTCAAATCACTCTGAGGACCTCTTCTCCACCTGGACTCCCAAACCCATCAGCACCATGTCTTGCAAAAGCAAGAAAAACGTGGGGACCAACGCAC